>ML681984.1:23423317-23591279 GCA_007922195.1 Podocnemis expansa | reverse complement strand
AGGTGGAGGAGGGGAAGGTGAAAAGGAGGACCTGTCCTCCTTTTGCCTGACATCTGGTAACCCTAAGAATGGAGGAGACATGGATAGGGTTAGCAGATACCAAAGCATGGAAAGGAGCACAGGGAAGTACAAAAAGGAGGACACAGGAGGATACGTGGAGGAAATGTAGTATAAATGTAATATTCTTCTGTTTTCAGGGGGCCCTAGAATACATCTCCCTAAAAAGAGGGTGTTCTGGGGCCTTCCAGCATACTTTAACTCCTGTAAATAAAAAGCCAGACAAAAATCATATATGCTTAAAATGCCAGCCGGATGGAGGAGGTGAAGGTGAAAAGGAGGACGTGTCCTCCTTTTGCCTGACATCTGGTAACCCTGATGTTGGAGGACACATGGGGAAAATACAATATAATGTAATATCTTCTGTTTTTAGGGACCCTGGAACACTTCCCCTTAAAAAGAGTGTGTTCCAGGACATTTCAGCCTACTCTAAGCCTTGTAAATAAAAAGCCAGAGAAAATCATGTATTTTTAAAATGCCTGCCGGATGGAGGGTGTGAAGGTAAAAAGGAGGCCATGTCCTCCTTTTGCCTGACATGTGGTAGCCCTACACATGGAGAAAATGTAGTATAATGGAAAATCTTCTGTTTTTAGGGACCCTGGAACGCTTCCCCTTAAAAATAGGGAGTCCTGGGGCATTCCAGCATGTTTTAACCATGTAAGGAAAAAGGCAGACAAAAATCATGTATTTTTAAAAATGCCTGCCAGATGGAGGAGGTGAAGGTAAAAAGGAGGACACAGCCCCCTTTAGCCTGACATCTGGTATCCCTAAGAATTCATGTAGTGTTCTGTTTTTAGGGGGCCCTGGAACACTTCCCCCTAAAAAGAGGGTGTTCTGGGGCCTTTCGGCATACTTTAATCCTTGTAAATAAAAAACTAGAGAAAATCATGTATTTTTAAAATGCCTGCTGGATGGAGGACATGAAGGTAAAAAGGAGGACATGTCTTCCTTTTGTCTGACATTTGGTAACCCTGTGTGCATGCATTGTGTTAGATGGGGAGGAAGAAGGCACAGGGGAAATAATACTTGTGCCACGGGCTAGGGTGCTTCTGGTGATGGGCTTATAACTTGGTTTTCCAGCTGTCACCTACAGTTTGTCTCACAGGCACCAGGATCCCCACTTCCTCAGTAGGAGCCTAGATAGAGTTCATAAAACACCTGCACCTCAGTATCAATGAGCATGGGACATTATTTCTTTTTAATAGTCTTTAATAAAAATGAAGACCCAAAGGGATGTGGGACAGGGACGCTCTCTTTAGGTGTTTACTAAGTGCAGTGTAAAATAGAACCAACAAGGAGTCCTGTGGCGCTTAAAGACTAAGAAATATATTTATTGCGGGAGCTTCTGTGGGAGAAGATCCCCCTTCCAAAAGCTCATTTGATAAATAAGTTTGTTAGTCTTTAAGTGCCACAGGACTCCTTGTTTGTTTTACTGAACTAGAGTAACACGGCTGCCAGGAGTGCCCCTGGTCTGGGAGAAGACCCGGGGCTCTGGTGCTGAGACTCAGAGCTGAGCGCTGTAAGCATGCAGTTGCAGCGGACCTGGGGCCCTGGCTCTGGGACTCGGGGCTTGAGCCCTGTAAGCCCAGCAACGGCAACGCCCCGATGGCTGTCCCTCTGGAACAGTGCAAAATAAGGCTCTGCTCTGGATGCTCCTGTAAGACAGTTCATAACATAGCAAGATTTTTAAGTAATTACATTCTGGAGAGGACCTCCCCCCCCACACAACACAAACGAAAACACCACAACAAGTTGCAACCTCTGCAAAAGTGTGTAGTGTGAATTTTTTTTAAAATACAAAAATGAAAGGAGGCTTTAATTAAAAAAGATCTTAATGTGTTTTTAAATTAAAACAGAAGCAGTGAGAGTCCTGTAGCACCTTGTAGACTAACAGATTTCTTCGAGTGTAAGCTTGTGTGGGCTTCAACCCACTTTGTGGTTGGGAGAAAATCTCACGAAAGCTTATGCTCAAAGAAATGTGTTAGTCTATAAGGTGCTACAGGACTCTCACTAAATTAGAATACCATCACAAAAATTTCATAATTGGATCGTTTAAGGAAAACTTTAAAAAATAATCATAAATGAAAGGGAGTGTCTCTCACATGAGTAAATACAGTAGGTCCAACCAGATCTTTTAACACATTTGTGTAATGATGGGAGTAGCAGGCTAGGGGTGTAGTAAATACATGCACAATTTTAAGAGAAAGAAGGAAGAGTTCGGAAACAGGAAGAAGTCCATTATTGTTGATGCTGATTTTGTTGTGGATTTCTTTTTCTGCTCTAGTTCTTAGGTGCTAGCCATACATTAAGTTGGTTTAAAATTTAGCACAGTGGTTAGGGAAAGATGAGCAGCAGATTGCAGTATTATGTATAACAATGGGTTGGTATAATTCAATAGAGCTGTTTTATTGGACTCTATTAACCTGGTTAACCTTAAGCCTTAATCATGACAGGAGTTTCATGTAAGAACTCACATGCAAAGTGCAATATTGAATTTTAATTAGAGCTTTCAAGACCTGAAGTGGAATGGATTCTCATCATTTCCCACTCCCTTTTGATGTACATTTTTCTTAGAAGACTAGATATAGGGCACATCCACGCTATGAATTTTTCAGCTTATGATGTCCTGACTACCCACTTCTGTTGGTGGTGTACCTCTTTGCTAAGAACTCTTCCACTCATCAAAAAGGAGCAGCACAGAGGACTTAGAGCCATAGCTTTCAGCTCTGCACTGCTCCCTGCCAAAAGTTCAGCTTCCCCCTAGGCTCCTCACCTTTCTGCTGTCCGCTGGAGTTGGGGGCAGCAGCCCAGGCTTCTTGCCTTGAGTGGGGAGCTGGGGTGGGGGCAGTGGGGCTTTAACTGGAGCCGATCACTGGCCTGAGCTTCAGCCGGGAGCCATGAAATTGACAAGGATTCCAGCCAACAGCTCATGTAAGTGACGCTGTGTTGCCATGGACGCTGCATTATCCCGACTACACCAACATAAGCCTTACGCCTCTCGTGGAGATATAGTTATCATTAGGGCACTTATTTGCTACATGCAAGGCTGTATTGTGTACACTGACATAAACTGCCTTAGGTTGACCTAACTGGGTAGTGTAGGCTAAATTTCATGGGCTTTGCTCCTGCATAAATTGCACCATGTGTCCAGAAAAACCATCCATCTTAGGTGAGTTTTCTTCTGTGGGGGCAAAATTTGGATATGCTTACAGTTATATGCAATATTCAAATAAATAAACTGAGAATCTGTTTTAATATTAGTTAGTGCTAACAATAGGAATAATGGGGGCCTTAATCTTAATTGGGCCTTTTGGATGCTTCCATAGTAGTAACAATAGTAGTATTGAGTATGAAATAATGCAGTTTGAAAGCAATAATAAAACAAGGCAAAAAGTTATAAGACTCTGAAAGTGTGGCTATCTGGTCTTTGTTAGATTGGCTGTAAAGTATACCTTATTTCAAAAACAGTCAAATGCAGAAGAAGAGAATAAATTATGAACAATTTTTATTATGTATGATTCTAAGAATCCTTTGGCAGTGCCAGTGACACGCTGCCAGTATTTTAATAAGAAGTGCTCATAAAATTTCCTTCATTTGGCTGTGATAAACCTTGTGTACCAGATCTGCAAGAGGCAACAAAATCATCCTAATCCTTGGTGGCAGAATTTTTAACAGCAGGCTCTTGAGACCCTCCCCCAACTAAGGCATCAGTAGGCAATGCAGTTAGCAGTGATAATGCACAGCTTTTCTGTTATAAGAACACATACCCCAGTGTTAATGTCACTTCTGAATAGATATATCTCAAAAGTATGTGTCTTAAATGTACACCTTAGCTATCCATATTGCTGCACATCAGATGTGAAAGTAAAAATAAATGTGTGAAGCTCCAAAACAGACTTACATGGATTTCTGCAAATCTGAAAACTACATCTCCAAATGATCTATTATTCCAAATACTGACACCCATAATACATACATGTTTTTAGTTGACCTATAAGCAGAAAATCAAAATCCTTGTCATTTTGCAGTGACAATAAACAGGTACCCCTATACTTAAAATATGGTCAACACAACAGAGTGCGATATGAGTAGTTATTTGGTGTTCAGATGAGGGATGGAGGAATATGGAATAGTGTAATTTAACAAAGAGGTATAGTACTTAGAAGAAATGAATGAGGTCAGTCCTTGCGTGTGTTAGATTGTGCCCCACAAAAGAGTAATCCATAGACTTAAGATAAGAGGAGCACATGCAACTACGGGGCTCTTAGATTTTTAAGATAAGGTTACTGTGATAATATTATTAATAGAGGTATGATTAACCATCGCCACCTCACCATCCTTGTGATATATGAATCTAAACTCAAGCAAGTAAGTGAGGATGGACATATTACTGTGATAATAACAAGCCTGAGAAATAGGGGATTTAGGTCTTTTTAAGATTTAAAACTTTAATGTTCATGTGAGTGTGCATGCTCACACAGTTCTGGATTTATAGGACTGAAAATTTAACTTTTGTATCTACAGGTCTCATTAGTAACATTACCAGTAGTAATTGGGGTTCACAACATTATTCCAGTTTTATCCTGGGGCAACTGTACTCAGCTACTTATACACCCTAATGAGACTGACGGTAAAGTTGCTAATTGCAATTAGGGTATTTGTAATTTTTTAGGAAAACTGGACACTGTGCACCAGAGTGCAAAGGCATGTTCACAACTGTTAGTGAAAAACCATTTTATGGTAATAATTTAATGTCGCTATAGGCTGGACACAGGCTCGCAAAGGTTGCCAATCCCATAGGCCCTTCATTCCCCTATAGAAGGAAGATTTACTGAATCACTGTTACATAATAGATGTTGCTCACATTAGGAGAGTTGAATGATCAGAGATATAGGAGTGAATATAATAGTTGATCTTCGTTTTCTAGCTCAGTGCTAAAAGATAAAGATGTTCTCATTTACAAAGTAATTGGAGATCTTTGATTCTCTACCCCCAAGGTCTTAATATAATTTCAGTTAAAACTGAGTGGCTATAAAGTAACCTTTTAAGGGGTTTCAAAATATCAGAAAGCAGCATGCATACTTGTGATAATGTGTGTAGTATGCAGCACAGTGCTGACAATTGTAAATACAACATTTGGATTAAGAGATTCTATTATGGAGATGGTTTTATGTCTTAATGTACAAAAGACTCGGCGAAGGAGACGTGGGAGACACAATGGTGAATGAATTTCTGAACGCTCTTCTAGAATCATCTCAGAGAAAAATGATTCTCTCTGTCCCCCAAAATGTTACATTCCTTTGGTTCCTATTCTGTCTATGAATATAGATTTTAAAAAATATAATCTGACCATGAGTTTTATGTTAATTTTCATATTTTGGAATGGTTGAGAAAGTGGGACCTGATTCTTTTTCACACAAATAAAGCAAGTGAAGTTACATCAGTATAAGGTCAGGTCTAAAAATGTTCCTGGTGCAGACACAGTTTAAACTAGGAAAACTGCACTTTTGCTTACATATTCTGCATTTACTTATCCCCCTCAAGTGAAATAAACTACCAGCAAAAGTGCAGTTTTGCCTGTTTAACTCTTTCTGCACTGGGGCTTTTGCTGATATAGCTATGGTAGGTGAGTATGTATTTGACCATAGTTACATAAGCAGAAGTTTGTAGTCCAGACTTGGCACGAGATAAGAATCAGGTATATAGTGTACTGTAAATTGGCTGTCAAAATATTATGCTCTAGAAATATCTTGCCCAATGTACAGACTCCTAATTATTGCTTTTTAAAAGCACTATGTACTATATTTTCCTGGCAGAAAACAGTTCATTTTCCTTACCTTTCCTAGCATTTTAATGACTTGCAGTTCTTAATTTAATCTGATATTTAAGATCATAGTTTGAATATATATGTTTCTATTCTAATACTAATTTTTAGGGCTGTCAATCATTGTGTATGCATACTATTCACTCAAAATGAACTAGGTTAAAAAATAAGTTGCAATGTATAGTACTGTAAAAAAGATAAAGGAAACATTATTTTTCAGTTCAGTTCATACCAATCCACTCACTCCTACCTCTTGTTCAGCCAGTCACTAAGACAAACAAGTTTGTTCACATTTATGAGAAATAATGCTGTCCATTTCTTTTTTCCAAGGTCACCTGGCAATGAGAAAATGAATTCTCATGGCACTGTTGTAGCTGGCAGTGCAAGGTATTTACATGCCATATATGCTAAACAATTTTATGTC
This sequence comes from Podocnemis expansa, assembly GCA_007922195.1. Classification (NCBI taxonomy): domain Eukaryota; kingdom Metazoa; phylum Chordata; order Testudines; family Podocnemididae; genus Podocnemis; species Podocnemis expansa. Next base: position 23,584,974 of record ML681984.1, on the reverse strand, counting down.
CCTTCATTTGACTTGTAGGTTCTAAAGTTTTATATTGTTTTGAGTGCATTTATATTTGTAAGTTTCACTTTCTTGGTAGAGAGACTGTACTACAGTACTTGTATGAGACAAAACGAAAAATACTATTTGTATCCTTTTTATAGGGTAAATATTTGCAATAAAAATAATGAAGTGAACACTGTAAAGTTTGTATTATGTGTTGTAATTGCAATCAGTACATTTGGAAATATAGAAAAACCTCAAAAAATTCATAACAACTTTAAATTTGTATTCTATTATTGTTTAACAGTGCGATAATACTACGATTACTTGTGATCTTTTAATCTCATAATTAATTGCTATTTTTTAAAAATAACATGACAGTCTTCCTTATTTTGTATGTAAATATTCCTGAAGCACAATTTAAAAGAGGGATTCTAGACATTAATTTGAGAGATTTAGGTATATTTTTCATTCAGTGTTTGAGTTTTTAATAAGATTTATTTAAGGGATTTACAGGAGAGTGGCTACACAGTCTAAAGGACACAACTATATTTTGTGAATTGTAGAGCTTAGGGTTGTTCAAATATAAACTTTTCAAAAGCTTTTGCCTTTGACCTTGGCTGTCTATTCAGTTGCAATTTAGTGTAGTGAATGTCTGGTTATAACCTTGCACATAGCTTAAGGTAAATAGGAGTTCTCCAAACAAACAATAACATGATCTTTTAGCTTTACAAGAATAATTTCTTGTCTTGATCATACATTAAGAAAACTCCCTTAAAAGAAGTATATTTTTGTTGTCATAAAGTCAGTTTTCTTTTTGATTGTGATTAAATGTAAAGAGAGGATTTATGGAGATGACTGTAAGGTTACATGGCCCCACTCACTCACTATGTCTGACACAGCATAAAAATTGGTTTCACTTGTGCCTAAAACAATTAGCTTTCTGTTTATTTATTCACTTTGCTTTTGTAAAATCAATAGTTATATTAAATGCTTAGGTGCAAAGTAAACCAACTTGGAAACAATATACGATTTTTTGTATTTCTTGTAGTGGGTATTTGGTATTCCATCTGAGGAAGTCATCAAGCCCTAGTCTACAGTTGGGCTGGTTTTTGGCGGCAGCTGACTGGCATTTACGCATGGCATGTAAAATGCCTTGCATAAATGCTGGCGATTTTCTTAGCTGCTGGGACATACTCGGGAAAGCTGACTGCAAATGTTTTGTGGTTGGCTTTCCCGTATGCCTCCTGGCCCCCAGGACTTACGGAGCTGACTTCTGGGAATTTAGCAGCAAATTCAGACTTGCTGCTAAACACTCCTGGAACACCAGGCTGATGGCGACGATTTTGCCACCGTCAGTATAGATCTATCCTTTGTCTTTAATAAATTTGACTACTAACTAGTTAAAGTAGGCTATCTCTACATAAAGAAATATAAATTTAAAACTATTGTGTTTATTTTTGAAGAAATAATAGCAGTTGAAATGACTGTAAATTTAGCAATTTTGGAAGTGAATCGAGGTTTTCTAATGTATTAAAACTGAATAGTGAATTATGCAAAAACACTAGGAAAACTGTGCTAATAACTGTTAGTATTCCTTAAAAGTGTATGTGTGGTTTTTGTTTTTGTTTTGTATGCTTTATGCTTGCTATTTTAAGACTGAGTAGTGGGGCTTTTACACTATTATTTTTTGGTTGATGTTATTTAAAATTATTGCCAGTAATTGGAATTTCATTCAGCAATGACCCAGGTAACTTGCAAAAATTCCATTATTTTTCCGTTGTTCTCAGCAGTACAGTGTGTGTATGCTATCGGCACTAATCAGGGTTAACAGGGGCATTCAGCATATTTACCACTGAAATATGTCTTTAAAAAAAATTGAACATGTGACAGTTACACCCTATATGCCTTATTCCTCTTCCACTGTGAGAGCTCAGTATGCACGACTCGAGGACACCATAACTATTATAGAACCCTGCTGGAATGTGGAATTAGTCATCATACCATGGTTTGGTAGGTTATTGTAGCTCTCACATCACATTGCTGGTCAAACTGTATATTTAGTTCTGTAGAAAAATATCACTATTATGTTCTCCTGGGTGTAGATTGTCAGTAGGAAAAAAGAGACATACACTCGCAGGATGTGTATGCAATCTTGGCAATGAGTCAGAACCCTCTGGAAAGTAGTAACCATTGGTGAAGAGCTAATTATTCCATGTGAAATTATCTAAGGAGTCTTAGCCCTGACTTTACCACATTCCCTTTCTTAGTGCTGTGACAGTGAGTTCAGAAATCTCAATTGCTCTTTCCTTATTTCTCTGCACTATTTATTTGATATAGTATTTCTTATATTAAAAGTTATTTGCTATAGTTGTTAAAAAACAAAGTTTCTTTTAACACTAAATATTTATAATATAATTAGGCTCTACACAGTTGTCCAATTTGGCCGTTTCCATTTTTCCTAGGTTCAGATTACTCACTTCCCATTGTAAGTTGACATCAGATCTCCAATGAAGGATTTATGTGCTTGGAGTTTAAATGGCATGCTTCATGTCATAGAAGATAATCCTTCACAGACCAGATTCTCCACTTTCTTTGCTGTTTAGAAAAAGACATATATCAAAGGCTCACCAGGGCTTGCAAGAAGCAGAAAAGTCACCTCCTTTTTTCTGTAAAGAGAAGGCTAACTACCTGCAGCCCAGCCAGCCAGCTTTCACTTTAGAATAGTTTTGGCAGAATGCTTTAGAAGCACAAAAGAATAAAGGAAGCAGTTTGGGTCTGATTTGGTTTCTGAAGGCTCCTGTAAATAAATCAAGGAGATAGTAGTTGCAGACTATTGAAGGACCCAGGGGCTGTGGCACATAAGAGTAAGAAGTTGGCAGCACAGAGTGGGGAGAAGGTGAGTAGCCTTCAGTGCTGAAAGAACAGGTTCAGGACTATTTAGAAAGGCTGGACATTTAGAAGTCTATGAGGCTGGATGTTATACATCCTAGGGTGCTAAGAAAGTTGGCTGATATGATTGTAGAGCCATTATCTTTAACGTCTTGTGTTGATTTGGAGTGGGCCCAGGTGATAGGAAAAGCAAATGTAGTGCCTATTTTAAAAAAAGGGAAGGAGGAGAAACTGGGGAACTAAAAACCAGTCAGCCTCACCTCAGTCCCTGGAAGAATCATAGAGCAGGCCCTTAGGGAATCCATTTTCAGGCATCTGGAAGAGAAGAAGGTGATCAGGAACAGTCAGCATGGATTCACCAAGGGCAAGTCATGCCTGACCAATTTGATTGACTTCCATGATGAGATGCCTGGCTCTGTTGATGTGGGGAAAGCGGTGGACGTGATACACCTTGAGTATAGCAGAGCTTTTGATTGTCTCCCACAGTATTCTTATCAGCAAGTTAAAATAGCATGGGTTGGATGAATGGATTATAAAATGGATAGAAAGCTGGCTAAATCATCAGGCTGAAAAAGAGTGATCAACAACTCAGTATCTAGTTGGTAACAAAAAAAAGTAGTGCCTGTGGGGGTCAGGGCTAGGGCAGTTTGGTGCACAATTTATATTGAGAAGATGGATGGATTGATTGTGCTCTCACCCAGTTTGCAGATGACACTAAGATGGAGGGAGTGGTAGATACGCTGGAGGGCAGGGATAGAATATAAAGTGAACTAGACAAATTGGAGGATTGGGCCAAAAAAATCTGATAAGGTTCAGTAAGGTCAAGTGCAGAGTCTTGCACTTAGGAAGAAAGAAATTGCTACAGAGTGGGAACTGAGTGGCTAGGCAGCAGTTCTGCAGAAGAGGACCTGGGTGTTACAGGGGACATGGATATGCTGGACATGAGTCAACAGTATATTATTGCCAAGAAGGCTAATGACATATTGGGCTACATTAGTAGAAGTGCTGTCAGCAGATTGAGGGAAATGATTTTTCCCCTCTATTCATCATTGGTGAGGCCACATTTGGAGTATTCTATCCAGTTTTTTGTCCACCCACTACAGAAAGGATGTAAGAAATTGGAGAGAGTCTGACAGAGGGCAAGAAGAATAATTAAGGGGGTAGAGGACTTGATTTATGAGAAAGACTGAAGTAACTAAGATTGTTTAATATATGGAAGAATGGGAGTATTTGATAGCAGCTTTTAGCTACCTGGAAAGAGGGTTCCAAGGAGGACGTAGCTAGGCTGTTCTCAATGTCTGAAGTTGCCAGGGGTGAGGTCTAAGTTGGATATTTGGGAAAATTTTTCACTAGGAGAGAGGTGAAGCACTGAAATGGGTTACCCAGGAGATGCTGGAATCTCCATGCTTTGAAGCTTTTAAGGTGCAGCTTGACAAAGCCCTGACTGGGTCAATTTAGCTGGAGTTGGTCCTGCTTTGAGCAGGGATTTGAACTAGGTGACCTCCTGAGGTCACTTCCAACCCTTATCTTTAATGATTATATTATTCTGAACATTCTTCCAATTTCATTCAACTCCAAAGCAGCACACTAGGGCACAGACCCAAGGTTGCATCATTGCAGAGGCAGTCTCAAAGCTTTATGAGCAGTTGCAGATTATGTCTTATTATCAAGTATCTCCGTTCCTCTTGAGATACTGACCATAAAGTTGATTCTATCTGTTTTGATTACCCTGCCTGAACTGAGCCCTGTATGAGTTCCATGAGAAAGTTTGATAGAGCTTTAGTTTGTAGCATACATTTATGAGGAAATATCAGAAGATAATTCATTGTAATCTTTTCCTGCATCTATGCAGCTCTATAGGGTTTCTCACTCTTCATATTCTGAATCCTTAAAGTTGACCTTATTGCTGACAGTGATAGAATTTAAGGTTTAATGCATGGGCTTTCGCATCCAGAAGACTCCTCCCCGAATTGTTCCATGAAGGTGTCTGTAGCCACACACCCTTTATTAAAACATCCACTCCTCCCTGGGTATCTAATGAAAAGGACAGGTTGCAGGGCTCTCATTTGTAAGAAACTGATGTTTCTTGGCTCTGTTACTAAGTGTGGGTTTGGTCAACATAAGATTATTCTTCTGATAAACAGCATAATGACTAAGTTCAAGAATTTTCCATTTGCAGAGTGTGTTCTCTTTACCTCAGAGTTAAGGTTATTCTTTGTATAAAGGGAAATTGACCAAATAGAGACAAGTTCCAGAGGAATACCACTTCTTATTAGTGAGCTGCTGAATGTCACAAATGTGATCAGAAGCAGTTATTGTTCTTAATACTGAAAGAGAAGCGCCAAAACTATAAAACAATTCTTTCTAAAACTTGAGATCTTTTTACCATTAGTGTCTTGAGACATAATTTAATGTGGCACATAATAACTTCAACCGATTGTGGGAGGCTCCCCCCCCACCCCTTTTGCCTTTTAGGAAAATTTTTCAAATGTCATAGAGTAGAATTACCTTGGACTGGTGGATACTAGAGATAATTCAAATAAGTTGTTCAATCAAATTCCACTCTTTGTCTTCTCTGAACCCTCATTCACCATTCCACTTCAGGGATCCTTTTCATGAGAAAGTGCTGAGAGACGTGAACTTTTTCTTCAGACTGAACAACAGAAGAGTCAGTACCCCAGTAATAAGGAGAAAAAAGGTTCAATTCTCACCATTTTCTTGTTCTGCAGATAAAGAGGAAGGTTTTGCTCCATGCTATATTTAGGAAAATTGAACAAGTACATTAAAAAAATCAAATTCTGTAAGGTGACACTACCATTAGGTTATAGGGTTTCCCAGTAGCATATATCTGTAATGTCTTCAATTACATGATCATGTACTATTTTTTTCCAGGAGACACCTGTCTCATGAATTATTGAAAGTGCATAGTTCATCCATTAAAAGAGCTCTAGAGAGGACTAAAATGAGCCTCTTAAATTGTTTGAAAATAAATTCTGGGGTAGAACATTTATGTTCAGAGTTTGCCTAAACTGTTTTCATACAAATTTTTATTATCTAGCAAGTGTCACAGTACCTGAGGATCTTAAAGCACATTCCTCCAGATCCAAAGCATTCTCCTTAGAATGTATATGAATGTCTTTGTGTGAGGCTGCTACCTAGAATTAAGTCATGCCTTTATGCAGAATTACTCATCGGACTTAGCAGCTAAATCAGATGTCTAGGGAGAGCAGTTTTGCAAGCCTTAATTGATTATTCCCAGGCCCACCTCCATCAAAGGTGGTTACTTCTAGCTCATCTCCTACATTTCTGTATATTTCTGTAATATACATTACCTTAAGAAGGAAGGTTGCTTGCTAGTGACTAGTTCTCTGTAGATTGTCATTATGGATTTATATTTCTTGCTATATACCTCTCTTACTGGGAGTCTTCATTAGATTGCAAGTAATTGAAATGGGATGGTGGTAGTAGTAGTACTTCACCCTGAATGTTTAGTTCTGTGATAGAACTTGTATGTGGCTCCAGTAAGTACTATTTTGTAAGAGGTTGTGACTTGGGGCAGTTGGCGCATCCATACCTCAGAAGTGGGAAAGTATGCTGATAATCTATTTGAAGAACTATAGTTATTAAAGAAACTTTAGACGTATGCTTAGATACCACACTAATGAACAGCCTGAAATGCATTAATAAAGTTCTAAGCTAAAAAGGCAATTTATAATTGAGAGTTTTATTTCTGTCTATCTTTATATAGTACTGGACCCATAGAGCTGAGAATCTTCTGTATTTTTGGAAGAAACTGATGAAATCTCACTTTCTTCTTCTTCAGCTCCAAGGTGCAAGGAAATTTAAAACTATTTCTTTCCTTATTCAGTTCATCTGAACTTTTATGTTGATGTAATATATAGATTTTTGTATTTAAGTAATGTTATAGTCCTGATATACACCTTTTCTTGAAATTCTCTAATATTACAGAATCTTTTGGCAAGGTCCATTCTAATAACATGCTTTAACATGTACTGACTTTTCTTTAATAGAGCATTGAAAAATGTGACTTTTGGAAGTGCGGTAAATATGTTCTACTCAGGATGTAGTGTAGATTTTATAACTTAGGTATTTTCAAGTGTTGATATATTTATGCATATTTCAATCTAGTTTAATGAGAGTGTGTTGTTTGAGTAGCTGTTGAAATGAATAACCAATAAAAGGAAACAGTGTGCTAATAAACAAGAGATGGCTAGAGTTGGTTTCACTAACTGAAACAATTTACTTCATCCATCTTCAGTGTTTCTTAGCAACACAAAGGACTCTTACCCAGGGCGCTTTCACGGACTTTCACATCTTTCTTCAAATATAGCTTTGGTAGTATTTTATATGACCTGAAGTTCGTCCATCTGTCCTGAAGCTCCCAATACTTTTCCGTTGCTTCCAATGATCAAATGATCTTACAAACATTTTTTCAGCTTAATAACACACAAGTTGACTAGAGAATCATTCAACATGTCAGGTTTTCCAACGGCTTCTGTGAAATTATTTGCTGTTCTGTATAGCAAAGCTAAATGTTATTGAAAATGTGTTATAGTTTCATAATAAAACGAATAGGAAAAATGTTGGCTTGGGAACTAACTAAATATTTTCTGATAGCCTTGCCTCAAGGTTCAGATTGCTTGTAATAAAAAGGAAGCTTTGATATCTTTTAGTGTATTTACTAGCATTCTGTTTAGATCATTATTTATGAAAATACTGGCTTGGTATAGAATATTATGTTATCAGTTTGTTCAGGTGCAAGAATTGCATTAATGCACATCCAAGATTTAACATTTATTTAATGAGAAGTTAGTAAGCCATTGCTTCTCTGAATGTGCTTTCTAACAACTCAGAAGCTGCTATTGATACTTGAGGATCTGTCCTTTCATTTCTCGCTTTCCATTTTATAATGTGTGAGAAACTGATTTTGGTTTTTTAGATCACTGAGTAACACATGCCAAGGAAATTCAGTTTGCTTAGGGAACTCCTTCAGATACATACCAGAAAGAACTGTTGTTCATGAATATTGTGAACAAGCTTTGACTTCATTCTACAAGTCTATATAACTTTGTTACAGGAAATAATGTGCTCTGAATTTTCAGTAAGTTCCACAGAAAACTTCTGTGTTTGTTTAATGTGCTTTAATGACTAAGTTTCTGGAACTGTCTTAAACTGAGAGAGAAAAAAAGTTTGTAGAGGTCAGAGGATTAAAGTTTCTTATCAACAGAGTGTAGTAATAACATAGGCACAGTAATCACTAATGTATATGGAAATTATTAACAGTACCCCAAAACCAGCAGAAACATTAGCTTCATTCATCTCCACAATTCAAGAGATGCTGTACTGTAGCTAACTGTGGTCTTTGCTGTGTTGCTAGGTGTATTTTTGTGATGCATATACATGCACTTGTATGTTGTCAGTGTGCATGTGGATCTTTATTTAAAATATAAGTTTAAGAGAAAGAAGACTTTGATGGGGTAGCGTACTATGAAGGTTTTAGCTGCTTGTTTTTGAGATTGTCTCATTATTCATGGATTGTGAAATCACATGGAGAAATATGCGGGTTATTCTAGTGATTGCAAACCAGATCCATGTATCTCACCACACTCTCATATATTAGATGTGTGAAACATATGTTAAAATTTCACCTAGTGCCTCATGTATAAACACCAGTCTGTTAGAGATGACCTCATCACTGGGTCACCTGGGCTTGTAAGCCACCTGGGACTAGGTAGAGTCTAGTTACTGTTTCTAGCTCTGAGACCCTAAGAGACATTCTAATCATTATTTCTAGATCTGGGTCTCTAGCTCTAGTCTTTCAGGCTCAGAGTGCTTGTCTGATGCTTTTCTCTGGGATGTTGGGTAGTTTATCCAACCACCTTTCTTTGACCTTGAAATCAGTGTCTAAGATCTCCTGATTCTTCCCAGCTACATACATCTCCAGATCTGTACACAGGCAAAACTATGACTTGTGAGGCACATGTGGCTTTTACAATTTAAGTGAGGCTCTCAGAGGCCCTTATGCCTCTCCTCTTCATCTACAAAACTGGCCTGGGGAACACGGAGCTCCTTCCCTGATGCAGTGTAGTGGGGCTAGAGGATTCTGCTTAGCAGGGAAGGGAGATTTCAGTAAGTTTGGCCACGCTTGACATTAGATATGGGTACTCTGTGCTTCTAATTTAACCCATTCAGGTACAATATAGCAGAAGAGCAAGGAACACAGGCCGAGGAAAGGAATTTCTTAGTCAAAGTGACTTTGCTGTTCAAGAACTCGAGAGTTTCAGATCCACTACCGTGTCCTGAGATGCATCATCCTCCAGTCTGATATTTGTGTTCCTGTTAGTCTGAAGTTCATTAACTTTTTAGGCCAAGCAGGGCCCCTGCTGCACTTTCCTTTTTGTGTTTGACCAGCTTACATGTGGTGATGGTGACCTTCCGCTTGCTCACAGGAGGACCCTGCTTTATTGCTGTGCCATGGTTTCCACCTGAGAAGTTGTAGACACATCTATCTTGCTTGTCCCTTCCCTCCTGTGGGCCCATGTGTAGAAAACTCAGCATTAAATAAGGCCAGTAGATAAGTGACAATCACAATTGTTTACCAACAATTGTTGTCTTGATGGCTTTTAATGTTAATCTTTGAACAAGGTGTCAACCTCCTTTCACAGGCAAAGCAGGAATCCAGGATGAAGCACAGTAGATTGTCTTTGGGCATTTCTAGACTTGTACAGTCATCATGTCCAATATTTTTAGACATAAAAGAAAGCAGAGTTCATAATTTGACTGAGACATATCCTGTTTCATCATAATATTTTACAGAAAATCTATTTTTGAAGAGTTCTAGAATTTTTAAAAAAATGTTATTGGGATTGTTTTTTTGTAACCTTCCAACCAAGTATCTTAGGAGGAAAGATAAGTGAATACATTTCATATATCTCTAATAATGGCCAAAATAGTTTTTCTACCTGTTGAAGTTCTATGGATGTAAAGCCGTATATGTAAGAATATCCTAGGTCTATGATCCCATTGAAGTTACCATTGGTATAGATTTGCCATTTCGAGCTCTGAAGAATTGTGAGATCTTGGATCCAAAGCGTGGTGCATACCATGTTTGGGACTAGATATTGCTCATTCTCTGTGTGAGAGAATTTAATTTTATGGTCATGATGTTGGGAAGTCCATGCATAGGGTAAGATAGGGAACATTTCCATGGTGACAAGTTCCAAAGGGGAATCTGTGTTAGTCTAGTTCAGCAAAACAGACAAGGAGTCCGGTGGCACTTTTAAAAACTAACAAATTTATTTATTGCATGAGCTTTTGTGGGAGAAAATGCCACTTTATCAGGTACTTTTAAGATGGGTTAACTTAGAAAATGAGAGGAAAATCAATGTAGGGAAGTGTAAGTCATAGGATCAAATCACACTGTAACAGCAAATCAAAGCAGTTGCTAAGGGTTAGCTTAAGCAAAGGCAACTGTTTGGAGTTCCTTAGGACTTTGGAATTTGGAAATAGTTCTTCTACTAATAGATTGTTTCTAGGTTTTGCCCCCACCCCTCCACCCACATTTATGTTGTCAGAAAAGAAGATAGGGGTATTCTGTAAATTATTGGTCTTTTCTTACCACCAGTGTATTTTTATGGGATTCATGTATTAAAGTGTTATTGGATGTTAACTCTTTAAATTGCTAAATAGTATTTAAACTTCAAATTACCATCGTATACTTCTTTTTCTGGCTCCAGTTGATCAGAATGTATAATAAGATTGCCCTTTGAAGGAATACATTTTGTATTCTCCGTTGAGATCATTTTGTAGAACAGGGTATAAAAATAATAGAAAGTGATCCATGGGAGATATTGTATTCCCAATTTCAAGAAAGTTATGATAAGACTTAAGCTATTTTGTGAAACAAGATCTTTGTGTCTGGTCAGGTCCTTCCTTTCTACTCCTCTGTAGAAATAATTTGTCCATTCTTTTGTGGGGGCTTAAGGCCTGATCCAGCTCTCACTGAAGTCAGTGGGAATTGGGTCTGATCCTTAGTTATGAAGCATCAGTCACTAATGGCAGATTTAGTGTACAGTTACACTGCTAGAGCCTCAGAACATTCTAGTGTGAATGGTTGAGACAATTCTCAACCATTTTATCTTACACAATTTTATTTAAAATTCTAATATTTTGCACTGATCTAGTGACTACTTCAAGAATCTTAGCGTGCTTTTTTGTAGAGGGAGTAGAAAAAACTTTTTGAAAAATATTTTGGTTTCAGCTTAAGTTACTCTTTCTGAATAGCAGACTGGTGTTAGTTTCATTAGCCAAGCCAATCATCAAAGAAGTCTTTTGACCACAGCCTTTATCCTGCTGGACAGACTCTTAGAAAAGACTATCACCTCTCCTCCTATGCTTCTGTGGAGTGTAATTGTATTTTTCCACAACTTATATCCCATCTGCCTTCCACCCCACAACTGTCTACAGCCCATGATAGAAGCATTCAGCATTCAGGGCATTCTTCATGTTAAAATAACCTCTAACTACAGAGGTTTCTTACCAAGTTCCAAAGGGGGCAGCTGTGTTAGTCTAGTTCAGCAAAAGAAGCACTTAAAGACTAACACATTTATTTATCACATGAGCTTTTCTGGGAGAAAATCCCACTTCGTCAGACACTTTGAGGTTTCTTATATTTGCTTTCATGCTTTTCTCTTTTTTATAGACTATTTTTTGGTAGTGGAGGGTATATTTTGCTCACCAAAGATTCATATTCTTCCTTATTTTGAGATTCCATCCATTCAGAAGAAACAGTTTTGTTCCTAAGATAATTGCCACATTCTGCAGGAATAAGAATATCCATTTACTTTGGTTTTTCCCCAAATGAATTTTGATCAAGATAAAATTTGATACTCCCAAAATGATGTCAGGGACTTTAAGTGCTACTTTCACAGGAGTCAGTAACTTAAGTATTTGTTAGTCTCTTTTGGTAAATTTCAGAGACCCCAAGAAAAACTCTTGAAAGCCTTTCACTCTATTTTATGCATTTTCTCTTATTTCTGAGAGACTTATGTAACAGAGATCATTTGCTTAGACCAGGTCTACTCTTAAAACTTTTACTGGCATAGTAATGTCAGTTGGGTTGTCATTTCTAATGACATTTTCGTAAAAGCCCTAATGTAGACACAGTTATACCAGCAAAAAAGCGCTTTTGCTAGTGTAGCTTACTTGTTTATGGGAACTCATGCAAGCTATGCTGACAAAAGGACTCTTTGCTAGGTTAAACTGTGTCTACATTAAGAGGATTTACTGGGAAAGCTGTACTGGCAAACTTTTTCTAGTAGAGATTTGACCTTAGGGAACCAGGTTGATTCATAACAAGATATGATATAAGGGGTAAGGATCTGCTTTTTGAGCTTCTGTTCTAGACTATAGATTCTCTTCCAGAATTTAAGACCTGAGGAAGAGATCTTGTTTTACTTCTTGTTTTGTGAGATGCTTAGGATGCCTGTGGTTATGGTAAAAATAAATAATAATAATTGCCAGTCAGCCAGTTGGCATTCTGCAATTGTATTTTTCTGACTATATTGTGTAGTTTGGTGTTTTTTGCATTCAAGGCATTTACACTGAATCTTATTAGCAGAGTTGCTGTTTGTCTTTTGTGTATATTACTTGCTTTGAGAACAGGAGTAATGGCTGAAGTATGAGACCTCTTTTTTTCTGTTCAGTTTCACAGTGATGTTTTTAAGATTATTGTTTTATAGAAATCCCTAGTAAATTGTTTTTGGTAACAAGCTCTTGTTACCTACTAACAACCGTAGTAGGTCAGACAATGGTTCATCTAGAACAATATCCTCACTCTTGTAGCCATGCTTGTGGCACGTGCTTCAAAGTGAATGAACTGAACAGGAAAATTTTGAGTGATTTATTTCCCATCACTTAGTCCCAGTTTCTGTTAGTTGAAGGTTTAGGAACATCCAGAACATGGGGGTTCCTTGACCGTTTTGATGAATAGCTATTGACGAACCTACCTTCATTGGTGTACCTAAGTTTTTTTGCACAGTTATACTTTTAGTCTTCACAGTATCCTTTGGCAACAATTTCCACAGGTTGAATATGTATTGTGGGAAGAAGTATTTCCTTTTGTTGCACAGTTCAAAGTGAATTAAGCTAAACTGAAATAGGATAACTCTAATTCTGAGTAATATCTTTCTGTAATTTGGATGAACTGCCACTTGCTACGTAGGAAGCAAAACCTCCCCGCAGGCAGGACCTCTAGGAGCTGCCTCGTGCACCAGACCAAGTGGAGCTTCCTGAGTTACCCCCACCAGAAGAGATGGAGGTCCCACTGGAGCTTCCCGACCTACCCCTGCCAGAAGAAATGGACGGACTCTGCTCCCTGCCCCTAAGTGAATATTTTGAGGAGCCAGCCAAAGAGGCAAACAAGTACTAAAGGGAAAGGGGGAAGGCAGTAGCCCAGGGAAATTGTGTCCCGAATACCCAGGACTGAGCCCCATAAAAGGGTCGGTGTGTTGCTGCCAGATCACCACTGACCCTGTGGTTGAAAATGTGGCCGCTATTAGGGCCCTGGGCTGGGACACAGTGGAGTAGGGCGGGCCTGTGTCCACCTCCTACTCTCGCCTTCTCCTAGACGGCAACCCCGTCTGATACTGGGCATTGTTTAACCCCCCCCCCCTTGTGGTTAACGACTTGTGGACTGTGCATCCAGTGCGAAAGACATTTTGTAGTATTGATGGAGTGTCTTATTTCCACATTATAGACTATTTGATGGCATGTACTGTTTCCTCCCCAAACCCGTTTTCTCTCCCTGGAAGGGACTAAAACTAAGAACTGTATTGGTTCACCTGTGGCAGATGGACAGTCCGCCTTGGGACAAGGCAGGGCAGACCTCGTCACAAGCATCCACAGGTGATTTAATGTGGTTTAAATAATCCACGTCAAATTCACACCTTTATTTAATTTAGATTAATTTAAGGTTTATTCAAATTAGAGTAAATGAAAGAAAGTATGGACTTAAATTCAGACTGATGGGGATGCCTCCTATTGTTATAAAGTTGTACAATATATTAAAGACAGTGGATTCTCTAAAAATGTTCTTTTTGTATGATTGTTTATATAAAGCAAGGCTGTCTTGTGAATGGATAGTTCTTTGCACAGATATAATGATAATTGTTGCTCGAACTGTTTAAGTTATTATAGTTTCCTTCCAGCCACTTGCCTGCAGCATATACAGCTCCAAATACAGCATTAGAACATACTGCTGCCATACCTCAGTTCTGTGTAATTTACTCACCTGGTTTCAAACTTTATAATTTTAATAGCTTTTGAGAGTAAAGAGGGAATCTAAATCATTCACATTTTACATGAAAATCCTGATTTTCATGCCAGATGAGTTGAATAGCCAAAGAGATCTTCATGTTTTTAGTGTACTAAAATCCATTTAAATGTGTTGAGAGAGATTTTGGATTAGACACATAAGTATATCAGCAGAGAAGGGCATTGAAGCTCACAGAACAGTTAGCTCCAGCCATCTTAAGCCCATTTTCTGTTTTTGCATTTAGACTTTCTTAGTTGTTTTATAAAGATATATGCATAGACATAGTCTTAAGCACTGTTAAGTAGTCTTGTTGAACTCATTAGGACTGTTCACAATGTGTAAAGTTAAACACTTGCATAATACTTCCCATGATTGGGGCTATGTTTGTTCTATTTATTTTCTTCATAAACATATTGACTACCCCTTTTATATGTCTAAAAATGGATATATTGTATTAGCACGAGGCATACATGTGCATAGGTCTATATTTCTCCAGGGGTGATAGAAGCATTAAACTTCCCTAAAGCAGAACCAGAAACATTTTGAAATTATTTTGTCTCTTTCTTCTATTATTTTTTCTCCATGTTTGCATATTTTTTCTTTACTGATCTTGGAGAGAACATTGATTGTGTATAAAAAAGAACCTGTCAGATGCTAGCCTGTAGCCTTGTATTTCAGCATTTTTTTGACCGACTATATACTAGAGTTTGTGCTACAAACACTCACATAGGGATTTCCCTTTTTGACTACAGGAATTAAATAATCCTTAATGCTTTCTGAACATTCAAGTCAGCATTCAGAAACCATGTGTTTACTTAACAGTGTGTAGTGCACAGGAACTGATTGGTTTCACAGCGTAGTGTGGAATAATTGCCATAATGTAGTCTAGGGGTCTCAAACTCAAATCATCACAAGGGCCGCATGAGGACTAGTATAGGGCTGTATGAGGACTAGTATTTTAGTCCAAGGGCCGCACCACTGAAACCTTGTCATACAACAATATTGCAAATATCGGTAAAGATAGCGTCATTGCAGGCTGCAGGAAATAGCTTTAGGGGCTGCGTGTTTGAGACCCCTGATGTAGTCTCTGTTGGTGCATCCTATACATCCATTTTTGCTGCCTGCAGAGCTCCTGCTTCCACATTTTCTGCTGTTGGTGCCACTACATGCTCTGAATTTGCACATGATTTCAAGCTAATGAAAATCACTCTCACTACCTCAGAATGAAACTACTAGGGTTGAAAGTCATTAAATGCTATTTTTCTCCTGTGACACTGGAGTTTAAAATAAGGGATCCTAAATGCAACCATGTTTTTGAGAAGAATCCTACATTCTGTCACTGTCAATGGAAACTGCAACTGAAACACAACCAGATAGATAGAGAAGGATATTTTCTTTGTGTTGTCCACAATACATTTGCTTAAGAAAAGAAATAGTTTGAAGAACAGGAGCTATAGTTCCTGATGTGGAAAAAAGCTCCTGTATGCCTAATACATGGGAAAACATTGCTCAAAACCAGCTCATCTCTATCTAAAATTTGCTCCCATAATAATATCAGGGTCAGTATCAGCTTAGGTTACTGGGCTCATACGTATTGAACATGATGCCTGAGGTCAGTTTTCACTTGCAAATACAACTATAGGAAATATTTGCTCTGATTCTGTTTAAGAAGCAATGTAAGTTATTCGTTTCACATGCAAACGGTTACCTCTCTCACTTACATTCAGCTAGTTTCCTCTTTAGTTGTTCAAGAAACATATATTTTCATGCAGCTAAAATTCCAGATTAGGGAAAAACAACTTTATGTAAAGTAGGCAGCAAAGTCACATTGTCCCTTCTTTACATCTAAATGTTGTGGAAACAACAAACACCCCTTACTTTTTGGACTAGCTCTGTTACCAAGCTTTCTAAATTATACAGAAATAGGATGATCTGATTGCTGAAAATATATGACCAGTTTTGTTGTTCATATTTAGGATATTTTTCTTTTCTTTTCTAACTCCAATATTTACAAGGCTTATATTATCAGCTGGTGAGCTTGCCTAGTCCATAATAAGGATAATGTGTTGTTACATTGCCACTGAAGTATTGTGGGAGTGAGATTGTGACTCAGGAAGTCTCCCCACAGTTTAGTGGTGGGAATGTCATGTGACAGTATATGCTCTCTGACACGTGAGCATAATTATATCATCGGGCACATTGAGCAATGAAGCTCTGATGCCTTGTTCCTTCCTGGCCACCTATATAATCTGAAGACATAGTGGAACCTGCTTCTCTTGTACACTGGAAACAGTGGAACAGTACAAAACCATAAGGACACATGGAGGTGGGGGGTTGCACATGTTCCCTCTGATCTCTTGTGCAGCATGGGCTATGGGCTGGTTCAGAATATTTACTGATTTAAATGGATAAGGTGTATGTTGTCATTAAATAATAATAGTAATCAGAACCTGCCCCCATTCCATGCAGGGACCTGATTGCTGCCTCATTCTTCTCAACTGTGGCAGTTTTAGATTGAGTCAAACTACAGTGTAGTTTTGGTTTGTAAAGCAAAATCCCTTATTAGTGTGGTGCATCTCCACGTAGTTTGCTTCCTAATCGAATACTGTGGACCAGTGGTTCTCAACCTTCTGCAGGTCATGACACACTTGGTATTGTGTTGTGACCCTACAGGATACACCAATCCAACAACCCGTGACTGAATCCAGACGTTTCCTTAGTTCTCAGTGCCACACTTACAGCTATGTAGTGACACAATAATGTGTCCTGACACAGTGGTTGAGAACCACTGCTGTGAACTATTGCTACATTTTTTCACACGTAAGAAATTAATATTGGACATTAGATGTCTAATTTGATTACCAATCTGCCATAATTACTCAATATTTTAGAAAACTCGTCTACCAGTTTTATCATGTCCTCATTTTTGTTCTCTTTTTTTTTAATAACATAATTCAAGATTTAGGATGCTGTATGGGGCTTGGGTCACTAATAGTTGTTTTTTAAATACTGGCAACAAATAGTCTTCATAGACTAATAGGCTATGTCTACACTGGCAAATTAGTCTGGACTAAGGAGGCTTAGTCTGGACTAATTTAGCCCATGGCTACACTAGGCTTTTCCTGTTCCATACTAAGAAATTTCTTAGTTCAGACTAAGAAAGGCTGAGTTTGAACTTGTAAGCACCGGGGGTTAGTCTGGACCTACACTCTTAGTTCGAACTTTAGTTCAGACTAGGCACGGGCAAGACTTGGACTAATGCGCTTAGTTTGAACTAAAGATGTTTGAATTAACTGGCTTAGTGTTAATTCGAAGTAGAATGTGTGGTTAGTTTGAACTAAGCTCAAACTTCTTTGTCCGGACTTGCTAGTTTGAACTAAGTTTGCCAGATATAGAGATCACCACAGAGTTTAAGGCCAGAGGGGAATGCCAGGTTATCTAGTATGATCTTCTCCATGTTACAGGCCACCAAGACCACCCAGCAATCACGCACTAAAGCCAACAACCAAAATTTGACTAAAGTATTATAGCCTATAGGTAATTAAATCTGTGGTTCTCAACCACTGTGTCAAGACATAAAAGTGTGTCACAGCACAGTGTCTGAGTCTGTTGCGTGAAATGATCCTGCCACTGACAGTCCGAGGAGAACTGTGGTGGCAGGGTGATTTCAAACCAATGATCTTTTAAGAGCTGGAGTGGCAGCAACTCTCTGCAAGAGTTGCACGGCTCCACTCTGTTTCTTGGCAACAGAGGCTGCCAGTCAAGCCTCCTGCGCTGAAGATCCCTTCCCAGGGAGAATTTCTTCAGTGGCAGGGATCACTGCTGCCAAAAGTCCTGGTGCCAGGGAGGAACTGCGGCAGCAGTAGTGTGTCATGCACATCTGGGAGCCCTCTCAGCTGTTTTGCAAAAGTGAAGGGGTTGAGAACCTCTGGATTATACTATTATGTACCACAGGCAGAGAATAGGAAAATCCAAAGTGCACCAGGTCTTAAGGCCAATATAGTAACAGACATATACCCAGATACTGCCAGTGCCAGAGATTTAGTAAGATGTATGCAGATGATCTTGGCACATGATCCACCACAAGCATATAACTGAGGAAGGTGAAAACCCTACAGGATCATTGCCAGTTTGATCTGGGGGAAAATTCATTTGACCCCCAGATGATGATCAGTTAGGATCTGAGCCTGAGTTGGAGAACTAGCCAGCTGCACAGCTGAGAGAGAGAGAGAGAGAGAGAGAGAGAGAGAGAGAGAGAGAGAGAAACTGCTTCTGTCTTCTCATCCAAAACTCCTTCTCCAGTCATGGCCATCCTTGATGTTTCAGAGGCGGAGTTCAACAGCTTAACTCCCAAAGACCATGTTGGAAGAGAGGAGAAAAATCTTTCTGACTCATGCAGGTAATATTGATATCTTGGCAGGTATTGCTTTGCAGCAATCCTTCGGTCTGTCTGGACTGCATAACCCTGCTAGACTAAAAATAATGCTTTCAAAAATATATTTTTCTTGTACTGTATGCCTTTTGTATTTTGCTCAACTTGGACAGTAGAAAAATGACTTATTACTGACTTTTGATTCTAGTCTGTTTCAAGCTGTTTCTAGTTGTTCCGTCCTATGGAAGTACTGCAGAGTTTGAGAAATGTTAAACTCCTGAACTACTTAACAATGCTCTTTTTAAAACTGCTTTGGAATTCCAATTCCATAGTGTTCCTGTGGTTTATGACTTACGTGAGTGATATTACTATGACAACTTTTATAAACAGATATGTCTTTAGATCATAAATCCAATCATAACTAGAATTGGATGTGGTTGATCTTTAGGACCTATCTTATTTTTAATTTGTTTAGCTCCAGTGGCGATTATTTCCAAATATGGTTTGAAATGGCACGGATGTGCTAATGGCAGCAGTTTTGTTGCTCTGTTAATAATAAAGGGGTACTGCCACTGTTCTATTATTTTAATGTTATTTGAATATTCAGGAATGGATGTTTATACATTTCTTTTGTTTGAAATTCAGTGAATCTGAGATACTAACTACTGAGCCTTGGGCCATTAAGAGTACTGAATTTTTGCTTTGATTTTTGGTCCAGAAATTATTTCACCAAAACATGTGATTCTTCACATTGTTCACATTGGGTGTGTTCACACTTAAACTCTTATTTCAAAATAAGTTATTTTGAAATGAATTATTTTGAAATAAAATCCTTATTTCAAAATAACTTAATTCGAAATAAGAAAATGTTAATTTGAAATAAGGGAAACCCTCAAAGCGAAATAGCATGTCCGGACACAGGACTTGCTATTTCGCTTCAGGAGAGGGGGAGCATGGGAGGTGTGGCAACATGGCCCCCTCCCTGGGCCATGTCCCTACCCAGTATATAGAAAAAGGAAGGCACCCTGGGAAGGAGAAGGGCAAAAGTGTTATTTTGAAATAACACGTCCGAACAGCATTATTTCGAAACAACCATTTTGAAATAACCGCTATTTTGATTAGAACCTAAGTTTTTTATTGTTCTGAAATGATGGATGTTATTTCGAAATAAAGAAACATTGTTTGGACACAACAACTTTTATTTCGAAACGATGGTCATTGTTTCGAAATAAAAGCTTCGTGTGGACATAGCCATTGGCTTTTTAAGGTTTCTGCCTAATTGTTGAGTTGTAATGTAGTCGATATGTTTAGGGCTGTGTTTTGCTAACTAAGAAAGTTATCTAGCTGTTCTTGCCAGAGGAGTTTACTACTCAGTTATGAGCCACATTATTTTCAAAACCAGATTTATTGTACTTCTGTCTATGTTAAAACTTAGTTTGATTGATAGGTATAGCTTGAAATGTTGCAGGTATTGTAGAAGTTTAACTTGATTTAAAAAAATATCATATTACTGCTACATAAGATATTCATTTGTTTAAAATATGTAATTAAGTTCAATTATTGATAATATTTCAGTATATTCTAGTAAATATACCATTGCTTTTCCTGTCTCTCAGCTCCACCTTCTTACCACCAACAACTCTGCTTTGTGTACATTTTTCCTCCCAACTCACTTGTTATGGTCTACCTACACTGAGTCCCTGAAGCTGGATGCATGCATTGACCTCTGTTGGGGCTAAACATGTGGCCATCATTGTGGTCTACCCAGCATCCCCTAAATGTTAACAGCCTCAAGAGGGGATCAAAGGGCAAGATATATTTCAAAGGTGAGAAAGCCCTCATCGAGAATTGTCTTCCAGCAAGTTCCTTAATAATAAATCTCTATGAATAGTAAGGAGTGAAGGTGATGGAAGCAGGAGTTATATTTTTTGGTCAAGGGCTCTCACCTTTACAGAGTCTTCAGCTGTGTTTTAAATTTTCTATTGCCTATCCCTTAATGTTGCCTGTTTTCATAAAAACCTTTTAGCTTTGGAATGCACTTACCCAGAAATAGTGGGTCATATTCATCATGTGTGTATTTTTAAGACTTTTGAATAAGCTTTTCATGTTTATCTGTCTTTTTTCCTTACTGATTTATTTTTTAATATTTTACATTGTGGCAGTCCTGTGATGCTTACAGTTCTGGTTCATGTGAGGCACTTAAATGTATGCTTGAATTTAAGCTCATGTATTTCCATCAATAGCAAGGTTTCTTGGATGAGTGAGGTCTTACTTGTGCTTAAAGTTAAGCATTTGTTTGCTGCTTGCTGGATGAGGGCCTGTAGGGATAAAATTTGATTTATGTAAACATTATTTTTATAAAAATACAAATTTTCAATCATTTTATCTTTAGCAGTCTTGTGTTGAGTATGAAAGTCTCAATATTACAATTGCACCGGATTATTGGTAGCTTTTCTTTTTTTGTTTTTGTTTTTTGCCAATTTACAAAATATGTGTGTGTTTACAAAATCACTTCAAAACAGCATTATAGTTACACCCAATACCAGTGGCCTGTCATGATACTGAAATGTTTGTAGAACACAGTGTTAACTTCCTAGCTCATAATATACCACTTGAAGTCTTGAGGGGGTGGAGGCATATATAGAGTTTTAGTCTTGCACACAAGAGTAGTCATTGAAGAAAACATCACAGGAACTCACTTCCTTTAACTACTGCTTCAGTGGAAGGATGTTGGATACATTTCAAGGAAATGCAACATTTTTTTCAGAGGAAGTATACTTATTTAGGATCAGACTCAAACATTTGTTCAAACTGAATAGTAGCTTAAACTGGGAGTAGTTCAGACAAGTCAATAGAACCACTTTCAAAGTTGAAAAAGGCCCGGTGTGAATAAGGCTGCCACATTCTGGCCTAAGATTCTCAACCTTTTGCGAGTCACAAAGGCACTCTGTGGTGTGTATGACTTCATAGGAGAGACCAGAGAATCCGCTCCCAGGGCAAACCCATCTCCTTCCCCCCACAAGCTCTCTGTGACACACCACCGTGTGGCGATGCAATAATGTGATGCAGTGGTTAAGAACCACTCTTCCAGCCCTTAGGAAATAATTTTAGTTGTAATATGTGATACCATAATTAATATACCTGTGTTCTCTTTACAGTCATAATAAAGAGTATTCTAACTACATTGGGAGGGTAGCTAGTATAGTGCTTTTATAATGCTCAGAATTAAACTGTAAAGCAACCAAGGTGTTCTGTGGCACTTAAAGACTAACAAATTTGTTTATTGCAGGAGCTTTTGTGGGAGAAAATTCCACTTCATCAGATGCTTTGGAGATGGAAGAACTTACAGAATGGGAGGGAATAAATGCAGGGAAGTGTAAGTCATGGGATCAAGTCATACGAAAGCTTATGCAATGAATAAATTTGTTAGTCTTTAAGTGCCACAAGACTCCTTGGTTGTTTTACTAAACTAGACTAACACAGCTGCCTCTGTAGAACCTGAGAACTTAACTGTATTTCACAAACAGAGCCATAGCTAAGTAGTATTGTCTTCCTAAACCTGAAATCCCAATCTGCCATGTAATCGTCATCTCTTTTTGTTCAAATTCCTCATTAAAATATACTTCTTGATGATGATAAGTGTTACCAGAGAAACAACTGCAACAAAACCATGGAAGTAACTTGATGTGTGACTTGCTTTGTTGCTTCATCATGCTGATTTGTTGTTGTTGCTGCCTCCCTAGCCCTCTGCATTGCAAGATGTCTAACCTAGATTGTAGGCTCTTTAAGATAGGGAGTTGTCGTTTTATGCGTCCATAAGCACTGGCCATAAGAGTTCTGTGCAAATAATCACAAAAGTGTGATTCTTATTTCACTGCAGAAAGGCAGAGTGGGATTTGAAGTCAGATATGGGGTTAGAACTCATGCTTCTGGCTCCAAAGCCAATACTTTGATCATAAGATACACCGCCTTTTATAGTGCTTTCTAAATCATACTTTTAAAGTACATTCATAAAACCAAGTCCTGCAAATGCTTATTACCTGTCATAATGATTACTTCCATAATTAGTCTAATTGTAGGTTTTTGCAGCTGCAAAAAATGTACATGCGACCACTAGAAGCCCCAAACTAAAGGTTTTTGAGTAGTACAAGTTAGACTTGTTTTTTTGTGGATGAAAATTAGATGCTCATTCTTGAAAATCTAGTTTAAAATTTCTACAGTAGGTCATTGATTTTTAATGTTATTCAAAACACCGCACCAGTTAGACAGAGTCAGCTCTAAAATTTTCTTTGTGCTGTCATCAAATGAACACAAAATATCTTTGTCTTTTTGAGATAAATATCATTGCTGCCTGTACCATGTAATAGTGTGTTGCACATGCACAGGTAGGTTGATCTTTAATACTTCTTGAATCAGATTTCAGTGTACTGAAATTTTTCAGCATAGTGGTTACAGAAATTTTGCTAATGCGCAGTTTCATACTGCGAATTGTATGCGTAATATTGTGTCCAGTGGGATTCTGTATTGCAAAATTTGCATAGTTATAGTTTTAGTGACATCGTATCTCATGTGAAGAACCCAGGGACCTGGTACAATATCAGTAAAACTGTCTCCTAGGTATGATTCAAACAGTTTTATTAGCAACATATGGAGTATGAAGGAGCACAGAGGGTAGTTTTGAGTATAAGGGTGCTGGACTATCTTTTTCGGAATGTAATTATATCGGTTCTCTTCTATGGCATTATTTGTTGCTGCTCTGGGATTGCTGAAAAATAAGTACTAATATGGTGACACAAAGGATCAGAATAAATTATAATTGTTGACTTTGCAAGAAATTCGTTGGCAAAAAAGCTTACTTTCCCGAGCTCAGTTGTCAGTTTTGCTTTCAGCTTTGTATCTAAGCCATATGCACAAAATAATGTTTTTGTGCAAGTCTTAGGTTTTACTGGCATTCTTACTCTTTTGCATAATAGATATTCCTTCGCACTGCAAAAAAAAAAATAATAAAGCAGAGATTTCAATTAGCAATATAGTTATTATTTGTTTTTATCTTTACTCCTCCCTAGTTCCTTAAGGCTTGGAACGTACCATTTGTTTAATTGTTAACTAGTTATTGAATGTTTTCATTACTTGAATAGAATACATTTCTCAGTATCAAAAATGAGTTATCTTCAGGTAATCAGTTCATCATTTTAATGCTGTTGTTTTCACATTAAAGCCATAGCAGCAAAACAAGCTGAGGATTTTAGTAGTAGTATTTTTTAATCAAAACTTACAGGTTAATCTCTCATGGTGTAAAAGTGTATTATGTTTTTGCTATCCACTGACTGGCTGCTGAAGCAGTAGCCCAATATATTTGTTTAAAAGGAGTGGTAGGTTGACTGCTGCCTAATAATGTTTTAATATTGTCATGTATTTGTGTATTTAAACACTGGGTCAAATTATACCTCTGTTCAGAAAATCCCGCACAGGGACTTGGAAATTCCCTTAAATTCTGCTCACAGAATTCCCTCTGAGAAATAGCTCACAATCCCCAGGAGATCCATGGAGGACTGTGACATTTCCCATGGTGCAGTCTGGACTGATGGATGACTCTGTCTCCTGAATCCTCCAACCCGGAGTGCCTCTTACACTGCTTCCCTGTGAAAGCAACCACTCCTGATCTCTGCCCCCACCCCCAGCTTCCGGCATATAAATCATTCCCAGCTATGCTGTATTTTTGTTATAGCCGGCCACACATGAATTAAGCTGCAGGCAACACCAGCAAACTCCTAGTCCCAGACTTTCTGCCAGAAATTTGTCTTGTTCTGCTCTTCACTTTCCTGGACAATACAAGCTCATATAAAGAATATCATTTCATTAGTAGAAAGTGATATGCACAAAACTTTTTATCTCAAATGAAGTTACCCAGACACTTCAGTCCAAACACATACTGGTTTAGGTAAATAATAAAATAATTCAATTAATTACAGAAAGATTGATTTTTTAAGTGATTACAAGTAATGAAGCATGAAAATCAGAGAAAAATAAAAAATCAAAGAAATAAAATGGAAAGCTATAGCTACCTTAACAAGGTAAGTGAATTCAAAGCAAAAGTTTCTCTTGTCATGTGCTTTAGTAGTCTTAGAGAAGACCTCTCTCCCAGTTCAGTGTTAATTCCCTTATCCTTTGGGTAGTGTTGATGCAGTGTGTAGAGATGAGGGGAAAGAGATATTTTGGGGCTTATGTTCTTATAACTCTGGCTTTTTTTTTTTTTTTTTAATCAGCTACAGCTGAGGTTCAGGAGACAGTGTGTAGAGACAGGAATTCCAGCTATTCGTTGCCAAGATGAAAATTTCTCACTCGAGCCTTTTTCCTACTAAAGAAGGGCCTGAATCAGATAATAGTTCATTTGATTTCATTGACACCTGGCTGAGGAGTTAGTTTACCTTTTGTTTCTGTGAAACCAGTTTGTGGCTGTTTCCCCAGATTTAGAATATGTCTTGGTAACATCATACAGTAGAATCATGTAACTTTACATAAAATGTTGTTACACATATTTTACCAGGATGATAATGATCAGTACTGAAGCAGGGGAAAAGAGTGTAGGGGAAAAGGCAATACACAGCATAGTGGTACTGGTCTACTAACCTTGCATGTCTCTAACTTTTATAACATTAAAGTTTCATATGTTTATAAAGCTTTTTTTTATAATTAAATTAAAAAATAAAGAATGAAACTGAACATCAGAGGCAAGAAATTACAATAGCAGGAAGAATTACAGTTAGAAGTTCTACAGCATCTTTCATTCCTTAATTTCTACATGTTGCACTGCTTTTTAGTCTCTTTTATTTTGATTGATTGTATAATCTGGATAGCTAATTACAGGGAGGTTATTGCTATTGTAGTTCAGATTATGGAGTAAAATGTTTATATGCTGAAGCTTATATTTTATAAAAGGATGCATCTCCCAGAGGTATAATAATGCTGATATTACTTTACTTTTAAGGCTAGTCTACACAAGCAAATGAGATTGAACCACTTACATCACTTAGTCGTATGAAGATTATACAACCCTTAGTGATGTAGTGACATGATTCTGGTGTAGACGGTGCTATTGTCTTGAAAGAATTTTTGAACTGCCTGGAGATAGACAAATCTCTATCATCCAGAGGAGAGGAGAAGTCCTGATCTCACTGGGACACATAGGAAGATTGTGCCTGAGTGGCATCCATTGGCTAGGCTATGGATGGAAAGGCAGACTTAATTGCCTCACTCCTTTGCTGTATATGGAACCACTGGGGCATACATTAATTATTCTTTTATGGTTGTTGCTTTGTGCTTCTTATCCTGTAATGAAGGTATAGTTTGAACTGCATTTCCAGGTTGTTGTGGATCTGACTAGATCACCAAACTTAGGAATCAGGAAGACTTTTTTAACATTGGCACAAGATTGGCAAGGTGTCTAGTGTGTTTCTTCAGCTTCCTTGCAGCATTCTACAGTCCTAGTTCTAGGTTAATAAGGAGTAAGGACAGGAATGAAAAATTCTAAGATTATAAGTAAGGTTTGTAATTTCATCACAACTTAACAGCCAGAGTCCAGTGCAGGTGAGAGGCTGAAAAGGGTCAGCTCCAATAGATGAAAATGAGTGATGATCCTAGGGGATGACTGGTGGACCCCAATGGCCTGTAGGAAGAAGGGGAAACCTTAGGATTCTGAAGACTGAGATACTGTTTATGTGTCCCATCATTCCCCCTTGCTGAAACACGTTTAGAGGACTCAGAGGTGGGCTACATTCTAATAGGCAGAATAAATCCCGGTGGCTAATCTGAATGGAACCAACCTTGAATGTTGGATATTTGGCAAAGAGGCCATTTAATATCATTTTGGATCCAAATAAATACCTGGTATTTTTTGGTGAAGAGAAGTCAGCCTCCCTCCATTAAAGTTAATAAAGCTGTGGCCTTGTGTTTTAAAATCCATCCATGTCAGTGTTTCATTCTGCATGTCCTGATCAAGATCAGATGTTCAGATTTTGCGAATTATATTTGCGCATACACACACCGATGAATGTAACCCAGATTTATCAGAGTATTTTGATGAAAACCTAGAAATTACTACTCCCAAAACGAGGAATGTTATAAGAGAGATGAAAAGCTGCCCCATTGCTAATATATGTACTACAGGTACAGTTATCACTTTGACTCCATGAAAACTTAGAGCTCCACATTTAATGACTTCTGAGGCTCTCATATATAATCTTTACATATAACATTTTAAAATGTTATACTGTTTATATTGACATATTTTCACTTCATTTTGACATCTTAATTGACCTGCTACATTTAACTCAACCCATTGGGACTATGCTGACATTGTATATATAAAATCTTGTAAACCAAATAACTAAAGAGTTTTTAGGAAGTACATGAAATGGAAGAAGGAACGTTAACTGAGAAGTTTGTGTAATACATTTTGAAATGATCAAGACATCATTGACATTAAAAGTCAGTATTAGAATAAGAAGATAAATACAATTAATATTTGCTGTATTAACTTCTTTATTGTATGAGCACATTTCAGCTGATATATTTTAAGTCTAATTTTCTGGAATAGTTTATCTGATCTAGACTACACCTTCCTCAGAAATGAGACAAAAATAAAAATTCTCTAACACAGTCTGGCATGATAGGTCATGTAAATATACAGAAAGCATACAAACCTTGTGGTTCTAAGAAAAAAAATAATAATTTAAAATTTTGCTATGATGTGATTAATCCAGAACGTTATGACATGCAATAACTACCATAGAAAAATCTGTCTGATCTGATTCTTCTCAGTGGCAGTGTGTCATAAAGTGAGATAGCAAAGCCAAATATGAAAAAAAGGAAATTGTCAAAGCACAGTGTTTTAAAAAGGGCAGTTTGTGAACATACTGGGTTTTTTTCCTTTGTAGGATTCAGTGTTTTGTACTTTTGATAATTAATTATATGCTTAAAGAAATAGCCACACTGTATGATATCTGCAGATTTATAGATAGTATTTTATTTATCATCCACAATGGGTAGGTTTAAGATGGTTTTGGCACATAGCTGTATCACAACCAGCACAGGTGATGTAAGCAGTAGAAGTATCAACAGTTCCAGAACACTCTTTCAAATAATTGAATAAAAGCAAGTCAGAAACACTCAAATAATGTAAACAGGCAAGTGGTTAAGTTATTATTTAGTTGCAATAATTCATATACTTGCTAAATTCTCATGTCTGCTATGTTGCCAATAGAGCATGAGTTTTACTAGGTTTAAAAGAAAAAAAAAACCTGATGGAATCATCAAAATTAAACACCTGCCTTACTGCATTATTATTACTGTACTCTTGTCCTTGTCTCATCTTCCTCCCCACTTTTTGATCTGTTTATGACCTTCATTTCTTGTGTCCTGTCAAAACTGTAAGTTTTTTGAACTGGGACAAAGTCCAGTTTGGCCCTGACAAGGGTGGTTTGGTAGCACAATATCTTTAAAACAGACCATTTTCACTGGCAGAGGAATCCCCACATGGCTTAGAGCTGATGTTGATTAGTTCTGTTACTCTTTTCATAGGCTCTAATGTTCAGTTGTGCCACAGAAGTGGGTTCGATGCAATTTGGTTCCCAGAATGGACCACTATGTAAATTATAATAGCTCTGAAGCAAAGTATCTGCTACTTTTGGGTAAACCAGAAAGTAAGAGAGGCTAGACAAATTGTGCTTGGCATCCTTGCTTAGCATAAAAAGCTTCAACTCTAAGGAGCCATAATTTCTCCTTGAACTTTTCTTTTTAATTCTTAGATGAGTAAAGGGTAGTGGGTCTGTGCTTGACATGAGTATGCTAAGAAAAAATTAAAAACAGATCAAAGGCATCCATGATTGATGATGCAGAAAATACTACATGCTATGCACTTTTTACCATAACTATCTAACACTTCTTATGAGAGATGACTAATACTAAAAATCAGTGAGATTTAGGCTCCCAACTACCTAAATTGTTTTTGGAAATGGGTTGTAGACTCCAAGATACTTAGTTGCTTTTGAAAAAAAGTGACCCTTCATGTTTTAGTTCATACAGTGCAAATCCCAGTTCAAAGATCAGCTATGAAATATTGCCATGTGGAGCACAATAAACTAGTGAGAGACATGGCCAGTTTATATGAACAGAAACAGGACTAGCTTTGGGCTCTGTAGGCTGTGTTCATCTTTCCTGGTAATGACCCATTTCCTCTTCCTTGTGGGTCTTTAAAACACACATCCGGGCATGTAAACCCAGCTACCTGCAATCTTTGTGGTGAACCTTCCTTCATGTAGTTATGAGGCTCAGTTGATTTATAAGCTCAAAGCTCCTGTTTTTCATGATTTCTCTTTGACATGCTGTGCTTATTATTTTGTTGAAGTAATGTATTGTGTTGCACAGCTGTCATTTCATAATATCTCATACCAAACACTGATACCTGTCATATGGTAAATAAGAACAGAATTTGTTGTTGTTGTAGAGGTTCTCTGAAAGACAAGTGAGACGTTATGCCTGACTTTCATGAGACATTTCTATCTGTACATGTCATTACAGTTACTGCTTCATGTGTTCCAGGAGATCAAATGCTCTGTGGTAAATGCAGACTTAGGTTGGTTTCTCAGGTATATAAACCATCGTGTGTTTTAGTTGACGATCAGTAATTCAGTAAAACATTGTGCTAACATTGCATTGAATCCTAAAGAGCAGAGTCATATAACTGCAGATGGTCACCACTAATAGATCATCTTTGTAATGCCCCTTCTTAGATAGGCCCAACCCAAGTCAGTGAGAGATGGGCAGAATTTAAAAAATGTTGAACATTTCATGGCCTAAACTTCCATGTCTTTCTGTGTGCTATCAAGACTGTTATTGACATTTTGTTCTAGAGTAAGAGTTCCAACATAAAAACAAAACAAAACAACCCCCCCACCTTTCAATCATGTATTCCTTTTCTGTATAAATAGAAGGGAATGTGGTCTAGTTTAGTGGTTTTCAAACTTAAGGTCAGGACCCAGTACTGGGTCACAGACCCCCAGGCACTGGGTCACGGTGCCCCCAGCTGCTGCCACCAAAAGATTGGAATGCATTGCTCAAAGATGTAATTGTTCAGTTGCGGGCATAAATTATTTTTTTCAAACTGGCTCCTGAGGAAAAACGTTTGAAAACCACTTGTCCAGTGAAATATAGGGCAGAATTTTAGGAGCTGAGGAACTCTTGAGTTCTAATGCTGACTATGCCATTGACTCACTGGAAGGGTAAGTCACTTCACCTCTCTGTGCCTAGTATTGAAACTTTAAATATCCTGTCTGTAATAATACTCACTTGCCTTCTTAACAGGAGTGTTGTGACTCTTAATTAGGGATTGTCTAATGCTTTGAACATATACATCATCATACAGTATTAGATAAATATGAAGGTAATTTCTAAAACATCTGAAATACTATAAGTGAGTGATCTGTATATTTAAACTTTTCTGTAACAGGTACGCAGGTAAATACTATGATCATATTTTTAAACGGATCCCATTTTGTTTTTAAAATTTGCTTAAGATCTAATGGAAATCTGGTGTTGTAAAGTAGGAGTTTCTTGCTCTTTTTTTTTTTTTAAAGATCTGGGAGTTGTTTTTTGTGTGTGATACTGAAAGTATAGCTCAAACAGGAAGGTGCAATAGGAAGAGCACCCAAGACCTGGTTAACTGTTCAGCTTTTAAGTTATAAATCCTTGTTATCTAACAAATGATTAATTGATTAATGTACATTTCATTTAAGATTTATGGAAAACCATATTTTTCACTTATAGATGCTTCTTTGTGCAAACAATAAGATATTGTGTTTGAGTGTCAGAAGTGAGGAGAACAAGTAGTTTTGAGTTATGTGGTTGCAATCTCAAATGTACTTTTGAGAGTGAAACTAGAACACATTCTAGCATTTCCATCTGCATACCTGTAATTTGCATCATCTCTAAAAAGAAGGCATTTACCACGCGCTTGTAAGGCGTATATCGAAAGTGCAGGCAGCAAATGTCATGCTGCACTTTGGTTTTGGAAGAGGCTGAGGTGTGGGGGAAGATTTGTTTAATTTTTTCAAAGAGGTGTAACATGGGCTTTCCCCATTTCAAAGTAAAGGCAGATGTAAAACAAGGCTGGTGCTTTATGGACACTCGTGTGTGTCTGTGTGTGTATGCATGTGTTTATATATAGGCTTATTACAGTATGGTCTTTTTCAGGTTTTTCTGACAATTTGAATAGTATCCACTGGAAATTTAACATGATTCTGGTAAACAGTTAATTATTAATTTTAGGTGATTTCCAGCATGTCAGCTCATTAAGTCATAGTTTTGACAGACTTCTAAGATTTTTTTTTTCTTTGGTGACAAATCAGACGTAGTTGTGTCAAGTGTGCTCATAGTAGGGAGTTAGAGCTACAGAAGTGTTGGCCAAAATTTCTAATTGTGGTAACAACCACCCTTTGTAGCCATCAAGCTCTTTAGGTTCAGGGTCCAGCAAAACTTTTATGTAAATTTAAATTTCCATGTAACCTTAAGAATGTGATTTTTCCTACTGATTTCAGCAGGACTGCTCACACGTTTATAGTTATACGTATGTTTAAGTGCTTTTCTGGATCAGGGCCTGTCCTGGCAATAGAGTGTACTGAGGGGTAGCACAAAGCAATGTTATCCAGGTGTGGGAGATGGTTGTTTCGCTTTTTTATTTATGTATACTCAGATGAAGGTGCAACTTAGAACAATATTTTTAATGTCTCACAAGAGTTGTCTGGAGCCTGTTGAGTTTATGATGATGTTTTCCTCACCATCATCTGCCAGTCTGTCACACCAGGCAACCCACTGATGTCATTTATCTAATCAGCCAGAGAGGTCAAAGAGTTAAAGTAGTCTCTCCTCTAAGAACATGCAGTCTCAAAGGAGCTCTTACCACCCCCCCCATTAGTCACTGGCAGGAGGGACCAGAAATTGAACAAGAATCTGGACAATGGTTGTTGTAAACCACCATAACTAGTTACTAGGTGATGCTGTTCATCTTAGGCCAGTGGAATTTTGCATTTGGAAGGAGAGGCCTAAATGAGAAAAGTAGTTTAGAAATTGTGACCATAAGGATCTCCTTCTACAGAACCATTTTAATTGCATCTAGTTTAAAGCAACCTAAATTCTTCTTAGATTCATGTGAAAAAGCTGCTTACTAGTGGGAAGGCTGTCAACAATGGTATTTTGCCTTTTGGGGGGTTATCTGTATTTGTACATGTGCTTAGGGGATGCAGTAGCAGTACTGAAGAGAATTATGAAAGCTAAGTACATAGTCTAAAATGGCAAGGTCCCTGATCAAATTCTCATTTGTTGATGTTTGGCTTTTTTTTTTTTTTTTTTTTTTAAATAGAAAGCTTATTTATTAGCAAGTGAATCTCTCTCTCTCTCCCCCCCCCCATATATATATATATTTCATAAAGACTCTCTCTCTCTCTCTCTCATCTTTGTGAAACCATCCTTGTAAAAATGAAGCTCTCACTATGAAACTTACAGTTTTAAGAATAGGAACTCCCCTTCAATATTTGTAGTCTGTTAGGCACTCCATAAAAATCAAAAACATAAACATTTTTGTGGAGAAAGATGAATTGCTAAGCCCCCAACATAAATGTTAAGAAAGCAAACATTTTTTATATACAGCTTAATGAGAGTCTCTGTACTGACTTTCTGAAACAGCGCACAAACAATGAACCCGTCTAATGAAGTGGGTTTTTCTCCTACGAAAGCTTATGCGATAAATAAGTCTGTTAGTCTTTAAGTGCCACAAGACTCCTTGCTTTTTTTTGCTTTACTAGACTAACAAACAGCTGCCCCTTTGGAACATGGTATTTTGGTAACATCAGGATGGAGAACATTGTAGACTTCTATTGCCATTAATGGAGGAAGGGAACACAAACCTTATATATTTTGGCCCAGATCTTGCAAACAGTTGGGCATGTGTAGGTTCAGGACATATATTTTTAAAAACTGGTTTCTCTTTTGGCTAGGTTTGTGCCAAGCTAACTGTTCAGCAAGACATTTTTCCATAATCCATGATTGTATATTTCTGTTCATTTAGTAAATTTGGAAGGAAAATTAAACTTCTTTAATTTTCTTTTTAATAGAAAATGAAGAGGAAGAAAATGAAATATTTTTTGTTTTCATGCTTTGTATACACCAAAACTGATACAAAGTAAGGAGGTTCATATTATGTTTGTTATTTCATGCTTGCTGTTTTGGGTAAACATCATCCATCTTAAAGCTATGTTAATAGGATCAGAATGACTACTTACACTTACTAGCAAAATGGGATGTATTAGTCTTGCAGATATGTTTTTCTTATGTAATGTTTAACTTTACTATAAACTAGTTGTTGTTTATATAAATTGTAGTTTGAAATCAAATTGTTCTGAATCATAGAAATCAAAGTAGCTAGATTATGGTTTAATTCTATGAATTTCTGTCTTCATAATGTTTACATAGTATCCAAAGTCTAAGTGTCAGCTGTCTACCACATTTACTCACGTGTGATACTTTTGTTAATTGTCCTCAGATCTACTCCACTGAAACTCAGAAACTTTGTAAGGTCTGTTCTATTAGGGTACTTCATCTTTGTAAAAAGATCCAATGTTAATAGAACAAACTTGCAGTTGTGGAAAAAATCCCTCTGAATAACTCTGCATTTCAGTTAAGCAGCACAATAAGCAAGAGAACATTCTTTCTAGTTCTGTTTTTATACATTCTATGTTAACAGCACCCAGGAAATGCAAACACTTTATGGAATGTCCAAGATGTAGCAAATTTAGTCGTGCACTCTGTAACATACAGAGAAATTGTACCTTGACTTAGAAAGCTTAGGCAAACACGCACATATGAATAATGTTATGAATGTGAGTAGCTTTTCAGAGTTCAGTGAGACTGTTTTATCTCCATAATGTTCCTCACATTCATAAATGTTTCAGGATTTGTGGTCTTGGTATATATGACATTGTACAAACATAGTCCAGTCTTATAAAATCTTATTCATGTTCATAGTTCCACTAAAGGCAGCTCATGCAAGTAGGATGATTGGAATCCATGGAGCTACTTTTATGAATAAGGACTTTTCATGTAAGTAAAGGTTTTCAGGGTTGGTCATAGTCTTTCATACTCACTCACATGCTCAGTGTTACCTTGTTGTTTTCATGCCACAGAATGAGCTTTAAATAAAGGGCAGACTGTATCCTAAGAAGACAGACTGACTTCAAAGCTGCATTTGTCATCTGCTGCTTCCAGTATGAAAGCTGTTTGCTGAAGAGCTAACTACTGTTTTATGTTATATTTTTACAATAATTTCTATGTTAACTTCTGAAACTCATTGTTAGAGGGGTACTGAGTGAAAACTACATAGAAAAATGTTTCCTATCTGTAAAGAATTTTTTTAATCAGCAGTCTTTCATACTTGTGAATCTGTATGACAAAACCTATAGTCATTCAGTGAGAAAATAGTTAATAATCAAAAAGATTTGCAAAATACTATCCAAGGAGTCTGTTGGTTTTGCTCAGGAAGCTTGCATTTCTAGAATTTGTGCTGCCTCATTATTTCTAATATTGAAACTTCATCTTACTACTCACACCAACCTTTTAAATCAAGACATAAGAATAATGTTTGCTGACTTAAAAATTGAGTATTTTTTCATTGAAAATATCCAGTTGGACTTACTGGGCCACTTCTACTTTCACTTAAACTGTTGTAAATCTAGGGTAATTTATATGAAGTGAATGAAATTAGTCTAGATTAGCACCAATTAATTGATAGCAGGATTATTTTGCTATTGTATTAGAAAGTAATAATTATAGTCAATCTAAATACGTGATTGCTAAAACTTGTAATTTGCACATCTAACAAATTTGATTCCTAAAATAAATACAAAGATGATAATTTATTGTAATAAATATTAGCAATTAAAATCTGTATTTTAATTTAGTAACTACTCAGAGTATTTGGATGAATTTTCTGTAAACCAAGAACAACAGAGAAAGTAAAAATATTTTGGTCAGGCAGCAACAGAAACACAATGAGAGACTTTTTAGTTCCTTATATACTGATATTGGCCATACTGCTTAGGCTATAGCATCTCTAAATGTGATCACATTTGATTACCAACTGATTAGGAATATCTTGGTCAGTTGTTTTGACAGGAGACCTCCAAGAAAATCCTAGTTGCTACTGGAAGTAGTGGTGATGGTGATTTGATAGATGGCATTTTCATTGTACTGCTAAAGGTGCCATCTTCCTGATGACATGTAAAACCAAAGTCTGGACCACTTGCAGCCACTGAGGCTGGGCTTGTTAACCTTGGTTTGTTGGACATATTCCAGTTTTGGAATTCCTCCATGAAAACTCTCTCTGAACTTTCAAAATGAGCTTAATGATATTCTTCTTCATTTTCTGTCTTAATCTTCTGATGACTGAAATCAGTGAGACTAAGCATGGCAGTACATTTTTGCAGGATTGGGCAATAGTTTATAAAGTGCTTTGGATCTGTCAGGGCTGAAAAAGTTTAGCAGATGAAAGCTGTTAAAATTGTTGTTGGCCCAGATTCTCAGCCTACATTTAGTTGCCTTTGCACTGCTTCAGTACTGGAAAAGAGACTTACTACTGCTCTAGGGTGGCACCTGGCAACTTTCCTGTAACAAGAGCATCCCACGGTGGCCCAAAGAGAGGGGACTGGCTGAGACCTTGATGGATTGTTGCTGAAGAGGTCTGTGGCCCAGCCATTGGGCTTATTTTTAAGGTTCCATGTTGGAATAATTTAGAGCGGCTGTTAGGCTCTTCTAAATCATTCTGGGAATCAGCATTAGCCAGGTGGCTTCTTTTTCTTCCTTTTTTCCATCCGGGTTCTGCACTGAGCACAGTGAGCCAGACCCAGTAATGTGGCCCATGTTTTTTGCATTAGGAAGAAATATGTAACTTCAATATAACATATTCACTAGGCTGATGTATGTAGTAATTATGAAGCACGATAGTATATGGAGTTTCAGAGGGGTAGCTGTGTTAGTCTAGTTCAGCAAAACAAGCAAGGAGTCTTGTGCCACTCAAAGACAAACAAATTTATAAATAAATTTAAACTAATACATTTGTTAGTGTTTAAATGCCACAGGACTCCTTGCTTGTTTTGTAGTATATTGAGAAATTTGTTTTATGGACATTACAAAACAGCAACCACAACAACAAACACACAACCCCAAAACCCCTGGGGGGGGGTGGGGGAAATAAAACAGCCCTAAAACCAAAGAGCATCACTGAGGCCCCAAACTTTGCTTTTAAATAGCATCAGTAAAATATATATTGTTTTCTAAGCAGGCATAAAACTAATAGTTTGGGGTAATACTGCAAATTAAGGTTGCCTACATTTTATCTGCTGTTAAAGAAAATATCAATATTTTCATCAAATAAAGTCTCTGCATTAAGTATCACCATTGCCATTTAATGTGTATTAGATGTAATTTAATATTATTCACTTGCATGCTATATACAACTTCCCAACTGCTGTCTCCTTTTCAGTAACACCTTTCAGACATTATAATGCATTTCTTTCTGAATATAAAGCAGATTGTATACTGGATGTGTTTTAGAGTTTTATCAGCAAGTTCTTATAGTGGAAGTCTTTAAGAGGCAATACATTAGGCAAAAAACAGCAGTAGAGATACCTGCAGAGAACACCATACGTGCCCTTAAGCAAAGTACAATAATTAGTTGCTCTTATTCCTATGCCCACTGTCCCAAGTGTTGATATTTATGAAAGGCAAAGATTACTGCAATACCATCTCAAGCGCTGCTCTGTTGGAGATGTTTATTCTCATTCAATTTTTAATGTACCTATAAGATGTTTTGATGACAGCACATAGTCCAAAGGGTGTGCTTGATAATACCTCAGTGACTAAAAGACAAAAAGAGATTGGTTCTTCAGAATATTTTGAGTACTAACTTCCAGTCTAATATTCATAATAAACATTAACAAAATATTTAACCTAAAATAGTCTCCTATTTCAGTCACTTAATGAGATCTTGGTTATTTCTCTCATGTTTTTAGGATGTAGGTCATTAAAAGCAGTGGGTACCTGATGTCAGGGTAGTCTGCCTTGTTAGAAGTTACTCTTATGGGTACCTGATATGCTACTTACTTAATGCAAATCCAGATGATTTGTTTTCTACTTCAACTGAAAGAAGATATCTTACTAGAATAGATATTTTTCCTGAGCATTTCATGTGATGTGACAACCTATTATAGTGTGCTGTGCAAGAATGTGGTATAAAGCAGTAGTTGAGAAATATGAATCATATTAATTACTAGTTTGTGTGAAACATCCATTTATTTCAGGAGATTTAAATTATGTATGTTTTAGAATAGTACTGTTGCTTTAGTATTGCAGCTCATTTAAGTAACTATTGTGCCACTGTAACTATCCCTCAAACAAATGTTAGTGTTTTCATCACAGGTCTTTGTAAATATCAGCAAGAGTTGCTCTTGGCAGAGGCTAGTCATTTCAAAAGATTATTGGATAGCTAATGGGGACTTTCTATGCTGACTGAATTGAGACTCAGAAGGGTCAAAATCCTTTTCTACACTGGAGGATGTTAACATACATACATGCTCTTCTCTGTTATGTGACATTGTGTTTATATCACACAAAAATGATCCTATTGGGGATGGAGGAGAATGCTGGCAATTCCTTTTATTTTGAAAATTATTCTAAAAGCCATATATTAGGAAAAGTGAAGAGAAGAAATTATAGCTGCTGAACCTCCTAATGTCATCCAAGAAAATCTCCACTGATTTCTAGGATCAGAGGAGAATTTTACAAGTCAGTTTAGAAGAGGGAGTGGTAACTGCATCTTGTTGCTTGCTTATTCTGATATAGGGAAGAGGAGTTATAGTTAGTTTTAAATGTGGATGGACCATTCTTTCAGCAAATGTAGGAGGTATATTCTCCAAACTTAATATATCAGCCAACATATTAGTGTAGGTTGCAAAGATATCCTTTAGAAAAAGACCACAGCACAAAACAATTCATTCGAGGCTATGTTGCCAATTATGTTTTCATAAAGAAAAAAAATTGCCAAGTCCTTTTCTTTCCCCCCCCAGTTCAATGTATTTTTCCTTTTGGTGCTCTGGTTTACTTTTTCCTTATGCCTTTTTACCATTCAGCTGTGGTAACAGTGATTATTGCTGAAAGATGGGATGCATCATGAAACATTTACAAGATTAATTGATATTAGAGCTATTTGTATGAGGAATTGGAAGGATCTAGATAAAAGTTCCAAACTAAGACTTCTATTCAGCAAGGCACTTGAGCACATACCTAAACTTAAATTGTCATATTTGACGTGTGTGCTTAAGAAAGGATGTCCTTCCTGTTAGTGGCCTTAGATAAAACAAGCAAGGAGTCCTGTGGCACTTCTAAAGACTAACACATTTATTTGTTGCATGAGCTTTTGTGAGTGTAATCCCACTTCATCAGATGCATGTTGTCAGATGCAGATGATTTTCATGAATATGATGAAGTGGGATTACCTCCACAAAAAGTTGTGCAATAAATAGTTTTGTTTGACTTTAAAAGTGCCACAGGACTCCTTGTTTGTTAAGCTGAACTACACTAACATAGCTAGCCCTCTGGGTTTAGATGATTACTTTTCAGATAATATATTATTGCCAACAAATACAACCTACACTTTTTCAATGCACCAGCCCAATTAGTTTATCAACCACAATTAATGTAATGAATATAGGTAGTGCCATCTTTTTCTAGTGATTTTGAGAAACTTCTTACCACCTAAATTAATTCAGTTGCATTAGGACATAAAGGGTTAAATTTGTACTGCTATAATTCCCTTGGATTCACTGGGGAGTTAGACTAAAGATGTCTGAATTAAAATGTTTTCGAGTGATAGTTTGGACATAACCACTTTTTTTTCCCCCCCATGGGATGCTGCTAGCTATCTTTGCTGTAGCTATATTTTTCTCAGTATATTTTTCACTAAATATGGTATC
The DNA here is from genome assembly GCA_007922195.1 of Podocnemis expansa. NCBI lineage: Eukaryota > Metazoa > Chordata > Testudines > Podocnemididae > Podocnemis > Podocnemis expansa. The sequence goes on along the minus strand of ML681984.1, from coordinate 23,546,318 downwards.
AAGGTTTGTGTTCTACTGTGCTGTAACCAATTCTGTTGTTCTTATTTGAAACCATGATTTGGCTGAATTCACTAATTTTAAATACAATGTGGTGGTAGCTGGGAGCTTACAAATAAATACACAACCAATATAGTTTTTTTAGTTTTAAAGAGCAAACTACAGACCTGCTGTGGTGCCCCCCAAACCAACCAACCAACCAACCAACCAACCCACACTTCTAACGTGGTTGCAGTTTGAAGCCATGTAATTTGCCCGTTGGTCTGCAATAGACAGCAACAGTTTTGTGTGTAGTGAGGGTGTTAAAAGAAGAGTGCGGTAAAAATTAGCTGAAATATGAAGGCAGTTGTTTCCTTATTTTAATATGATTTAATTCCGTAGATATATAAAGTAGGATATAACATAATTTACCTGAACAAAACAGATCATAATGACATGCAATTCCTTTAACCTGTAAGTAAGAATAAAGATAATATTTATGAGAATAATAAGGGTTATCATCTACTATCATGTAGGTCTGGTGTACAGACAACTAATTCTCTGCCCTCCTGAGTCATATTAAAATATCCAATACATAAGTTGCTTATAAAGGTTTAGAACAGCCTTTTCCAACCTGTGGCTTGGGGGCCAGAATCCGACCCACCAAAGGCTTTTATCTGGCCCACGGAGCCACCGCACACACCCTCTCTTGCCATTTCTGCCACGTTTCCCCTGCCTTGCCATGCTATGCTCCACTTCTCTTGCCACTCCTGCCCTGTTCTCCATGCTCCTCCTTCCCTGCCACGCTCCCCTGCCAACTACACACCCACTGCTCTTTCTTGCTACCCCTGCCACACTCCTCCTCTTCTCCCCTTTTGCCCCAGATGACCACCCCCCCCCCCCCCAGCTCCCAACACTGTCCCCTACCATCCCGCATGGCCACTCTGGCCTATCACCTCTTCCTTGCCAGCTTTGCTTTTACAGAACATTTACAGATTTCAAGAACCAAAATGAATTTGTAAGCTGGTGCTTATTTTTAACTGTTTACATTTTATTAATAAGATGAATTTCTATGCCTTATCTAGCCGAAATTTGCTCATTGGCCCCAAGTGAGAAAAGAATTGCAGTGTGGCCCCTCATCTGAAAAGGTTGGACACCCCTGATTTAGAATGACTTGTGAATCAGTAGCAATTCTGCTAGTACCATGATGAAATGATATTTCACAATTTGAAAGTAAATAACTAATGTAATTTGTTATAATTAGATTTTATTTAAAAAAAATAGATACCCAAATGATTTTTTTTATTAGGCTAGGAGATAAGAAATCACTGGATTCTAGTACATCTATAACAGTTCATTGTTTCTTTTAATATGCAAATTTTAGGTATACAAAGATTCAGTGCTTTTATTTTAGGATTATGCCTGGAGGCTATATTGGTAGGCTTTAGGGAGATATCTGGTTTGGTGTGAAATAAATAGTTGTTAAAAGATTGCATGAATTTATATTTGAGAAGATGAATAGTGGAGCTTTGAATGTTTGAGAAGACCCTACTGTACTTGTCATGCAAGCTTGCTACATGTTTTGTTTTTTAGAGAAATCTCATCAAGCTCACAAATATCACAATTTTTCTTAAAAAAAAAAAATCAAGGACAGTAAGAAGTTAAAATATTCAAAATTAGGCATTTAAATCTCTATTTTCATACATATGGCCTGATTTTCATGAAAGAGGAGTTGCACCTCCCATTGTATTGAATCAAAATGATAAATGCTTGGTGCCTCTGGAAAGTGGCCTACCTATAAGTGTTTTAATGTGGATTTAGATGCCTAAGTTTAGGTACCCATATTTGTATATTTTGGTATATGGGAAAAAATATCTAAAAAGCATTTTAGGGAAAGTCAGAGAGGGTTGATAGTGTTTGTAATTGAGTCAGTGAATGATCTGTGTAAGAAAAGGCATGGTTATTTGGGAATTGTCTACCAACATAAGATGGCGAAGTGGTGATTCACAGTTCTAACATAGAAGTTAGATGATATTTGGTCTTTTTTTGATTTTGTTATTGTCTAAAATATTGCTGAGCTCCACACTTCAGTCTGTTATCCTTCCTTTTCTCAGTCTAGAGGCAACCATCATTCTCGCTTTCAAACAGCTGGCAATAAATAAATGTCATGCCTAACATTATCAATCTCACGAGGTGGTTCAGTAATTTTGTAGAGCAAAAAGATTTTTTACATAACAGTAATATAAAATATAGCAATAAGAAGGAAAAATGGCTTCTAATTGTGGTGAGGACTTTCTCTTTCATACATTTCTCAACAATCCAAGATAAGTAAATTAATTTACCTGTGACTTATTTTTAGAGATATTTAAACAAAAGGAGTGGTAGTTTAATATTAGGTTTTTTCCCCCTCAAAAGTTGACTTTTTGGGCTTCTTCTGCCCACTAACAATTTCTGTTGCACTCATGGTCTTGGAGGCTTATCTACATGAGAAGGTTATTACGCTTCTTAAACTGGAATTGATTTAAAAATTGATTTAGCTAAACTGCCTACAGAACCCTTTGTAATGCTGGTATTTTGGTTTAAGAGTTTCTTGTTTCAGTTAAAATTAAACTGGTAAGGAGTCAATTTACGTTAAATTGAGAAGAGTGTCTACACAGGGTTTTACACTGGCTTAATTAAATCAAGGTAAAAAAAAAACAAAACCACCTTTAGTTAAGCTGTCCTAGTTTTTGTGTACATGGAGCCTTAAACACAATCATAGGAATCACTGTACTAAATCAGAATAGTACTCAAATCTTAGCTAGTATCCTGTTTTATGCTCTAAGTTTTGAAAGTTTATAGGCATTTTAAAAATTTCTATTCTCTATTTTTGTGAGTGATTTAATTATTATTATGATAAAATCTGCTATTTTTAATAATCCCACTAAATTCTCAGTAATATCTTGTGGCACTGAGTTCCACAGGCTTATTTATTTTTATAAATTTTAAATTTGTTGCTTCTAAGTTTCATCTAATGTGCCCTTGTTACCTCATATTATAAAGGATGGTTATTAAGAGTGCCTAATTTGCCCTTTCTGTACTACACAGTAGATTTATATAACTCTGTCCTATCTCCTCTTTACTAAAACTCTGATCTAAATTAAATAGTAAGCATTTTTCAGTCTCTTTTCTTACCCTTGTATGGAAATCTTTCCTCTAAATAGTTTTTGATATTCAAATCTGAACCCTTCTTTACCTGTTTCTTTTTAAATCTCTTTAGAATTAGGGTGACCAAAACGGTAGACAGTATTTCAAGTAAGCAAATATAATGGCATTATTTTCTCACTATTCTTTTATTTCTCATTCTTATGTTGCTTATATTTTCTTTGGGTGGTGTTTTTTTTTATTTTTTTTTTTAAACCATTCTACATTGAGAAGGTGTTATAATTTAGTAGTATATGTTGGCATTCCAGGTCTTTTCCAGAGCAGTTACTCAACTCTTAAAGATGGTTGCATTGTTCTTAGAACCAAGGTAGCAGCCAAAAACTGCACATATTCAATAATTTGAACAATGAGATTCCCCCTAATTTCAGGACTTCCAATTTAACAGTTAGAAATAGAAGCTTATAGCTATTTAAGCATGAGTCTTTTGATAATACCATTATTTATGAAGTTAGTGTCAAAAGAAAGAAAGAACTGGCGGACTTTTGGGCTTTAGTCTTCCCTAGATAAAAGCCCATTATTTCATATTAAGTATATGTAACAAAACTTCATTATAGCTGGCATGTGGACCTGTGATGAATGATGGCAGGATGATTGGCTGATTAATTTAGACACAGACAAACAAAGAAGAAATTCAACAGCTTTGTGTGAAGCATATGAACGAATCCTCTTGGGCTTGTGCACCACACTGCACACTTTCCTATTTACAATTTTAAGTCCTTTGGACAGACTTCTGGGAACCAGAATATCTTGGGCTGAGAAGGAGAAAGATCTCCTGCCTTTGAGTGATCATCTGTTTCCACTCTTTTAGCGTCATTTGGCAGGGTTGAGAGCCATATTTAATTCATCCAGAACAGACTATTAGAATTATAAGCCTTTTTCTCTTCTGAGCTTTGTCAGGATGTTTGCTACTGAGGATTCCCTTGCAGTGCATTAGGGGGGAAAAAAAAGCTTCCTTTGCTAGTATTGTAACCTGTGGAGTCATCTTCCTTGTATGGCTGATGTAGATGTAGAGCAAAAACTATAATTTTACAGTTTTTACAGATGGTTAAGCCAGATAATTGCATAAGGGGTGGTGGAGTGCATTGCTGTGTTGCCTCCTTTGTATTTGTGAATTGGGCATTGAGTTGTTATATGTTCCATCACCTGTTCTGGGTGACCAAAATCGCACAATGGAGAGTCTTTAATTTTCCATTTGTATAGCAAGTATCCATATGTACCATGATTTTTGAGAAGGTAGGTTAGGGTTGCCTAGGAGTTTCATGAGGGATCTTCTGCATCAGCTCTTTCACAAGGTCTTTGACTTCCTGTGAACTCTGTTCAGCTTTCTAAGCTTCATCAGAATGAAAGCTGCAATGCAAGCAGCCACCTTCAACTATAGGGTTCACTTTGAATGGGGATCTATACACTGGGGAATATTTCCAGAAATGGAGGCTCAAGCCAGACCCCCACAAAACAACAGTCACTGCATTTTATCTTGATAATAGGAGAGCTAATCTGGAGCCATGAGCAGGAGACCAGTAGCTCCTTGTTCAAGTGGAAGGGTATGGAAGGGGTGTTCTACCCCTCTCTATCAGTCTTCACGGGAGGCCATGACCCCTCTTGGCAACACATGTGTGGCCAAGCTTTTGACTGTGGATTCTAGTTTGCTATAGGCTAGAGCCTCAAGTCTTCCAGTGGGCGAGGCACATCAGGAGTTTGTCACTCGGTTCCTCAGGCCAGATGGGATGAGCAAACAGTTGGTGGCCCCTGCCTTCCTGGCAGGGCAGGGCAAGGCAGGGTGAGCAAGCAGACGGGGTGAGGACCAAAACAGGCTATAGCTCGCGGGTAAGGATGAGGACCACCAAGGTATCTCTGGCTAGGGTGAGGCTGCCACCCACGGAGTGGCTTTGCACATTGGGCCCTCCTGACTTCACAACATCCCAGTCGAGGGCAGCTCTGCCTCTGAGTCAGTGGGTCTCCGGCCAAAACTTGCTGAGATGTGTTTGCCTCCAGCCTAACTGGGCAGAGCTTGGCTAACACTGGGCTATTTCATCCACTCCTGTGTCCGGGTACTGTGGTCCAAGTTGTTGTCACCTTCCTTGGGACAGATTGTGAGAGGTAGTCCCTCAACATCACTGGAGTCAGGCAGTTCCTTCAGGCTGCAGTCATCAGGCAACTCTTCTATGTCCCTGAGCTCTGGCAGCTCCTAAATAGGGTAGTGGTTAGGCTGAGCCCCAGGATGGGTGGAGGGACATCATTCTCCTCCATCAGCTCTCTCCAGACAGAGTCATAGAGTCTGCCCTTTATATTTTCTGTTCCTGTCTTGATTCTTCCCCTCTGCTTCTAGCATGGTGGGAGTGGCTTCACTGGGCCTGCCCTCGGGGGATTGTATGACAATCCTCTCTTGGTTTTGTACTGAGACATGTCCACTTGCTTCACAGGGGATATACTTCTGTCCACCTCTGATCTCTCATTTCCTGACTAATTGTACAGGCCTAATTGTAGATTCTGTCACATTTGACCAGTCTTTTTGTACTAGAGTTCTCATTACCTGCTAAGTAAGTTGCAATCTAGAGTGTCCTCTGCCAATCTTCCGTATACGTAATTTCGCAACATGTAGGGCAGTATCTGTTGCACATCTGCTTATTTATGTGGAACATGGAGCCTGGTTATCTATTTGAAATCAGTTCAACTTTTAGGGTGTGAATGTCTTTAGTGGGAAGACTGTCTCCTGCAATCCATTGAGCCAAAGGTCTTCATACGCAAAGGTAAGATGGATTATTTAAATATGTTAATAATTTCATAGGAGAAAGAGAGAGCGCATTTGAAGTGTGTGTATGTATTATTTTTTTACAATAATAAATATGACCAAAAAGAAAATAAACACGAGTTTATATAAGTATTACTAACATGGAACTTTCTTGCCTGCCATATGCACTGAAAAATGTCAACCATACTTTAAGATGGTTTGAGAAAATGTGCAGTCTTTCAGCACTTTTAAATGACTTATTTTTAATTTTGAAAAGCATTAAAAGCCATTAAATCTTTTGAACAGATTTTAAAGATAATAACCAATCAGTGCAAAATAAACTTACCTGGTAAGTATATGAGACAGCGTGGGGGAGGGAGGTATGTGCGTGCTTGCATGTACGTGTGTGTGTGAGAGACAGCAAGAATAAAAACAATATTTTATGTGAATGAGGCCTTTCTGTAGCATAAATAGCAGTTAATTTTCACATAATTTTATATACCTGATGTTTCCTTTGCATAGTCAGTGTGTAAGTTGTTTCCTACTTTGTTTAACTGCCTTGAGTAGCATCAACAAGGAAGCAAAAAAGTCCTTTTAATTTTTTAAAAGATATTTTAAAAATAATCACCTCATACTACTTTTAAATTCAATCTACCAAAAAAATGATGTAAAAAGATAGGTATTTTCAAAATATCGAGGTTGAAAATGTACCTTTAATGAATAAATTTTCATGGGTCAATTGTGAGGTAAGAATGACTATGGTGATCTGGGGCACAGAGAAATTATGGTTGTCATCCTTAAGTACTTGTTTCATTTTAGGTGTGTGTGTATTCCAGTTTGCTTTAGTGGGGATACTAACATGCAAATATCTCTGAAGGATTAGTAAAATGCCCAGGATATTAGAAGAGCCTGGGACAACTTGGATCTCCTGATTTACACTCCAGCACTTGAAACATAAAATCCTTATACCACTTGGTCAGTGAGTTTGGTAGGTTCAGGATCTCTCTCTCTCTCTCTCTCTCTCTCTCTCTCTCTCTCTCACACACACACACACACACACACACACACACACACACACACACACACACACACACACACACACACACACACAGAGTAACTAATTATTTTCTCTTTCTTTCTTTCTTTCTTTCTTTCTTTCTTTCTTTCTTTCTTTCTTCACTTACACTGTGGCAATCCAAGCATCACAATGTACATCTGTTACTCAGTATTGCTGAAAAACTTCTTCAAATCCTTAAAAAAGACATGCTTCCTAACCTGTAATATTGCAAATGTGGAACAAATGATACAAATCACAATTAATACAAGAAGAAATGAGAGATGATATGGAAATAATTTTGTACTTATAATTTTTTTTCTTGTGATATAGTAAAACTGTTTCTGAGGTGGCGGCTTTTCAGGGCCAGTCTTGAGGATTTTTGTTTTTGATTTTTGTCTTTTTAGTTTTTGCCATTACATGTTTCCTATTTGTGGTTAGGAAGCCTGAAACTACCAATGACAAGAAGTTGCTATACATCACTTATGAATGGCAGAATATAGGATCAAGACAAAGGAAGGGGGAATGTGAGAGTGCTGTGGTGTGTGAGAATGCACATGTCAGCAAGATATGTGATTCTGGCAAATTCAGAGTAGATAATTTTTTTCCATACCTCCTGTCTATCTGCCTTTAATCCATCTAATGTAGCTCTTTATTTTAGATATTTATTGAGCAAGATTCACTATACTGTCTAGGGATGTAGTTCATATTCTATTATATTGCTCAGGCCATACCCTTCAAATATTTCAGTTACTCAACTTGTACACATTGTACAATACATGTGCCTTTTTTAAATTCTTACTGGTGTACCAGATATCTTCCTGGAACACAGTGACTGTGTGCACATAAATTATTTTATTATAGATGTGTGTATCTTTTCTGAGGTTTCAGTGCTATCTCTGTTGTAGAACTTGTTTGTTTTTGCTTTTGCTTTATATCTGCAAACCTTTTTTTTGTAATTGTTAGTATTTTTTTTAGAGATTTTGAACATATATTCTCTGTGAAGACTGAAAAGGGTTTTTGCAATAACTGTTGAAAAACAACAAAAAATGGTTGCTGCAATAGTATTTTGTTAATGAGTGATGTGCATTTGTTCCAGCTGTGGCCATGTGGTTAGACCTTCACTAGGCAACAATGGGCATTTTCCCATTGCCTTTATTTGATTTCCAAGAATGTGTCATCTGTTATATAAACTGTTGCCAATATGGCGTATGTAAAACTGTTATTTTATATTTTTCTGAAGCATCAACTGAATACTCATCCATATCCCTGCAGAAATATTGTTTCAGTTGAATAGGGCACCTTACTGCCTATGTCTGGTGCTGCATACCAAAATCATAAATACTTATTGTAATTTAGACTCCATTAAATATATCAGTCTATTTGTAGGATGCCTTGTTGCCTGGTAATGAGAAAGATAGATTATTTTCACTTTTACATTTCTATCTTAATATTTTATTACAGCAGTATAATGTGTTATAGAGGTGGACAAGCCTGCAGATTGAAATGTGGATAGTCCAGATTGTTCCTTTCCCTAGACCATATGGTATAGTTCTAAAAGCCTTTTGTACGCTGTCTGTTCAGTTAATTGTAAACTCAGTCTTTAACATACCTAAGAAAGAGAGAAAGAAAGAAAAAGAAATATGTGTACTAAAAGAAAGGGTCTGTGTATTGTTTGAGAATCCCAGCTAGATTTGTTAAAAAGAGGTAAACACTCCAAACCCTCATTCTGGCATTCTGGTGGGGTTTCACTTTTGGTGAGTCTGAATGTATTTTTCTATAGGAATATGAGTTTTCATGTTCCTTGATCACATAAGGTAGACACAAAAGCAAGGGGGGAGTGGGGAGAGATTGAAATCAATTTTCTCCAAGTCAAATAACTAGGAAGGGGAGAGGTTTTTATGTATATAATAAACTGATAAAACGGTTTTCAGAATGGTATTTTTCCTCAAGCAGACAGCTCTACTGGTGGGTGATGTACAGGGACAACTAAGATTTACGACAGATGGGTAGTAGGATTGCTAATACACCTACACAAGCTTTAGTTTCTGATGTTCTCAGTGCTTTTAATGCCTAAAAAGTTTGTGCTCACATTTTGTTTTGATGTTGCCCTATGTATGGTCTTAGGAGAACTGACCAAAGGTCCACTGTGGATCTTCACGTACCAAGCCGAGGATAATTTATCCCAGTCTTCAGAAAAAGAAAACCATTGAATCCACTGGCAGTCAGATTTTAAATCTCACCATCAGAGAGTTTGTGAAACAAATGTCATATTCCATCATTACTCAGACATACTGTAAGTGTAGTAGTTCTTGAAAATGGCCATAATAAATGTGTGAAAAGAAAAACTGGGTGGGAAAATTCATGCCTACTGCTTGATATTATATTTACGATATGCTGGGGGCTTCTATGATGCTATTACAAAATTTGGGGATTTATTGGATTAACATACACATTCAAATATTCTAATATTACAAATATGTTTTAAAATATTCCTTATTTATAAAACAGACAGTAAGGATATAGGAAAACTATAAAACATAAAAAATAGTATAAACCCATATTAATTATACATTTTCCACATCTATCCAATTTATCAGGACTAGCAATTTCTAATCTTCTCAGCCCATTCCCTTCTTGAAAGCTTGTGAGAACAGGTAGGCCTTGCAGCAAGTCTTGAAGATCAATATGTAGCCCACTCCCTTTTCTCCCTGGGTTACTTGGGAGCAGGCAACACTCACGTGTTCACAGGTGCCTTAAGTTTGAGGACAAGGAGATCCTGAGTTTCCAGTGGTGATGTTGGGGTAGTGGGAATCCTCTATTCACTCCTCTGCTGCAGTCCCTTTGCTTTACAGGAAATTAAACTTCGCAGTCTCTCCACCTGGTTGGATCCTGTACATACTCGGTGGTGTGCCTTGGGAGCCTCCATGTGGCTAAGAATAATCTGTGGCATGGGTCTAATCCAAACTTACTAATTGTATATACAGTACATTCAAGGTGCTTAAATTGCAGATAACAAATCTTTGACAAAGAAACTTATCATAACAGGTTGGAATTGAATACAGTATTACTATTAATTTAAATACACAGGGGCAAGTAAATAAATCAGTGAACAGACAAAGAATACAGTTTAAAGGAAACATATCTAAGTGGAGTTTACAGAGCCCTTTTACCCCAACTTGGAGTGCACACTCCCTACAGTCCAGAATCCCAACCTCTTGCTTGTGTGGGCGCGCTTGAAGGACTGTCGAAGGAAGCAAGGCAGCACTCTCTGCTGGCTTAGTTTATTTGCTCAGAACCACAGTGATCTGGAGTGGGCAACCAGATGTCAGTAGTCCTGACCCCACTTCAAAGGGACTGCTACTCTGCTTCTTCTCAGGCCCAGTAAGTCTCTCAGCAGACTCCCCTTCTTTACAAGTCCTGCTCCAAAATGGAGGAGGGGAGACAGACACTCACACTCTCACTGCAGATCCATGTCAGCTAGCTGTAGGCTCAGACTGCTGTAGGTTGAGTAAGACATCAACCTCTGAAGCTCCCTGCTCAAGTAAACCTCCAAGAGTCTCAGGAACCCCAGGAGCAGTAACCAGCAGCTTCCAGATTCAACCATGCGTTCACTCTTTCCAAATGGATCCCGCCCCCGGTCTCTCTATGCTTCCTGGATGTTAACCTCCTACTTGAATTCAAAGGCCCTAAAGTACAGGGTGCCTACAAATAAATTCATGCTCTGACAGACCTAACTGGGAAGTGAGTTCTGTAGTCAAGAGCTCCTCACTGAAAATTCCCTTTTGTAAGACTCCTCTTGCTTTGTATTAGGAAGATATTAGTTCAGACATCTTATCTGATGTAGGTTCCATGGCAGGAAAGACATGTACCATTTAGGGGTTTGTAGGTAATAATTAACATGTTTAATCACGCCTAGAAATCACACTAGAAGCTTGTTACGGTAATTGAACATGGGACTACTGTGCTTCCTGTAAGAAACCCAACTAAATAAGTCTGCCAAACCATTCTGCACAGCCTGAAATTTCTAAATGATCTGCAGATACAGCTCCATACAGAGCATGCTGCAATAACACAGTTGTGAGGTGTTGGAGGCAAAATAATTTATAATGATAGGGAGGTCAGCATCAGGAAAGAAAAAGCACAGTCTTCTCACCAATGCAGATGAAATAAAAGCACTCTTGACCATTCCTGGGTGTCTAGAGGCAGGCATAGATCCAACATGGTTCCCCCAAATTGTAAGCCTGGGTAACAAATGGAGATACAGTTGTATCTTTTACCAAGATTATGTACCTGTTTAAATAATGTAAGGTAACTAAGGGTAATATGTTCATCTGGTGTGAGCTGAAGTAGCTCAGTTTTCCTTAGGCTTGCAGCTCAAGATTTCAAATGAAAATGTAGTACCTGTAAGCAAAATAAACTGAGAAGTAAGAAGAAATCATTGTGGGTGGTGCCTTTTGAAACTATATACTCCTGAGATCATCAAAGATGTACAGTTTCCCTGTTTTGTAACGCCATATGTGGGTAAGCACCCTGGAATAGACATTGCTTAGCCAAAATGTAAATTTGGGATTGCAGTATACTATGGTATGTGATGCTTGCCAGTGAAATGAAAGGCATGTCGCTTACATACCAAACATTTTTGGTTGTGGTATGAAGCTAGTGGGAGCCAAGTATGCATGTGTGGGCTGAACTTGGTTCTTATGGTCCGAGCAATTTACAGGCATTGAAACACAAGGAGTGGCAGTTCATGATCTAAGAATCCAGCTACAGTTCTGAGAGAAATTACTAAGCTCTGAAAGACAAAACAGTGACTGAATGTTTGCTAGAACTTCCATGTGCTGAGAACAGAGCTCAAAACCAGAGTTGCCTCTTACAGCTCATGTCTGTAACAAAACTACCTGTTTGTTTAACATATAGTAAATATTAGCATTCAGATGTAATTTCACTTGTATATGTCACAGTAGATAATGCAAACATTGTATTTTAGATCACACTTCTATCTACAATTAAGACTTAATTTAGCCATCTGAGCTGATTTCAAAATTTGAGAAATATTAAAAACATTCATATTTCTTCAAGAAAAATGTAACTAATTCTTTTTTGCAGCAGATTCTACTTGTTAAAACTAATTATACTTTTAGTATTTGTTTCTTTAGTTTGAGTGACATGCATGTCCGTTCTGTAAGTACACATCGGTGCTAGCTTAATTTGTAAGATGGTGAAATTTGATACTGTCATTTTAATGAGAAAAAAACCTTGTTTGATTTGTGAGAAAAAGTATTCAAAGTATTTCAACTGGTTATGAGAGAAGTCAGTAAATTTCTCCATGTAGAAAAGATGCAAGCATTTTTTAAAAACTAGATAGCAAACTTATGGTTCTTGGTCCTTCCACATGTATAGAAGATCCATAATAGAAATCATGTAGTATTATTATAAAACATAATGCTATAAATTAAACAGTGCTTCATAAGCATAGATAGGACACATTCCATGTCCCAAATAGCTTACAGTACAAATAAGACAAACACAAAATGATGTCAGGAGAAAAATATGGGCATTACTGATGAGACTGAAGGAAGAAAAATTTTGTGAACAAATATGTTTTAACAGTGTTTCTGGGCATAGGGGAACTGAAGGCATGAGACGGGACCTGGGAACAGTAGACAAAGAGACCAATAGATGGAAAGGATTAGGAAACGCATAGGGAGTAAAAGCTCAGTGAAAAATGGGATGAAATTTTAGGAATTGTCTCCTCGTGTTCTTTTTGACAGGTTTTTTTTTTTTTTAAATTATGTGAGAGGAAGAAGTGTGAAAAGAGCATAGGTGTAGTTGAGAACAAAATTGTGTAGTGCCTTATGGTATGCCTGTGCCAATGGTTCTCAACCTTTTGTGGATTGTGACACACTTGGTGTCATATCACAGCACTAAAGAACACACCAGCCCACCCACTCCAGGCATCTCCCAAATTCTCTGTGACATGCTTACTACTGTGTGGCAACACAGTAATGTGTCCCGACACAGTGGTTGAGAACTGCTGGTCTATGCTACAGGGAGACTATACTGGCATCATCATGTAGGCATAGCAATGCCTGAATAGCTCCCTAGCGTAGAGGTAGCCTAAGATGACAGGAGTTTTTCTGTTGTCCTAAGTACATCACCTCCTTGAATGATACTAGCTATGCTGACAGAAGCATTCTTCTGTTGATGGAGCTTCATCTACCATGGAGATTTTGTCAGCAGAAGTATAGGTGGCACACCCCTGACCAATGTAGCTATGCTGATACAAGTATTAAGTGTAGACCAAGCCTTAGAGATGAGGTTGAGGATTCTCAGTCTAATGTGATAAGAGATAGGAAGTGATCTGAATGGAGCAGGACAAAAGAGAAATGGCTTCAACCAAGGCATTTTGGACTGATTTGAGTAAGGGAGAGGTGAGAGACATTTAGACGAGGCAGTAGACTATAGTAACTAGGGCAAGAGAAGACCACTGAGTGTTCATGAGGTGTTGCTGCTGGAACGGTAAAGAAAAAACAAATTGTGAAAAGGCAGTATTAAAAGGAATGGAACAGTCAGATTTAGGGAGCAAATGGACATGGAGGGGCCTGGGATGGAAGTCAAAGATTATACTGGGGTTTCAAGCCAGGCAGATGGAAACGATAGCAGAGTTGTCATTAGAGCTAGGGAAAGAGGTGGACACAAAGCATTCAGGACTGAGAGGCTGGTTTGTGAATCATCACATAGAAATGGTAGATGAAAGGATGGGAGTAGATAAGGTCACTGAAAAGGTAAAGGGAAAACACAACTTTTTGGAATCCTGGCAGATATGGAGCAGAGAAGCCATTAAAAGAAAGATGCAATTATGAGATATGAGACAAACCAGGAGAAACCAGAAACATGGATGCCAAGGTGAGACAGCGGAAGACTCAAGTTATACACAATTTGATTCTTACAGTCTAAAGGAGTACAAAGTTCTTTCTAGCACAGAAATATTCACCACCTAACAGATTAGGAGTAATATTAATATTTTCAGAATATAATTTTTCATTTTGTTAATCTAAAGTAGCCTTGAAAAAAATTACAAACCTAAGCACAATATCTGCTTGCCTTTACTTTATCATGAGGATTGATGTTAATTAAAATCTACTGATACCTTCCAAAAATAGATTGCTCAACTGAGGCAAGTAGAATTTTGCTGGGCTAGTTTAAGGAGATGATGTTTAATGTAATGGATAGAGGCCAGGAACTGGGCATCACTACTGTATTCCATTTCTTTGCTCCGCTTCTGAGTTGCTGTTGGAATTTTGGGCAAATCACTTAACTTTTAATTTCAGGTTTCTCATATGTAAAATGTAGATAGCAACACCTACCTACTTCACAGGGGCGTTATGAAATTTAATTAATGTTTGTAAAGCTCTTTTCCATTCTTGGATGAAACTGGATAAATGCAGACTGTTATTAATAAAGAGAAAATGTCAGGTGGAATATGCAATTTTATGTTAGAAAGCAATAGGAGCGGGGGAGTTGGTGTTTTTTTTTAAATCACATTTTTAAAAAGTATATCTGAAAGACTGCTGGGTTACAAGTTATGCAGTCATTAGGTTTGTTTAGCGAATGCACATTTCTTGGTATAATTATCCAGCAATTTGAATATATAAACTGGCTATGATGCTTTGTTTAGAAATATTTAGGCGCACATTTTAATACTTAAAAATGGCACATCTGATCAATATTCTTTATATAACCTTTACTGTACCCATAAAAAAAAGATATTTTTCTGTCTTTAAAACTTGTCTGTCAGGTTTTTGCAGGGTCAGAGTAGTAATGTTAGGGGGTGAATGTGCTCTGGGACAGTAAGTCAACAAGAAGCAATAAAGTTCACCAAAGATATGCTGACTTTCAAAAGTCAACATATCTTTGGTGTGTGCTTATTCATGGATATGTGTATACATGCACTGACATTTTACATAATCAACCTATATTTAGATAGATCGATTATTTAAAATGTGATTTTGCAAAATGTTGTTTGGGGTTTGGAAATAGAAGGGTCTTTACTGCACACACAGACTGACACTTTTTTTTTTTTTTTTAAATTTAGAGTCTTTTTTAAAAATTTGTCATTATTCAAGATCCAGAAAAGTAAAATGGCATATTGGTTTTATTATCAAGGTATGCTAGATTACAAGAACATTTTAATATTACAGAGTTGATTTTGAAATTCTCTTGATCTGCTCCCACATTCACAGATTTCTTTAAAAAATAAATCTGTTTGTGCAAAAATTTCTTTAAAAAATAACTGTTCATTTAGGCCAAAGGACATATGACAGCCTGATAAATGTTTGTGGCTTTATTCAGTATAGCCACTTATAAGAACCATGTCTACAGTATGTGCTAAATTTACTAGAGGGGTAGAAATGCTTTGGGCAGCAGCATTTAGGTTGCCTTTTCCGAACGAGTTTTAGGGAGGTAGACATCTGATTTCACTGACAAAAATCAGCCTTAATATTGTTTATAACCATTTAATTTGACATTCTTTTGACTCCCCCCCCCATCTGCACATAAAGGAAAAGCTGAGACAAATGTTTGAAGAAAATCAAATGGTCTGTTAGTGGGTTAAAGCAAAATTAGTATTTTGTCTCTTATAAAAAGTTAATTTTTTTTCCCATTCATAATTCAGAACCAGTATGGTCTAATAACTAACTAGTAAGGCTACTCTAAGTCTCAGTGAGAACAATTTTAAAATATCCTGAGTCAGATTTATTGAAATTGGGTATGTTGTATGGTCTCCCAGTGGACACATTGTGAGGCACCTGGTAAACTCTGTAAAAAATTTTTCTGAGATATCAATATACATTATAGGTGTCAACAGGCACCTGGTAAATGTTATAAAGGTAAACAGCATGTCATCTGTGTTTATAAATAAGCAAAAATACATGACTAAATCTGTGTTCATCAGTCAAGAAATACACACCTTAGATGTGCTAATATCCAGTGCCCCAGCACAGTCCTTATAATGTGGCCTATGGTAAAGTTTTTAGAAAACACTGAAATAAATGACATTTTCCATTAATGTGCCCAATCAAATATTTCCATTAGAATTAAGTAGATTGATCTGAGGAAAAGATACATCAAATCAAGGCTCTTCGGTGTCTCTGTCTCATCCTTTCTACTCAAAGCATCTGAAGAAAGTAGCTAAGTCTCCTCCTTTGGTGCAGTAGACACAGGTGGTTAGAGTTGCTTTCATTTTAAATTGAACTTCTTTGCTGGAGGATGCTGGGAAGTAGAAGCAGCAGCCTGAGTGAGCTCTCTTGGGCATTGTCTATCCTAGAGAAATACAGCTTGCTGATAACAGTATGTTCATCCTAGCATGCTTATAATAAATCTCACATTCACTAAAGAAAGTGCTTCCCACTGTGCAGATATGTTATGGTCCCTTCCATTTCCTATGATTCTGTAATAGCTCCAGCAGACCAGAGACTACTGCCATGGAGTTGACACAATGGTCACTGCTTAGGTAACCAGTCTAGTCTTACGTTCTGTATTGCACTGTATAAGGGTCAGCTAGCTGGCTGAAAGCCAGTTTTCTGTGATAAGTGACCTGCATGTGCTGGGTAGGTAGTTGCAAGCTGTTTTGACAATGGATATCTTATTATATCAACAGCATTCCTTGCTCTTGCCTTTTCAGGAGAAGGAGAGTGACAGCCTGAGCAGCTGTTGCTTTTCATTTTTTATGGGGTATTAACATAAAATGATGTAGTGTCTTCATATTTAGGCAGTGAGGAATTTGCTTAAAAATGATGGTTTAATATGATCCAGAGTGTGTGCGCCATATTGGCTAGAGGAAGGTTATTGCTGAGAGCAAAGGTGGATAAAGATTTTCAGTCTTCTTCTTCCATCAACTTGAAAATTAGGCAGAACTGAAGTAATTTTTAAAAAGTTATCATCTCTATTCTAATTCTAGCCCAGGGCCAAGGAAACCATTAAAAAGAATTAGATTTAAATATATTTTAATTAAATTAAATTGTTTGGTTTAAATTATAATTGCATTTTTCATTTGAAGTTTGTGTGATATTGTGTATGAGTTAGGCAAGAAGTCCTTAGCCCTTAGAGTCCTAATAAGTATTTGCTGTAAGATGAAATGAAACCTTGCTCAGTGAAGAACCTGTTTTCATCCATGGCAATGATGGACATTTTAGGTGTCAAGAGGCACCTGGAGAGCTTTATAGATCTTGTTGTTGTACCAGGATTGTTTTTGAGTCCTTTTACCAAGGAGAAAAGGTCTTTGGGCTGTTATATGTTCTGCAGATAAATTGGCAGAGTTTCCTGATGATTTACATCCTTCATTATACTGTGCCTTGTAGTTGTATATATCATTACCATGGAGAAATTAATTCGGCTGTTATAAACCAAGCATTTTTAAATCAGTGTAATCCAGTCACTACAGCAAACCCAGTGTTTGTGAGCGCAGTTGTCTATGATAATCTCTCAGCATTTTAAGCATTACCTATTTATGTTAGTGGTATTTGTAAGTAGCATGAGCTATTAACAGCTCTGCAGGCCTAGTGGTGCTGCTTGTAAGCTGCAGACTTCTATCTGATGGTATTGACAAGCATTTCCAGCCAGCAAAACTGTGTGTAACCATTACCCCTGACTCAGAACAGTTGCAAACCTTGCTAGCTTGCTTGTGAAACTTGCAGTCTTTGCAACTCCAGAAAAAGCTAACAGTGACATGGCATCCTGAGTCCAGAACTTTAGTGCTCTTCAGAGTTGGTCTCAACTACCTCAATCGCTTCTAAACCATGAGAACAGCACTTGGGGCTACAGATTGGTGTAAACTCTACCAGAACACTGGCAATGCCTGCAGTTTTTCAGGCTCAGATTCTCTGCTGTGCCCAGTTTCCACTGAGTGCGGCAAAAAAGTTGCTGATTCTAGTTGAGGGACTATTTGACTGGCTTTGCTGGGCTATGATTCCATCAGATTGTTGCTCAAACTCTAGCTAGCATAATTCTCAAGGGAATATTTGTTATCTGTAGATAGGCAGAGTTCATCACAACCTGCCTATGCTCTCTAACTCCCTGTCCCCAGAGAATTGAGTGGGGGTGGCAGCACTGGAGCAAGCTAAACTGTCTCTGTATCCTTTGGGAGCCCTCTAGTGCCAGGGAATTCCCCAGTGGGGGAGTGTAGGCCAGTAATGACTCCCTTTGCTCTGCTGAATTTGGCCAGAAAATTTTCACTGTCAAATGAAAAACGTCAACAAGAATTTAAAATTGCTTTCCAAAAAGTGAAGTTAACTCTATTGCAAAAACTGTTTCCAAGTACTTTATGTGCTTTCACCCAAAATAAGAAATTTATCTGATACATTTCCTAATACAATTAAGTTTTTTCTCCTATTCCTGCTAGGTGCTGAACCTAATTCCGCCACAACTACTAGACTTTCAGAAAAAGGCCAAAGAAGGGGATGAGTTAAGAGATTGATGGAGTTTCCTTCTCATGCTTTTGATGCTGCTTCTTTTTATTATTTCTTCTTTGCTACATTTCACTGATGGCAAAATGGGTTTTATTGCTGACAAAAAGCAGTTTTGGTATCTTTTTATTTTCAGTAGTTCTCTGTTGTCTTTCAGTTAGCAAACCCTATCACGCAATCTCCTTTAACTTGTTCTATTACAACTTCTGTACAGGGGTTCTGGGACAATGTTGATAATGAGGATGCTGAGGGCCAGTGAGCCAATCTAAGCCATTTATATAATGAAAACCACTTCAAGATGGGGTGGCGGCAACACCTCCCGCACTTTTAGTTCCAGCTCCTTTGCTTCTATACTGTCATAATATGACATCTTAAAATATATGTAGTGCTTTCTGCCTAGACGTACGTGGAAACTTTCCGAAACTGCTAACTGACCCAGGTGCTTTCAACAGCCTTACGCTAGAACTATAAAATGAGATTCTTTCGAGAACATCATTCATGGTACCAAATCTTTGCCCATCCTGTTTGACAGTTTTTCATGCTATACTCAGATTGTTCTTTTAAGCAAATGAGAGAGACCATTCTGTAATTTTAAACAGTAGTGCTTGAAGCTAAGAGAATGTAAACAGAAATATTCTCAATGAGAAGAAATTTTCTAAAATAATTTTAAATCCTCTTTAAGTGTGTTTGGCACTTAATATTGAATCTCTGAAAGCTTTCAAAAGGGTGTTCACACAAATTAATAGTATGATGCTGAGTGGGCCGAAAAGGTACAGGTGTTTCTTAACAGACTTCTGTTTTCTGAACTTTAGTCAGAGTTTGAATAATTGTTTCAACCTTCTTCCTTTGAGAGGACAGGAGGTGTAGAGAGGATCAAAAGGAATTTCCAGCTGATAATTCCATTTGGCTAACTGCGGTCTTGAAATCAGCTTGTAAAATCACAAGAATGTCATAAGTAAATTACCACATAATATTTCAATTTAATGTATGTCCTTGGAGCAAATCAAATTCTGATGATTCTTTTCAGTCACTTGAAGAGGCATTTGGGGGTTTGAGAAATCCTCATGATTATCTCTTTTAAATTGCTTGTGTTATAACTCTTTATGTGCGTAAAAAGAAAGATGTCTTTAATCCTTTTTTGGTGGCCACCATACAACACTACTGATTTTCATTTTGAGGAAACTGCCATGGAATCTTGTGAATTTCCTTAGGGTGTCCATGAGTAATCCTCTTGCTTAGGCCTTTTACCAGATTTCACAGGGCTGAGAATGGCATTCATCCTTTTGCTGTTACAGATACAGATGTGATGGAAGTTATGTTTAAAGAAGACATAAACCCTGTCTTGATTTACACAGAATTTCAAGTTATTAGATTCCATTTGTAATACAGCTCTTGCTAGTGGTCATTTAAGAGTGCTAACCAAAGAGCTCAGTCCACCAAGAGGAAAATAAACAATTTCATTAATATTGACTCCCTAACTTAGTGCAAAAATGGCATCTTGAGTGAAAAATGCCAGCATTATGTGAGAAAAGCTTGTATTCTTTAATTAAGAAATTGATATTGCTGGTGTGCTCCAAGTTCTTTCCCTAATACAGACAAAATAGGGGGAAAGAAAAAGAAAATCTTATGTAGCTGAAATAAATTCTCTTGCTAACTCTCTTGATAGTGATGAAACACTTGAGAGCAGCCATTAAGGGTACTAGAAGTCTGTAAATCATAAATTTAAATATTTCAGATGAGAAATTAAAAGTATTTACAATCATTTTATTCACAAGCCATCTACAGAGATATCCAAATTAGGTATACCTATTCTTCCTTCACATAAACTGGCTAGAACTTCAGACCTACTAGAGATCATAAATTGTAGACCCCATTTCTCATCAAGTTCCTAAGGTATTTCAGAATTATAGCCTATTATTTCCAGACTGACTCTTTTTTCATAATAGGGAAGTAGCTACTAATATGTCTCTTGTCAAGTTTAAAAATAGTGCTACATCTCCCATTACCACACCTATTAGTTTCCTGTTCACTCAGAGATACTTTAAATCAAGCCTCTTTCATCACTTTAAGCATAATGTAAGCCATCAAGATAAGAATTAACAGTATTTCAGAAGAATATTTCTTGAACTCATGTCCACTCTGCATGAATTGCAAACATAATCTTAGTACTGTGTAAACCAACAATTAATCATATATGTTGTAGGAAAGGATTGTTCTTTCCTAAGACTTCAGTTTAATGGCAAATATTGCAATTCACATATTGGATATACGGCATGATTCACTATGCACTTTGAAAAAATTTTATTATATGAAGGGTTTTATCAAGATACATTTGACCAGTTTTCCAAGATATTGGATCTGGCAATACAGAACATTACACAGTATGCCCACTTCCAGTCCTTTTATTGCTTTGGTTAATACACTCACATGTTTTGAGAAAGGAAGCAAGAGAGGATTTACTTGCAGAATCCCCATTTTTGTTCCTGAGATTGTGTCTGAACCCGGTTCTTCCACCACGTTACTTGTCCTCTGACGTTATTACCTAGGAGGACTTTTTCCTCCTCCTTTTTCTGGCTTAGTGTTCAGAATGATTTGTTTCTATTTAAATGTAACACTGCTACTTTGTGCTTATTCAGCTGAAGTTATCAGAATAGCGTACAGACATTGATTAAGGTCCCCAAAACCCCTGAAAGTATTTTAGTTATTGTAAGTGAAGAGATTTTTAAAATGCCTTTGCTCTGGTCACAGCTTATTATGCAATGTGAGTGTGCTCATCAATGAAATTTCTCTTAACTTAAGGGAAGATTGTCCTATGTTAGCTTGGGGAATCATATTCTAAAGTGAGATGGGTATCTTTACACTGAAATAACTGCTATATCTGCTTTTGAAATAACTGAAAATGTGATATGTTTCTCTTATATGAAGAGAAAGACTTCCCAATAATTGTGATTTAATAATGAATTAGTTCAGTTTAAACATGTTGAGTAAGAGTTGCTAGTACCACTATTGTAGAATACAATTGATATTCTATGATTTATAGCTTGTCTACACTTAAAAGGCTGCACTTCAGTGAAGGCACTAGATATGTCGATGAAAAGGCTTCTCTGTTCAGCATAAGTACTCCACCTCTAAGGTAGTGGTAGCTTTGTTAGATAGGAGAAACCTTCCTACCAACAGAGCAGTGAGTACACCAGGAGTTAGGCTGGTATAATTATAAATTTTAAAAGGGATAGCCGTGTTAGTCTAGTCCAGTGAAAAAACAACAAGTTCTGTGGCACTTTAAGACTAACAGATTTATTTTTTGCATGAGCTTTCGTGGGAGTGCCACACAACTCCTTGTTGTTTTTTCACTGGACTAGACTAACACAGCTATCCCTTTTAAAATTTATAATTATACCAGCCTAACTCCTGGTGTACTCACTTCTCTGTTGGTAGGAAGGTTTCTCCTATTTAACAAAGCTACCACTACCTTAGAGGTGGAGTACTTATGCTGAACAGAGAAGCCTTTTCATCGACATATCTAGTGCCTTCACTGAAGTGCAGCCTTTTAAGTGTAGACAAGCTATAAATGGGATCTTCTCCCATGAAAGCTCATGCAAAAAATAAATCTGTTGGTATAATTATGTCACTCAGGGTGTGGAAAATCAACACACCAAAGCAATAGTCATATTTAACATAAGTTGCCAGTGTAGATCAAGCCTTGGCTTGCAAGTAAAAATGTTCTCATTCAACCCTATTTGCTGCAGGAAAGGAACAAATAAGAAGATTGTGGATGTTAAAAATTTCCTTTTTTCCCATAACTGAAAACCAGACTTAATTTATAACATAAAATTATGAAGGCAATTAATGCCTTTGCATATTAAAATAATTACAGCATCTGTAATATTGAAGTTTAAAGTGCAACTGTTGTGCACATGTATTAACTTTTTCTTAAGGATTTATAACATGATTGCTTACCTTGCATATATAGTATAAAGCATAGATTTTATAGCATGTTACTTTTTAAAAAATATGCAAACTCCAAACGGAGCCTATAACGGGGTAAATTCTCCGCCCTAGAATTTCTCCTTGTATGTAGCTACCTCCCCTCTCCTCCAGGGAGTGACTGAAGAGTTCCTCCATGCAACCCTTTCCTTGTCACCAACTTCCATTCTTTATAGGTCTAGCCCAGATCTTCCCTCACCTGGGCTTTATCAGTCCTTAGGCCTTATCAGTCCTTGACTCTCTTCCAGGTTCAGCCTAGAAGGCTAATTGGTTAACCCCTGCAAAGAAAACCCAAGCATCTGAGTTATTTTCCCTGTTAGGGGATGAGGAACCAAATGTGCGTAACCACAGTAGGCTAACATGTAGGTTGTCCAGTGAGAGGTAGCCAGGATGTTGCTCCATCAGTAATTTCAGACTAAAGGGGGTAACCACAAGGCATTTTGTTTTAGTAGAAGGGGACAGGAAAGGAGCCCAGGGTTGGAGGGATAAAGGTGCTTATGTAACTCTAGCTCAGACCTACATGGTGGAAGCAGATAAGATTTTTTGCAGTAAGCACAAACCTAGCAGGGGTTGGGCAATCCTCCACTTAACATACTTTAAAATATATAGGAAGGGGGATGAAGTGGAAAGACTCAAGGATGTTGGGGTATATGAACTCCTACTTATGGAGGTATTGCAGGCCTTGACAAATGTATGTTTCTGGTCACCATGGTGACCAGTTTTAGTAGCCTGTTGCCTAGCACCAATGCAGAAATGTAATGGAGGAGCACTCTCCGGTGACCAAAAGTAAAATTGCTGATGTCTAGCTGTGAGCTAATTTTGTCCACCCCTGAAGTATTGCAGATGACTAATTTGAACTCTTGGCTTTACAGCGTTTGCAGCACTTTGACTCTTACAAGGAACAAGAGCCAGTGATCATTGCTGAGTCCTGCCATGGGAATGCAATGTCCAGACTGGAAGACAGTGAATCACTGTCCACAGTGAGCAGTATGTGTGCCCTGGGACAGAGCTGAGTGTTGCTGGAGGTGAAATCATAGCTGAGGGGGGGAAAAACTAAGGTTAATGGAAAACAGCAGTTATACTCTGTATGCTAGTAGCCAAATTCCAAATGGAGCTCCAGATTGACTCCCTTGTGATATTTTGGAGTCTCTCAGACCTGTAAGGGGTTCTGTCAGTTCCTGCTTTGTAGCTTTGGGTGCCTTAATGCTGTGCTGTTATGGCTCAAGGCTCTGAGAGACACCAGTAGAAAGCCTACAAGTAAAAGGCCTTTCCCTGGTTTCCAGCAGTTTAATTACTCCATGCAGGTTGACTGAAAAACCCTTGTGAGCCCCAAGTCTCCCTCAAATTCCCCTCACTGACTTATTAAGCATCAGACACTGACTTTTCTGCTTGGTTCATTATTCCTATAGACTGAAACCTACCCCCAATTATCAGTTCACTTTGGCACAAACAGTTTGCACAACAGAGACCTTTTGAGGTAAAAAATAAAAGACTGATTTAATAGAAAAATTACAGATTTAAAAATGAGCTAATAAGGAAAAGCAACACATACAATTTACACAGAAAGTACACATAAAGATGCACTCTAAGGCTGTACCTTTCTAGATTAGCAAAATATCCTTTTCCAATATAAATTACCAGTTACTTCTGAACAGTTTCCCAGTGTGCCCATTGTCCTAAAGGGGATCCAGTGTTTCACAGACCAACAGCATCCTGCTTAGAGGCTGGTTAGGGTTTCCAGCATGGCTGGATTTATTATGAAGGTTTCATCACTTGACATAATCTTTAATTCTTGGAGACTTCAGGGCGATCCTGAAGCGTTGGCAAATCTAATGCTAGTTCTTCATTTTTGTGTAAAACTAGTAAACTCAAGCATGTTTTTAAAAGATTTGTTTTTCTTGCCTCTGCCCCTTTCTTCTGGCATGATGACTCATGGCTATTCAAAATGGGGGAAACCCACTCGTGCCTCTACTTTCCAAGGCTGGGGTTTTCTTTTTCATTTTCTATGGCTTTCCATCAACTTTATTGGTTCACCATTGTGTCTTCCTAGCTGGACAGTGGATGAATACTTGAAAACTGCCTGATCACTTCACCTTCTATTGTGTTAAGTGATGCTATAATCCTACCACAGTTACAGCTTTAATTTTATATAAATTATTCATGACCATAATCTGTATGCATATCTTCTAGTAAGTAGAACACTATACAATTTCATAAAAGACTTTACTGGACATATATTTATAAAACAGAATTGTATTCAGCCAGTTGATTTGACTGCATATTCTTTGGGCTTTAGGCCCTCTATTCTTCCTGTGGGGTTTCTGGACCTTGATTGCCACACCCCTCCTTAAAGTGAGGACTGCTGTCACCTTCCCCAGCTCTGCAAACCTCTTACTAAGAAATCGAGAGAGAGATACCTGGGTATAATAGATTCCGATAAGGAATTGGCTCCCTCAGAGGAGATTGAGTTGCAATGTTAGGAGATAATGGTGCCCCAAAAGCACTACCTTAAGCTGTTAAACATGTTGCATAACATTGGGATGCTGTGCACAAAACACAGGCTGTTGCAGAATTTTTACTGGTCTGGAGTCTTTCAGGCAGTAAAAAAAATGACAAAACATGATACCTGCTAGAAGGTGGGAAAACCATTGTCACTGCTTACGATAGAGGAACCTTTTCAGGGTATGGTCATCGATATTGTGGGAATCTTTAGCAAAGTAACTTGGAAAGGAAAAGAGTAAATGGTGGTGGTGGTAGACTATGGTACTTGCTGCCCCAAAGTGTAACTCTGTCTTTCAATGAGGCTGGTGTTCTTCCCACAATTTCCAGCAAAGTGGGCTTCCCCAGCAAGGTCCTCATGGACCAGTGTACCAGTTTTATGTCCACCCTTCACAAAGGCTTGTGGAAGAAATACAAGCTCAGACACTTCTAAGCCTCCATAGATTACCCTCAGAGCAATGAGAGGGCTTTAAATGAGACACTTAAAATGATGCTGAAAATCTTTTTAGATCAGCACTCACGTGGTTGGGATAAATGTTTACCTTATCTGCTATTTGCTTGTAAGAAAGTTATCTAAGAATCTCAGTTACCTAAGAATCTAAGAATCTACAGATTTGCCCTTTTGAACCACTCCTAGGAAAGAGGGTATGAGGATTTTTGGACTTAATGAGGGCTGAATAATCAGGCCAGGCTTCTCTTGAGGTGAACTGGTGGTTGGGGTACGTGTTGACTTGTAGGTAAATGTTTTCAGTTGCCATGCCTGGGAGAATTCAGCTAATACCCAGGAGAAACAGGAAATCTGGTGTAATAATAACATGCATGCCAGATCTTGGTGTGGTGGGTAAACTCCAGACTGGGAGGGAAGGGCCCTTTAAAATCATCAGGTAGCACAGTGAGGTAATGTTTAGGTATCTGATCATTCCCATCACCAGAGGGTACATCATGTGACTCTGAAGAAACCATATTTCAATATGAAGAATCTGTAAATGGGCAATAGGAAGAGAGAGCGATAGAGGATCCCTTAAAAATCTGGTGACAGAAACAGTGTCCAGCCGTTCACTGGACTCCATGCACCTTTGCAAACATCTGACCCCTTTACACCAAGTGCTGAAAGCTTACAAACAAGTGTACTAAATATGACGCTTGCTGTTCACAGGGTGGAGATGGGGGCCCAGTTAGCAGCTTTCCTTTTAGAACTAATAGGAAGGTAACTCAGAACCTGAAGAAGGAGATCAAAGGCTTACTGGAATTGGTATAATTCAACCTTTACACCATCTGTGGGCATCACCTGTTGTGCTGATATCCAGGAAGGATGAGACTATCAGATTCTGTGTGGACTATACAAAGCTTAATGCCATCAGTTTCTCATGAGTACCTATGATTGATGAAATCCTAGATAAATTGGGGAGTGCATCGTACTTTACCACAATTGATGTCACTGTGGTTCATTGGTGGGTGACTTTAGACCCTGATACGAGATTAAATCGGCATTTATCTCCCCTATAGGGCTCTCAGTTCCCTTTTTTACCTTTTGACCTCAAAGGGGCCTTACTGCTTGTCATCATCTGGTACATCAGTTTCTGGGTGGCTCTGGGGAATTGCCCTGGCATATATAGCTTATAGTTATATTTTTAGTGAACCTGGGAGGAGCATGTTTCTAATTTTGGGAGGGTTCTGTACCACATTCAGACTGAAGGACTGACTATAAAGAGGAAGTGTAAAGTGAGAATGGTACAAGTGATTATCTGAGCCACAGAATGAGAAGTGGCTGCACTGAGTCAGAACCTTCTAAGGATCACAGTATTAAGAATTGGACTGCTCTCAAGACCAGGAAACAGAAACAGTGCTTTATTGGGATGTCACGGTATTATGGGAGATTCGTCCCTCATTTTTGCGTCTTTACTGATCCTGTCACCATTCTGCTCCTGTCACCATAAAAAGGGTAAATCTGAAAAAGGGATTGGACTGAACCTTCAAAGGGTCTTTTGTAAACTAAGGGGAGCCCTTTGTGAAGACTCAGTTCTGGAAAACCCAAAGTTTGACAAACATTTTATGGTTTTTCAAAGATGACACTATTTCAGGGCTAGCCATGGTATTGATGTAAACTATCCAAAGCGGGAGAGACATTTGATTGTGTATTTAGGGAAGAAATTGCTCCACTTTGAAAGAAACTACACAACTATTGAAAGGAGTGTTTTGCCATTATTTCCAGAGAGGTAGTGGTGTTTGTCTGTGTATAGCTAAAACAACAAGGGTCCCATGGCACCTTATAGACTAACCGATTTCTTTGGGCATAAGCTTTTGTAGGATCCAATCCACTTCATCAGGTGAAGTGGGTTGGAGCCCACGAAAGCTTATGCCTAAAGAAATCAGTTAGTCTATAAGGTGCCACAGGACTCTCATTGTTTTTTCTTGCCATTATATTCACACTTAAAAAAACTACTGATGTGTATGTTTGGAAGAACCAAATGTGTCTCATCTGGTTCTGTCACATAAAAGGATCTAATGCCAAATTATTGAAATGAAGTTGGGGGTATAGCATTAGCACAAGAAAATGATTCGTGATAGGAGGAGTGCACTCAGCAATGCATGATAGCAGAGCTCTATTCTGGAATGAGGTATGAAAATATGCCTATGTACTAGGTAGAAAGTACTACTCTTTTCTTCTTTGAAGGAGGGTGAGAGGAAGGAAAAGTCACACAGCTGGATAAATATCTATATCAAATTATAAATTCCATTTTGTATTACATATTGAACACAAGTCTAAATTTGCTGTAGGGCGCAGCCCAGGAAAAGTGCCTGACAGCTTGTTGAAGGACTGTCACTGAGAAACTATTAAGACTGCCATTGAGGGACATCGACTTTAGTTGTCTCTCAGTTACTGGCCTATTCCCATGGAGCAATGTATGTTCTGTATTGGGGCCCACAGATAGGCTGGGCATAATTGGGCAACTGGACTGTCTTACTGTCTTCAGGTGGTCAGGAAGCTGACCTGACTACAGTGATTTGTATGTTACTCACGTTCAGGTTGACTACTCCAACACACTCCATTGACATTGATAGATGATGCTGGGAGGAGACTTGAGAAGGCACAGCATGAGGCAGCCATCTTTTAACTAAGAACCACAAGAATATATTAGCATTGTTCACTGCACATTTGTATCTGTCACATGTGGGAGCCAATGGAAAGTTCTGATCTTGATCTTAAAGTCCTTTAGTAGTCTTGCAGTGACTACTTCACAATCACTTCCCATCCCTCCACCATGACTTGCTATGACAGCAGGGAACTGGAACTGTGTACCAGGGGATTGGGCCTGCTCAGCAGCTGCCCCACATCTAAAGGACAGTCTTGCACAAGAAGTTAGATAGACTTATACAGCCTTTCTAACCTCCGTTTGGAATGTAGGACTCATCTGCTTATATTAACTTGCCCATGAACACTTCCATGAAAATAGCAGATACCATTTTAAAATAGAACTTTAATATAAAGAGTTTTAAATTAAAACCTATTTTAAAATATATCTGTGGGACTGGTAGTCTTCTAAGTCTGCAGAAAGTCTTCAGTCAGTAATGTTTCAGCTGTAAATGCCTGTGCAAATTTTACATCCAAATGAAAGTGGTTCAGAAATTTGAAGTGATATATTTACAAGCACAAGAGGAAGACGTACAGATCTCTTTCATAAAAAAGAGAATTAAATTATTAAAATGAACAAATGAAGGTTATTTATGGAGAAATATACAGCACTTTCTAATATTTATTTTGAACAATAAAAATGACTATTACAGTATATTTTAAAGTAGTCTATCCAAGAACATCTTAATGATCTTTTAATCAAAGCTTGAGTTAATAGTGTTGCAAGTGAACTTTCAAATAAATAAGATTTTGATCTGGAGTTGATGGGTGAAATCCCGGTTCTATTAAAGTCAATGGGATTTTCAGTACATCTAGGATTTTACCACATGACCTCTGTTATCGCTTTCTTAAGAAGCAGAGGTCAATGTATGAAGAATATGGAGGTTACATATGGACATCAGGGTCAGGTAGAGAATATTTTCAGTATATTAATGAAATAAAGGTACAAGTTCCAATATACACTATTTTAACATACACAGAGTTTTCAACATACTGATACAGCATGATCCTTTAATGCAGGTGTTTGGAAATGAAGTCTAGGAATAAATAAAGTAACAAATCATATCAACAAACTTTCTGACTGTGGGAAGCAGAATGTACTGTTCAGTGAAAAGTCCAGATAAATGGCCTTCACCCTGGGTGAGGCACATACTATCTTTCGCATTATATTTTTGTTTTCGACTACCAGACTCTATGGTTTGGCAAAGCATTGCTTACAGGTATCTCCAGTAAGGCAACATTAATACTGATACAGACCTCTGATCAGTAAATTGGCAACATATACTTCAGTGTTCATATAAAGCTGAATCATCAGTTTACCAATTTCTCAAAATAAAATGCATTAATGTGTCTTCTTTTGTTTCCTCTACATAAATCCATCTGTGGAAAGTAAATAGCATGCTTACGTTTATGCATGTATACATTTGATCAACAGGAAACTTTTCACCCGGTACATTTTGGCTGATTTAAATACAAGTTAAGATATTAAAATGTGATTGTAATGTTTTAAGGTATATCTCTACTGGGGTTTCCCTGATGAATCATTAAGATGAGTGGGTGGGTAATGCAAACTTTCTCAATATTGCTTTTTTCAGTATGCTGCATTAGCACTTACTTTTAAAGTGTCTGTTTTGCGGGGTTGGAAGGAAGGGTGGAGGGAGACAAGAATCAAGGTAAAGCCTCTATAATAACGATCTGGGAAATCCCATTCTACTAAAATGTGCAGTCTTTAAAGTCTTTGCCTGTATTAAGTATTGCAGTGTTTATCTAAAACCATCAAAGACTGTAAATATATATGAATACACACTGCATACCTTATACCTTTTGTAGTCAGTTGACTTTTAAGATGTTGAACCATGTGTGCTGTGGATATGGTGATGGAATAAATTTCTCATATGTGTGGGATTATAACCGTTAAAACAATCATTACTGAAACCATATACCTTATTTCCTATAACTAATAGTAACTATGTACCTATGGAATATATTAACAGTTATTCCTTTGGTTTTGGGTTATTGTTAAAATATTTTGTGGGACAGAGACTTAAACATGATCTGTAATTTATGTTCCCTGAATACGTCAATGAAGAGGGCTAATTATGGCTTTCAGCAGGGAGCTATGCTGATTTGTGAAACTGTATTTATGTGTAAGTGACAGAATAACTGTATCTTCCTTAATAAATCACTCGTAAATTACAAGTTTTTGGTACCTAACTCAGTTTGAAAAATACTATAGTTACTATTTACTTAGAGTTCAAAAAGAGTATAAAGTTGCTTCTTCTGGAACTGGTTGAAGAGCTTAAACTTCCTTGCTCATATAGTCTTCCATGTTTGTTTCTTTCAAATATATATTTCTGTTCTAGTTCTTTGTGGTTCTAAGAGGTTTTATGGAATCTGGGAGCCTCATCACATATCTTGTATATCACTAGGTTAGGTAGTAGAGTTTGTTCCATATGGGAAATTTGTATAAAGATAGAGATCCATATAATTAGCTACTTTTTGTTACTTTGAACAGGGGCAGTAGAACATTACAGTTCCATACACGTTCCATTTAATAAAATGTGGACAACTGCTTTGATTATTTCAAACATTTTACTGCTTATTCTGTCACATTATTGGCAGTTTATTTTGCTATCACACAAGAAATCTGAGTTCAGATGCCTTGTTGGGTACTCACTCTTGAAAGTTTGCATTCATTGCTGAGAGAACACATTTTGTGACCTATAATATGTTTTTTACCCCTCTCCCCAGATTTTGGGCCTGTCCAGGGGCTGATTGGCCCTCAGCATAATTTACAGCAACATCAGTTTCCCTAAATTATGCTGGTTCAAAACATCCCTAAAAGACTATTAGGTCAGCTGCAGATCTTAAGGCCAGTATATGATCCCGCTGTATCCCCTTATTTCTGCCCCACCCCCCCACCATTGCTGGTATGGACTGTGAATGGTAGAGTGTGTAGTTAGCAACATGGACTTGTAAGTCAGCCACTGAATTAGGGTGAATCCAGAGCCGACGATTTAGGGAATTGCAGTAGGCTGTGTCTGACCCCTTATTCAAGATTCTCCAACGTACTCGCCCTCTTCCTGGCAGTTGAGTTGTGACTTTATCGTGTCCAGATGGAGTATTATGATGAGACAGTATTTTTTTGAGGTGCAAGTTGAAATAGCACAAAGAAATGTCTCACAACATACCAAGGGTGTTTGACTGTCTAGTATGACTGTAGACAAATCATATTATTGCTTACAGAACATTCACTTAGGACTTAGGTCTTATTGCAGATGGGTAGACTCTTATAACTATGTATCCTGAAGAATCTGCTAGTGCATCTGCATAGGATATACATTAGTAAAGCAAATTTTTCAAGCTACAGAGGGATGCACTTCTGAGATTAGAATCAAACCATTAGTATAACATGCAGAATTACTGGCTCCAAAGAGCCACCCTTGAGAGAGGAAGCACTGTAATGAGAAAGGGAAGCCAGATTATTTTCCTAATATTTGTTGTTTTCTTTGAAATGGGTAAAAGAATACCTGGAATGATTTATATTTAATTGGGGATTGCATTCCATCAGATAGGGTAAATGTTTTTGGAGCATTTATCATCACTGGCTTTTCAGGACCTCTAAGGAGTACATAGTACATATTTACCTTAACTTGGCTAGGTCAGGGGAAATAAAGCAAGAATAATAGATGTTGTTGTGATATGTGAGCAAAATTGGAAAATTGTAGGCGAAATATGAGGTAAATGTCTTCATCCCACCTCCATTGTGGCTTTTTAAAACCTACAAAATTACATGTTATGTTTAAAATAATGTGAGAGTGCATTATCATCATATATATTTTAAAACATAAGCTTACTTGGCTGGATTTTCCATCATTCCTAAACAGTATCATTTTTCATTTCATGAGCTAATTGCATTCTCTGCCCCTCATTATTTAATATTTTCTGATGCACCTTTAGAAAATACCAGGTATAGGTTTCTAGAATATGTTTGGTTATTAGTCATTGTTTAATGTATGTAACTGATAATATATGTAGAGCGCATGGTGGTAGAATCCTACAAAGGTTGGTGATTGATCTTTTGATGCTTTCTTGATTTTTCTTGGTTTTTCCCATTTGAGGCAGTTTGTGCAAAAACCCTTTGTGTATCATACCATCTTTCGAAAATTCTCTGCTTTTTTCTGATCTTTCATCCTTGTTTCTTACTCCTTACAAAGTAGGATCTGCACACTCAAGTTACACAGAGTAAGAAGAATCAAATAGCCTGCACTACCCAGCAGACACTTAAGGAAAGATCAAGATTTTGGAAAGATCAAGAACTGAGTTTTTCAAGCAAGATTTTATTTTAATATTTGCATAGCATTTTCTTTTGTTAGCAAGTCTACAGGTAGTAAGGCAAGTGTAGAATAACCTGACTTTCAGTAACCTTAACCTAGAAGGAAACCTGAGAAGTGAAACAAATTTTAGTCTCAATATGTACATTCTTTATCTGTCATGGAAATAACATAAAAAATGAAAACTGTTGCAAAGTATTCCAAATGGAACCAAAGGGTACATTGTTAACTCAGCTAAACTAGGTGATAAAATAGTTTCATAACTAGTCTGATGAGGAAATTTGAGCAGATGTTTTTTGAACAAACTGTCGTACTACAGCTACCTTGAACAGCTTGTGAATCAACATTAACCTCAACTCTTTTTAATGAATGACTTAGTCATTGGAGTTTATCAGATGTTTCATGTTACCCCTTTCCTTCTGAATTCAGTTTGCAAAATGCTTTCCTCTACTTGTAATTTGCTTTTTTTCTTCCCATCCTGTATAAAAATATTTATGTACTAGCACTTTGTTCTTTACCACAGATGAATAAAGCATTTTCCAAAGCTTGCATTTATATAATACCTATTACCTACAGCATCCAATAGTGCTGTACAGTTCAGGTTCTCATTTCATGTAGATCAGTGTAAATTCAGAATGACTTCACTGACTTAAAAAAGAGTTATTCTGGCTTTACATCAGTGTTAAAGAGATCAGAATCTAGCCAACAACCTGTAAAGCTGCAATTTTTAAGGTTGTGTATGGACCTCATTCCATGAAAGCCAAAAGTGTATCCAGTTCTTATAAGAGAAAGTGCAGAATAGCTAACCTTGTTAAAATAATTAGGATGAGTTTTTGTAGGGCCGAATGTAACTCTTACTGGTATGTAAGAAACTAGGTTTAAAAACTGTGCAATTCCCATGACATTTTTAATATCCAAGAAGTAGTTATGAATTTAGCTTTACATCTTGTGTGAAAGATGGCAACTTAAGCAGTTCCATAAACTCCCAAACCATACAGAGCCATTGATTCTGTATGGGCCAAAAGGTTTCTTTTAAATCTTTCAGCTCAGAATTTTCTGAGTGTTAAGATTTTTTCACTGACTTGTTTTTTGATGGCTGTGATGTTCTCGGGGGGGGGGGGGGATGAGGGGAGTTAAATTTTATTTTATTTTATTTTATTTTTAATTCCCATTTATGAGTGTAGGTTCTTTCAACTTTAACTTCGGTTTAAGTTTTACAGCTAGGACTATCATTTAGATTTTGGTGAAACGGTCTAATTTATATGAATGCCCTCATCCCTCCCCATCAGAGTTGTTGAAAAAACTAGAGGTACAACCAGTGACTACTGGAAATTGTGGGTCAGTGATTGGATGCTCAGCTGTAGCTGAAGAATCTATAGCATATGTCTGAATCATAAACAACTGAAGTATCAGTCTGTGTTCCTCAGCCCCTGATAGCATGCTCTGAAGTGGAAATTATCAGAGCAGCAGCCACCACTGATAAATACCTAATCATAGTTTTGTTTTTAACATTTTTGTTCAATGGAGTATCCCTAAGCTTCTACAGAGCTGCTTTTTACCACCACAAAACAATGACTCATGAAACAGATGAGCAATAGTCACAGGGGTTTCATCTTTCCTTTAATTTTGAACCATGTGTTTTGCTTCCTTTGTGTCAGCAGCCATGTGGGTGAGCGTGTGATAGTTTCCTTAAGACTACAGTGGTGTTTTGTTTCAGCCATTTTGGTGTATCCAAGAGTAGTATAGTTTGCATCTCCTTTAACAATTATCTCAGCCTTCGATAGGGTGACCAGGTAACAAGTATGAGAAATTGAGGTGGGGGTGGAGGGGAATAGGCGCCTGTATAAAGCCCCAAATATTGGGACTGCTCCTATAAAATCAAGATACCTGGTTGCTGTACTTTCAGTAAGATATAGAGTCCTGAAGGTAGACTTAAATTAGGTATCACCAGGTTGCCCCCAGTCATGTTTCTTTTCAAGCATTTTGCCAGGTTACCTTTACTATGAAACAATTTTTGCTTGAAGAGGTTGAAATGCCTTTTTAATTTTATATACTACCAGTGAGAAGGTAAAACTGTATGGATACACCCCTCAACCTCAAGACAGGAATATATATTTTTTAAAAAATATTTTGCAAAGTTAATAGTTTTCAGATTCATCTTATTGAAAAAGCCAAAGGCTAAAATCTAAAACTTAAGTATTTGCATATCATGTATATTTTTGATTGATCAGTTAAATTCTAAACAGCTGATCTTGACAGAACAGTGTTGTGATTCATAGACTTCTTCCATTTTATCATACAAATTAATTGGTCTTTCAAAATTAAATCTATTATAATGAAATAAAAATATTAAACTTATATAAAAGGAATTCACTGGCAGAGGTCTAATAATATGAAATTTTTTCACGGCCTATGTTTAACACACTTTAAAAACAAAATTCACCAAAGAATATCCTGTGGGAATAAAAGATTTCTTCATTTTTCTTTGTCACTTTTAGACTCAAAGAAGATTTTAAAAACATACAAGTATGAGTATTCTTCTAATTGAAGCTTTTTATGGAGGTTCCCACAAACAGCTGGCAGATCTTCTACAGGAGGAGATAGAAGAATGTATCCTTTACACACTCCCTGCAAAGAAATGGCACTGGAAAGCACGGACTGCTGCCCTCTATTTCATGCAAACAGTGCCAGCTAATGATAATTACAGGTAAAGTTAGTAATGAATAATCTTAGAGGTCAAAAGGTGAAAGGGTCTTCAACTACGTCTCTAAAACAGCTTTCTTATTTTTTGCATACAAAATCATATGTACATGCAAATAGTTCTGAAGTGAGGTATTGACCTACTTGTTTTGCATGCTGGGTTGTGTTTGTGGAAAGTTGCAAGCACCTTCTTAGAGGCGTCTAGAAAAATAGTGGCTGTATGTTTCTAATACTGCTAAATCTCTGTTTTAAATGGTTTAAATTTCCATGTGTGGATGTGTTTCTTCTGAATTGTCTGGTGAGTTTAGAGCTGGTGAAAGGGATAGACTGACAAGTTTTGAGGCTGAAGATGTTTTTTTTCCACAGATCAGGCAGCATGATGCATAGACATTGGCAGTCCAAGCTTCACCACAGTCATGCCAAGTTATCTGCGGTGTAACCTGTATGCTTTAGAGATGTGTGACATAAAGGAATCAGGGGGTTGTTCAGTCTCTTGACTGTTCACACCTTAGGCTTTGTAAGGTGACCACAAAGAAGGATGTCAAATTTTGGTTGATTGATTGGGTTTTTTATGTGTACACCTAATGAGTGGAACCTGAACTGAGATCACCAAACTAAATACACAGGACACCACATAGTCATCATATAGCAAGAACTTCCACTCACTTATGTAAACCAGCCATTCAACCAGCCCCACAATCGGTAAAGTGCTGTAGGAAAATTCTGTTGAACAGCAGTGCACCAAATGGCGACTTGTACATTTCAGTGGTTCAGCGATGACATGTTTCTTTCTTTCTTTTTTTTTTAAATCAGGCAACACTTCATTTACTTACACGAAAGCCCTCCTGGTGCATTGGTATCTGATAACATGGATCTCTGCACCTAGCTTACATACCACTCACCTCATGGGACTCTGCATAAGTGCAGAGATACATTCTAACAGATCCTAGTTGAGAACTAGGGCTAATGTTTGCTGCTTCCAATGATAACAAGAAAAGGTGGTAAACACAGATGGAGAGAAAAATGTTTTTTTGTATCACATATAAGGTCATGTTATATTAAAACTGAATACATCACAAATTATGAAACATAATATTTAATCTAACATTCATTGGTAGATGAATATGTGAAACATTAGTGTAGAAAATACACCTTTACTCAGCCTGCTGCTTGCTTTCATTTCAAATAAACTGCTACTGAATTATTGTAACGATTTTTCCCTCTCTCTTGCTTGAGGCGTTTGAGTGTGGGTTTTGCATTACTTTCTTTGCAACAATTTTATTTTGGAGGAGTATATATGACAAACTGTTATGTAAATTTCTTCTGCATCACAACCACATCCTCCAACGCATCACAATGTTATCTATGCTCCTTCAAGGTCAGCAGCCCAAGCTGTCCAGCACTAGCTGTATTAAACTAATCAGACATCATTCACAAGCATACACTTCATTAGTTTAACTTACAGTTACATTGACCCCAGATAACTTAACTCCAATTTGTCAAGTAACCTACATCTTAAGAAAAAAATACCAGCAGCTTGAAAACTTGCTTAAAGTTAACGAACTTGCAATCTGTCATAGGCTTATGTGCAAATATAACCTTCACTGACAACAAATAAATCTGAACTAACCAACAGAACATCTTAAAGAGAGGAATGTGTTTTCTTTGCCGCTGGTGTTAGTGTTTGATCACACAGAATCAAATAGTCAAAGTTCACAAAAATACAGTATTAAAAAGGGTATTGTATATGAGATAAAATTATTAAGAGTAAGTACTGATGTGACTGGTGAAAGGAAAACTGATTAGAGATACTTTCTATTTTATTTGCACATTTTGTCATGTTTGATTTGTAGTTGAGTGTTTCAGATATTGTTCTATTAAATTAAAGTATAAATTCATTCATAGTAAAAAGCATCAGTATATCTTGTAAGGTTACTTTGGTTTCTTCTAGAGGGCAACAATATTGATTCTGTTACTTCTAGTATGTTATCATTCACTTCCCATCCAGTAGTAACTTGCTGAGACTCTGAATTAACAGAGTGAAACTGCATCCTGGAAACTTTGAGAGATATGTAGTTAGAGATTTTTAAATATTTCTTTATTTTGGAGAGGTGAAGGAAAACATCATAGTTGCATATACTGACATTATTTGTGAGTTGTTTGCCGTGAGATCAAGAATTGCTTATACTTGCAAGTGCTTTTTTGATAGAATTGGATAACATTTCATAAATACATCGTTACAGTGTGTGTTTTTGATAAAACAAGAGAGTTGGAAATATTTCAAGTGCAGAACCACTTTGTAACTGAGTATTGCAAAGTTGGGCTTTTTTTTGTTTTTTTGTTTTTTGGTTGTTTTTTTTTTTTTTTAAATATTCTTTGCTCCTTTTATGTTTCAAGCTATATCTTCTATTCAGGATGTTGATGTTTATGTAAAACGGCCATTTATATGTCCAATAATATCGGTATAAATCTATACAGCATTAGTATATGCTCCTGAGAAAATTATTGCTATTGCTAATCCTGGAATGGAATCAGACCGACTAGTGTTCAGATATTATTAAATGAGGTAAATAAAAGCCTAAAAAGTGCTTTTGAAACAAAGTGTGATCTCAAAAATCTTGAATTTTAAATTCAGGAGTTCAGTATTATCAGTCAGATTCTGAGGTGACAAAGTTTGTTCATAACTTCGTATCAGAGAGTAGGCATTTACTCTCTGAAGAAATCTTAAAAGTTGAATCAATTATAAGCAATGAAGCTAGCCTTATTGTTTTTAATCTAAGTTGTAAATTGCATGGCTTGGTGACTTGGTAGATAGCAAGCACCTTGTTTTGAGGAAGACCTCAGGGAGTCACCTGGAAATAAAACGTTGAAGAGAGAGGCATTGAGATGATACTTTCAGTTTTCATAGGGTAGGGCAGTGGTTCCCAACCTTTTCTCTGTTGTGGCACACTTTGATGCCTTCAATTATGTCATGGCACACCGCTATTATAAACTCATGAAAATTCAAATTAACTCATGAATATTTATGAACCATGACACACTTTTTTGGGAAATCTGCTATATAGGGTGGTAGAGGTAGCAGGGCAGGAGTGGCTTGAGAGGAGAGGAGAGGTCAGGAATAGTCTTGTGGGGTAGCAGGAGAGGGTGTGGGGAGCAGAGGTGGCAAAAGAGGGCAAGGATGGCCATGTGGGGAGCAGGCAAAGGTGGCAAGAGAGAAGAGTGGAAGAGAGGGCAAGAGTGACTGTTTGGGATGGCAGGGGGAGCCTGGGGAACGAGAGGGCAGGGCAGGGGAGGGTGGCACAGCACCCCCTTCCCCAACCAGATCTATTGTCTGTAGCATGCCATGGACCCCG
This sequence comes from Podocnemis expansa, assembly GCA_007922195.1. Classification (NCBI taxonomy): domain Eukaryota; kingdom Metazoa; phylum Chordata; order Testudines; family Podocnemididae; genus Podocnemis; species Podocnemis expansa. The sequence continues at coordinate 23,507,888 of ML681984.1, read as the reverse complement.
ACACTCCCTTCTGCGACAACTGTGCCACCCAGTGCCCACTTCCCCCTGACACCTCTGGGAAACCCCCCAGTAGGGGCTGCATGGGGCTTCTGACTGTGGCTCCAGGGAATGCCACATGGGGCCACAGACCACAGTTCTGGCTCCAGGGAATCCCCCTGCAATGGGGGCTGCATAAGGTCGCTGACCATGGTTCTGGCTCCAGGAAACCCCTTGCCTGTGGTTCTGGTGCTGGGGGTCCTCCACCTCCCCATGGGTCTTGCAGGCCCTTCCAATGCCCCCCCCAGCCATTAACCCGCTTTTCGCAGCCCATTCTTACTTCCAGTGCCAGCACTGTGTCCTGGATTTTCCTGCTGTGCTTAGCCCGCGTGGCTGAGCTAAACAGGGCAGGGAGATTCAAAGTGAGCCTAGCCCCGCAGATTCTTACGGCACACTGGAGGAGCTGCCGTGACACACTGGTTGGGAAACACTGGGGTAGAGCACAAAGCGTATGGGCTCCAGGGGTTGGTTGTAGTTTATTTGCAATGTTGAGAAATCATATCATCCTCCAGATACAGAGGATATGCTTTGTTTTTATAGAACAAATGCAACTTTCATATAGTGAAATGAAAAAACAGCCAGATATGCAAGGTTCAATTAAATACTACATTATCTAGGAAAGCCATCTCAAATCTTCATTTGCCCCCTTAAAGAAAAACAAAGTCTTGATAAGGATCAGGCAGGAGACAAAACCCTTACTTCATTCCCAGTAGACTTAGTAGTGAAACTGAAGATGGCTACTTGACTGAGGTACTAGAGCAGTGATAGTCAGCTTTTAAGAACTCACTTCATAGAATTGCTTTTCAGAGAAATATATGATCATTCTATGATGTTCTGATTCGAACTGAGATATCTGAGTTGAATTCACATCAGGTCAAGATACTCCATCTCTGCATCTCCTTTGTGGACAGTGTAGCTCTTCAGCTTTTTCTGGTTCCATCTCCTGTCTGAACAGGAGAAGAGATTTAAGCTTTTTGATTTACCTGTCCCAATTTCTGAAAAACACTGTCCCCTTTTCCTGTGTTTCTTATGTCTGTTTCTGAGTGGTAGGAGTGCGGCATTTCTCTTGTTCACTGTGTTAATGATTTCTGGGAGAAAACGAGGTCTTTATCCTGAGGCTGAGATGGATCTTAGCAATTCTTTCCCTCACATCAGAATTGGGAAGAGTAGTATGGTTTCCAGAAGGCAACGTCTAAATTACACAGTCTGAAAGGTCCAGTAAAAGGACACTTGTGAAGAACAAGCTTGTGTTTTCATCTCTGCATTAGAGCATGCTCATTGTATCTCCCAGCTTCTTGACAAGAGGAGTGAATTTTTCCCAGGCTAACTCAAAACAAATAAGCCAGAGGAGACATTTTGAACTAAATGCATGGTCTAAAACAACTTTTCTATGACTGGAAGTCTCTGTAAATAAATATATATTTATTTAAAAAACTCCTTGGCTGAGACCTCTGTTCAGCTTTCTGGAGCTCACATGCCCTAGAATGGTAAATATATTTTCAATTTGGTAGAGTTTTAATTAAATGTGCTGTAGAATTTACCTGTCTGGACTGTTTGTTGAAAGCTAAGCTCACCACAACACAATATATATAAGCAATCCTAGGAACCAGCCAGCTAACTCTGGGCTGGGTAGGGGAGGGCTGGATCTAAGAACTGAAGAACTGGAAATCTGGAACTGTTAAAATATTCCACAAAGAAAACAAAACAAAGTTTGTCCCTTTACTTTTTGCTGTGATTCTGCTGTTTGTTGCTTAAAAGAAAAAAAATGTTTCTGTTTGAAAAATATTCTTCAAGAAAAATAAGTGGAGAAAAAAGCAACCTGTGATTTTGCTCATAGTTTGTTCTCTATACAGGGTTCTAATTCAAAAACAGAAAAATATATACAAGGATAGTATGTGTTCTGGACCTGCATGCACAAAGGGGTTAACTACTGTAGCGCAGCTTCAAGTTTATGTTTTTAATAGCTCTGCTAGCTTATTTTCAAAAAATAAACATATAATGTGTAACATTCTATACGGCCCCCCAGGTAACTGTTCATATGGATAACAGATATTATTTCTAACAGACTTTGGCCCTTAAAGACCTCTAGGGTAAACACTCAAGTATATTTACCCCTTGAAATTTGACAACTGTATTTTAAAAGACAAACTGTATGCTTATTACACTTTTACAGAGGGGAAAAATTATTTTTAATGAATGAAGTTGTGCAAAAAAAAACAACCCTTGATTGATGCAGTATCCATCAAGATATAAAACAGTCCAAGAGTATACAGTTGTAACATACACAATTTTGTTCATATAATCAATGCTTATTTTAGGTATTTGAAAATGAAGGCTTCTAGTTAGACCCCTGAGTGTTTCAGGTTGGTTATTTTCTGTTACCCAGCTACAAGAAAAAATCCACTTTATAGAATAAGGTGGGGGCTTTTTGTTTTGTTTTGTTTTTGTTTTTAAACAAATGAAGGTACTGGTATTTCCAAAAATTCTATTGAAAATGTGTTGTTTCCTTGGAATTGCTGAACAGTTTTTCACCAGTTACTCATATAAATTCAAGCTGGTTTTCCTTACTGTGGCAAAGTACAAAATTTAAGCTCATATTTGTTTGCTATGCAGTATAAATTTAACCGAAATAGTTAAAAGATTACAGTTCTAAGTTGAATATTACATAGCAAATTTTTAGCTCAGTAGTTGGGAAGTTGGTATGAGTCATATATCTTTTTTCAAATGTTTGAAATGAACGCTTTGATTGTGTGGTGTACTAACCTCTCTCCAATGAAGACTTGGGTTCAAATCCTATATATGATCAGAAGTGAAAGTAAGTTATGTGTTTTGTTTTTCGTTTGTTTGGTGGTTTTTCTTTTCCTTGCCATATATGCATGTCCCCAAACTACCAGTGGCGTAGCAAGGCTGGCCAGTGCCCAGGGGCCACGCCCACATTTTTGCTCCCTCTGGCACCCCACACCACTCCCTCCCCCTGCTGCAGCCTGGCACCTGGGACTTGGTCTTTCACTGCCCCTCCAATTGCTATGCCACTGCAAGCTACAATATCTATTAGCACAACTGCTGATAGGCAGACCTTACTTAAGAGAACTCTGGGACAGGAATACATATTAAACCTTGAGAAAACTGTGTAGCAGAGCTTGCACAATTTTATACGTCTGTACTATCCCTAACAGAGACAGCGTATTATTACTTTCGTCATTTCATGAGTACTAAATTCTTGGTACAGACTTGGGTACTTAAGTTTCTGTAGACTTATAACAAAAGCTATCCTTCAATTACTCAATCGAAGGGTAATGAATACTAACCCTAATCTAAGCAGTGAATGCGATGTTCACTGTGGGGAGGACTGATCAGAGATTCCAAAAACAGAAGGGACCACTGTGATCATCTAGTCTGACCTTCTGTATAACACATGCCATAGAATTTACCCCAAATAATTCCTAGCACATATCTTTTAAATCTGTGGTTCTCAACTTGGAGGTCCAGAGAGGTCTTCCATGGGGTACATAAGACCATCTAGATATTTGCCTAGTCTTACAACAGGCTACATCAAAAAAAATAAAAAAAAAAACCCACTAGCAATCTCAGTACAAACTAAAATTTCATAGAATTACTTGCTTATATTGTAATATATACTATACACTGAAATGTAAATACAATATTTTTATTTCAAATTGATTTATTTTATAATTCTATGATAAAAATGAGAAAGAGAGCAGCTTTTCAGAATGGGTGTAATACTTTCATATTTTGTAAGCAAGTAGTTTGTCAGATTTTGTAAGCAAGTGGTTTGTAAGTGTCAAGAAACTTGGGGTATACAAGAGAAATCAGACCCCTGAAAGGAGTGCAGTCATCTGGAAAAGTTGAGTGCCACAGTTTTAGATAAAAATATAATCTTCATTTAAAAATTGAAAGTTATGGAGAAGCCACCATGACCCTCGGTATATTGTTTCATTCATTAATTACCCTCGCTGATAAAAATTTATATCTTATTGCCAATTTGAATTTGTCGAGCTTCATTTCCAGCCGTTGGATTGTATTGTGCCGTTCCCTGCTGGACTGAAGAGTCTGTTATTAAATATTAGTTTCTTTTATTGATACTTATAGACTGTAATTAAGTTGCTCCTTAAAGATCTCTTCATTAAACTGAACAAATTGTGTCCCTTGAGCCTATCATTGTAAAGCATGCTTTTTAATCCTTTATTCATTCTCATCACTCTTCTCTGAACCCTCTCCAATTTGTAAACATCTTTTGTAAATTGTGGACTCCAGAACTAGCCCCAGTATTCCAGCCGTGGTCTCACCAAAGCCAAATAAAGAAGTAAAATAATCTCTTTTCTCTTATGTGAGCTTCTCCTCTTATGTATCTAAGGATCACATTAGCCCTTTTAGCCATAGTATCAGACTGGGAGGTCTTCTTCAGCTGATTATCCATGAACCCCTGGTCTCTTTGGTTGCATCTACATTGGAGAGCATTTTCGATAAAACTTTTCTTGAAAAAATTATTTCAAAATATTTTTGAAATAATTACCTTGAAAAAATTTTTTTCAAAATGCTATTTCAGGAGAAGAGTCCTGGGACTGCCCGTGTCCCGAAATACTATGGCTTTTTTTTCAAAAGTGAAAGCTACACTGGACTTCCTTTTTCGAAAAAAAGAAGGGCAAATGGGAGAGAGAGGCAGTCTTTTTTGAAAAAAGCCTTTGCTGCATCCAGCTATAGCTTTTCTTGAAAAAGCTATCTCAAAAAAAGGTTTTCTATTTCGAAAAAGCTGTCAGGTTTAGCTTTTTCAAAAAAGTGCACTGGTATCTTGAAATACCAGTGTGCTTTTTTGAAAAAGCTAAACCTGACAGCTTTTTCAAAATTAAAAGCTTTTTCAAAAAAAGCCATTGCTGGACGTGGCAAAGGCATTTTTCAGAAAGGCCTGCCTATCTCTTCCATTGCCTTTCTTTTTTTCAGAAAAGAAAGCCCGGTGTAGATTTCACTTTAGAACAAAAAAAAAAAAAAAAAAAAAAGCCACTGTATTCCGGGACAAGGAGTAATCCCCGGCCCATTCTCCCGAAATAGCGTTTTTGAAAAAAGTTATTTTGAGATAATTATTTCAAATATATTAATTCCAATTAAATTGTAAGTGTGGACACACCCTTTTAGAGTAACTGCTTCACAAAATGGAGCCATCCACCGTATACCTATAGCTTACTTTTGTCATTCTAGATGCATGTCTTTAGCAGTATTAAAACCCGTCATTTGGTTGTGTCCAGTTTACCAAATAATGCAGATCACTCTTTATCAGTAACATGTCCTCTTCATTGTTAATAATTCCCCCATTTTTTCCATCATATGCAATCTCTGTCAGTGATTTTATGTTTTCTTCCACATTACTGGTATATTATTGAAAGCATAGAGTCCAGAACTGGTCCCTGCAGTGCCCTGCTGCAAGCACACCTGCTCAATGATGATTCCCCATTTACAATTACATTTTGAGACAGAGAGCCATTTTTAATCCATTTTAAGTTTGAACTGTTAATTTTATATCCTTCTAGATTTTTTAATCAAAATGTTGCGCAGTAGAAGTCAAACATCTTATAGAAGTCTAAGTGTATTATATCAACACTGTTATCTTCATCAACTAAATTTATAACCACATTTAAAAAAAAACAAGTTAGTTTAATAGGATCTGTTTTTCATAAACCCATGTTTATTAGCTTTCACTATAGCATCCTCCTTTCATTCTTTTGTAATCATGTCCCATGTCAGCCACTTCATGATCTTTTCTTGAAGAGGTCTTGTGGTGGGACTATATGATTAAGCCATAGGTCTTTGCTTTTTTGAGGATGAGATTAATTACACTGAAAGACTTTCATGTACATTTTTTCTGATTGTTTTGTTGTTCAGAGTGAAATGCAGAAGAAGTGTGAATAACTGAGTAGAAGACTGCAATTTCTCTTGATGTTTTGATCAGAAGTCTTACATATGAACACACAAAACCATTCTTAAAGACTGGGAAAAACTAACCTTTGTTAACTTGTGCATTCAGACGGTTTGTCATTTGGTATTTCAATTTTGAAATAAAGTATAAATAAAGGTAATTTTTTTTTGCAAAATGGCAAAGGCCAAGAACACAGTTATTTGAAAAGCATAGCTATCTATTTCTCTACCCAAAACAAACAAGGAGTCTGGTGGAACGTTTAAAGAGTAATAAATTTATGTATCAGATGAGCTTTCGTGGGAGAGAATCCCACTTTGTCAGATGATTGAAGATGGGGAACATCTTCAAGTGTTTAACAAAGTGGGATTCTCTCCTGCGGAAGCTCATGCAATAAATAAATTTGTTACTCTTTAAAAGTTCCACCAGACTTGAATCTACCCAGAACAAAACTGATCAAATTGCAGTCTTAGTTTTCATTACTACTAGGAGAGACTGTCTGGTGTTTGTTTGGTTTTTTGTTTTTTGGTTTATTTATTTAGTTAGTTATTTTTGTGAGGTCTGCCATGGGGGTAAAATCTCTAACTTCCCTCATAGGGCAGATTCTGTGCCCGGCTACAGCAGCAGCACTAAGCAACCAAAACCAAATTTCTGACACTTTGGGCAATAGTACAGAATCACAGAATTAGAAATGTATGTTCTTTTTTTCCTAAGTTTGATGATTGAGTTCTTTGAACAGAAAGTTGAAAAGTAAAACTATGTTTGAAAATAGGCATCATAATTTTAGAACTGAACTACCTGAAAATTATTCAGGCAGACAGCAATGTGATCTTAAGCATTCATTTTGCATTAATCAACTTTGCCTAAGATAAAACGCTGACAGATGGTAGCTATTCATTTTAACAGTGACAGGATTTCTTTACATTTTTCCGTATAACCCCCCTTCACAGACTTCGCTCCAAAAAAGTTTTAGTCTTTAATTTCTTCAACATGCATGAAAAGCCTCATTCTGATCTCAGACTGGTGTAAATCGGGAGTAGCTGCTTTGAATTCAATAAAATTTACTGGTGTAAAACTGTAAATGAGATCAAAATCAGGCCCCAAATGAAACATCTTGGAATTGTAGGGAGGAAAGTCATTTGTTGCTGTCTGTTTTCTTATTTTAAGACTAATTTTGTCTTCTAAAGCTAATTTACTCTGCAATTTTCATTCCTTGTCATCCCAAACTATATCCCACTTGTGTGGCAGAAAGTGAATGAATAAGCCGTAGGAAGAGGTCTAATAGCTCATGTTAGCTTACTTATACAAAGTATACATAATATACTTTAATTTTTTTTTTGAAGGATTTCATTATTATGAGGGCCCTCTATTACTTGACATGCCAAGACCCCGAACACAGTACTATCAAAGTTACATATTGTGACTAATAGTAGTAGAAATTATATTCCAGTCAACAGTTTTTGGATCTAGTTAGAGTGCTGACATGCAATGCCAATCATCCGTGTGATACATAACAGATTTGCTGAAATTCAGTGTAAATGTTCTGATAAGAAAATGAAAACACCAAAGTCCTTTTTACAAGTTATAACTTTCCTTCCTTTTTATGATTTTTAGAGTACATGGGGAGATCCTTTTTTTCCTCCCTAAGCTAAGATGCATTTATTTATCAATTGAAATATTGGTATTTATATTGCTAGCAGTAAAGTATAATGAAATCTTCCATTATGATTCAGTTATTCTACACTTATAATGTTAATATGTATTTTAGCTACCATTCTGGACAGTTGTCATGTGTCTACTTTATTTCTATATCAGCCATTGGTTTAGTTTCTGTTTTCAAATAGCAAACATATAGTGCACTATGTTATAAAGAATGTGAGTTTTTTTTACTTAATCTTTATTAGTCCATAATGCTTGTTTTCTGCTTCAAAGAACAAGGAACAAGTCTTGCAGTCTGTGTTCTAGAACCAGAACATTCTAGATATTTGAAATCAGTGTTGTTTCTTTCCTAATTATGAATATTTTTTAAACCTAAAAATATAAATTCTACAATTTTTCTCAGCTTGGAGGGCAGCCCACTGTCACTCCCAAAGCAGGCAATCAGGTCCAATGAATCCAGGTCAGCCGTTACGTCCTGCCAATTGACACTCAGCTCAGCTGAACTGTGAGTGACTGTGAGGCAGAAGCAGGAGCTCACTGAAGCAGGGTTTGGTGAGGGCCCATCCAAGTCCCTCTCTCACCTCCAACCCTGTCTGCACCCCAGGAACACCACTGCATATACCTGAGGTTTTAAGCCACTAGGGTAGACTACCAAGGTGCAAGAGATGATTTACCTGAGTGCAGTGCATCTGAGATAATGACCCACAGGCTTCTGTCCCTGGTCCTCAGGGTTCCTGGGAGCAGCCATGCTCCAACCTTCTACCTGGCAGCTTGCTGATGATTGCTTACCCAGGACCCATGAAGCTTGGCTTCAGTAAGAATCTCTGCTCCTAGGGACGATTGGCAGCATTCCAGAGTGACTGGTCTGCTGGCCCTATTTAAGCCAGTAGCAGGAACTGGAAGCTTTCTGAAAAAAACTGGGTTATATTTGGCTCTGGACAGTGTTCCTCCTGTTCTCAGTCCTGCTCTCCTTGCATTTTCCTTGCCTTTCTGTACACTTACTATATATGCCTGCCTTGTTTTGGACAAATTGGTGACTTCTGAATGCAGGATGCAAGATGAGTCTGTACGATTAATACATACATAATATTTTCTGTATTACTCTCTTATTTCCCCTACTTAGTTCATCCTAGCTTTTTAATCTTTTTTTTTTTTTTTTTTTGCATAGTTATGTCATCAATGAGCTGTCCACTAAGGCCTGGTTTTCACTTACCAGGAATATCGGCACAGTTGATGGGAGAGATGCAAACTATGGAGGTGGCATGCATAACCTCCATCAGCTGCTTAACTCAGGGGTGCCGCTGGCTTGGGAAAAGACCTGGGGCTTGACATGCTGGGACATGGGGCTTGCATGCTGCTGCTTCAGCTGCTGCCGTGGGCAGCCCAGCGCTGGACCCAGGGCTTGGGCACCGGGACTCAGGGCTCGAGCCCCATAAACCCGACGCCAGCTGCTCCCCTGTCTTATCTCTTCTTTTATGAGGCATCTTCACTGCACTGCACCGCACCAATGAGAAATGTGTTCTTGTCAGTGCAGCACTATGCCTGTTGAGGAGGTGCTTTTAATGCATTGATTTCCATGGACTGCTGGGTTCATTTGAGTGTATCTTTACTGGCACTCAGTTGAACACCAAAAATCAATCCTGTACGGTCAGTGGTGTTGCCCACTTCTTACACAGTAGATGTGCTCTAAGGAGCCCGGGAACTAAATTCATCCATCTTCCTCAGAGAAGTTAACAGGCTCTACTTTGGGATGGTGAGCAAGTCCTCTCCAGGGAAAGTCAGGCAATGTTTCTGCCACCAGTCTGTCAGGGGTTTCTTTGTTGGAAGTCAGCTTTTTGTTTACTAAGAACCCCATAGAAGCTCCAGTGGAGAGACTGCTCTTATGATGTGGTGAATCGGCGCATCCTCTGACAAGCATTCTCTTACCACTGCACTGTCACCCTCATTTTGAGTACACTGGCCTGAAACCGTTTCAAAATTATGTGCAGAAAAGCAATTTAGATCATTTTAGGACTTTCCAAAATGCATGTTACCATTTTCTACCTGGACTTACTGGGAGAGATAGATGACAGAGACTATCAATAAATGTTAGGAGGTTTTAAATTCTGAAATAATAAAATAGTTTTCTGTAAAATATTGGCCTATGTAGATTGATGGTGGTGTATACTATAAAGATTATAAAGACATGAACTTGGCTGGCTTTGCTTATCTCAAGTACTATGGGCATCTCAGAAACTGTCTTAATAAACTTTATGATGAATCACACCATCATCTCTTCCCTAATATACTGTATGTAGATAGTATATAGGTGGAAGTGTGCATGTGATATGTTTTAAAGCTATGGAACATGAAGAATTTATTATTGACATTGGGCTGCCTAACAGCAGTTGATAATGATCTGTCTCAGCCACGACTACTACTTATTTGAACCTCTACTCAGCTTCAAACAGACCCATTTTGTATTTCTTTAAATGCACCAGGAACAAAAGTGTTCCTTCTTTTCACAAAATTGTTCAGACCTGAGGTTCAGGAAAGTCAATGTTTACTCTTGGACCAGTGCAGGTTTGAGGTGCGTTTTCTTGCAAGCTTTAGACAGTGGAAAATTAGAGAGTCTCAGCTTTCTAATAAGATGTACTTTGCATTCAACATAGGAAGATCCCAAAAAACTGGATCTTAAAAATGCAACTTGTTGCAAAGAAAAGGCTATGTCAGGTAATACTTAGACATTTTAAAATTCTATTGGTCATATGATTTTTCTCTTCATGGCTAGGCTATTTGGACTCATAAGCTATATGTACATTTCCCAAACTTAGCTTGAATTTGTTAAGTCAAATTAATAAGTTCAAATGTAGTTTGAACTACATTCAAACGTATTAGTTTAAATTAACAACATGGACTAAGTTGAATTACAGTTAATTGGACTTAACCCACTTTGTTAAATTGAACTAACTGCCCTTAGTTTGAACTAACAAAGTGGACTTAAATGTCCAAACTTTGCCAAATTCGAACTAAGGATTTAGTTCAACCTAAAGGGCAGGTCTTACTAATTCTAACTAAGCTTTCATTAGTTTGAATTAAGGAATTCCTTAATTTGAACTAATGAAAGCCTAGTGTAATCAGGGACTAAGTTAGTTTGAATTAAGCCTCCTTAATTCAAACTAACTTGCAAGTGTAGACTTAATCATAGTGATTAAAATGTTTGGTTTTAGAAGCAAATGATATAAATCAATGCCAATACAAATTTTGAAACACTCCAAATTTTACTAGTAATTTCTTCTATAAATATATAGCATATACCTCATATAATATGGTATGATATAGAGATTATACTTGTACTAATTTGGAATGCCACTTTTCCTGATGTACGTTGTATTATATAAATGACTTTTGCCGCCAGAGGAATAGAGATACATCTGGAATGAAATACAGCATATGTCAGACAGCACACACCAACACTGAAAGTTAGGCTTAGGACAGGAAGTGAACTGTTTTCAGTTAAAACAAAAGAGGGAAGATAAATAAACAGCATATACTTACCCATGTTGGAATGGAGGTAGGACATTGTCAGTAGCAGCTCTGCTCTCCACAGAAGTGCCAGGAGCTTTTTAGCAACCACAGGTGGTCAGAATGTCAATTATACTTTTCATCTGGAAGATGGCACTCCAGATAGCGCAGTGCTGCCTAGTGTACTGACATGTTGTTTCGGTTCTGGCTCAGAGGAAAGAGTGCCACTTAATCAGTCACTAATAGCAGTTCTTTAGCATCTTCTTTTTTCCTTAAGTGTTTCCTATTCATGTGCTGACCAGTTCCATGATATGTCTGTTATTTTCATGTTTTCCTAATAGCTTTTTGTGAATAACATTATTACAAGCCTTTTGAAAGTCTAAATAAAGTATGTCCACCAATTTCCCTGTATAATTCCTCATCTTCACTAACTGTAAAAAGAGCAATCACAGAATATGTATTTCCTCATCTTTTTTATAGTCCAAACCAACCATTTAGCTCAGGGCTTGACAAAATTGGCTCCCAAATAGGCACCAGCAGTTTTATTTTTGGTTGCCAGAGGGCACTCATCAACTGCATTTCCATTTCTGAACTAGGAGCCAGACTACTAACCGCAGTCACTAAGGCAACTTGGAACCCAGGTTTTGTTGAAGCCTGATTTAGCATCTTTTCCATCTCTTTATTCCCTTTGATTGCCCCTTTTACACTCTGGAGGTTGTGGACCCAGTGACAGTAATGACGGTTTTATAATTCAGGTGCACTTAAAATTTTTTTTCTTACTGGTTGTCTTTATATCCTTAGCTATTTGTTCTTCAGATTTTCTCTTAGCCTTCTCAGTCTCCATTTTACATCTTGCCTATTGAAGTTTATATCCCAGTCAAATAGGAACTGGAAGTGAGAATAAAGGAAACAGCAGTGGACATGACTCCATAAACTAGTATGTGAATTTCATTCTGCAGCTGAGTTATTAGGAGAAATTGAGACTTATTATTAGCATCGTTTGTAATAATTATAAGGATATAAGAAAGATATATCCACAGTAGACCTAATTCTCCTCTCATGTCCACTAATTTTATATCAATGTAACCACTTCACAGTGTTTAAATGGTGAATTATCCCACTGTGAGAGGATAATCAGCACCAATCAGCAAAGAAGCACTTGTTTAAACATTTTTTGTTAAGATTAAAGGATATGTCTGCTATTAGTTTAGTTATCTTGCCTTTCCTTTAAATACCATAACCATATTTCTTCTTAACTTAATAACAGGTTTTGTGTATCATAAAGATGTTGTTTATCTATTTGGGAAACAGTTAAAAGTCTTCTGTCTGGTATAAATGTAGTGATGTAACCATACTCAGTTGAATAATGTTTCTCTGTGTATGATGCTAGGTAGATCAAGTAAGGCAGGATTTTTAAAAAAGGAGGAGTAATCTGAGAACATGTGCTATTTTTTTATTTATGGAAAAGAATATCCCATTTTTAATTAAAGATGAAATTTAAGAATGATAAATAGAAGCATTACCTAAGCAGTAGCTAGTTTGCAGGCATTTTTTCCTACTGTTCTGAGATTGCTGGAGGTTTGATAGTGCCTTTGGCTTTTCTGAGTAAATGCATTTCATACTTATGACAGAATAGTTGTAACTCACTAACATGAAACAGTTATCATGCATAGCGACATCTCTATGTTTAAACCCTGAGGAATAGAATTATTTTAAACTGTGCATATGCAGAAATTTCTTGGTAATCAATTTCATTTAAAAAACAGCTAAAAGTTTTATCTGCCAAGTACATTCAGATAAATGGTGCTAAAGATACTAAAATTATGCATGAGGATGAGATGAATTTCAAGGTACAGTGTAACAAAGAACTTTTCTCTTTACAATGAAAGGGTTCCTGAATTTACTTGGAAGGAGAACTTTGCTTGTTATAGCTATGCTATGTTAGCATAGTTGCAAGCATGCTGAAATTAGATTTTATTTCAGAAGAATATACACTACATCCTATTATTGTTTACAATGCCAGCCATAATTTCTGCTGCCTTGTAAATGCTGACAAACTGAAATGTGCACTTTAGACCTGTGTGTCCCATTCTCCTTGCATTTTTACTCCCATTGGTTGATGTTGGGAAGTCAATAGATGGACTAAGAATAGGGAGAATATAAGATTCAGAGAGCTAATTTACATTAGCATTGCTTCTCGGAAACAGCTCTACAATTCCATGCTGCAGTTAGCATTTCCAAAGAGTATGTTGGTTGGTTTGCTGAGGAAGATCTTTCATGACTGGTTATTTTTCCCCCCAAATCAAACCCTAAAATAATTTTTCTAACATAGACTTAATTAGCACTAGAATCAATTTGGAACACTTAAATACTGCATCAGTTATTGCCTTACATAAAATTTGCTGTTCTGGATGAGACCTTGGTCAATCTTGCCCAATATCCTGTCTCTGACAGTGGCCTGTACCAAACCTGCAGTGGGAATGTTCAGAACAAGGCATCTATGAAATGATTCATCCCTGCTTCTGAGAGTCAGAGCCCCAGACATAGATTTGTGCCACTGATCAAATAAGCTGATAAACATTGATGGACTTATTCTCCAGTAATGTATCCAGTTTCTTTTTGAACAGTTACATTTTTGGCCATCACAACATCCTATGGCAGGAGTTGGCAACCCAAAAGAGGAGAAGAGCCATTCTCCCACCACCACAACCGCATGAACAGGAGCTGGCCCTCCTCCCCTCACTCTCTCCACTGGTGGGGCAGAGCAGCGCTGCCTCTCCTACCCCCCGCTGGCTGTCCCTCCCAAAAGTGGTGGTGGTGGTGGGGGATTCAGCTTGTGGAGGCAGGACCCTGGGATGGCCCCTCCATGGAGTTCAGGCTGCTTTGACCAGGCCACTGCAGGCCTGAACGGGCCCAATCAAGGGCCCGGGGGCGAGGCAGCCTCTGTACTCTTGGCCATCTTTCTTACCCTTCTCTGAACCTTTTCCAGTTTCACTATATGCTTTTTGTGAAAAGGGTGACCAGAACTGGACACAGTATTCAAAGTGTAGGCTCACCATGGATTTATATAATGCCAGTATAGATTTTCTGTCTTGTTTTCTATCCCTTTCTTAATAGTTCCTAACACTTCGTTAGCCTTTTTTAGTGCTGTTGCACTTTAACAGAAGTTTTCTGAGAATTATGCATGGTGATTCTAAGATCTTTCTTGGGTGGTAATAGCTAATTCAGAATCCATCATCATATGTGTTGTGTATATATATATATATATATATATATATATGATGCTTGTAAATCAAGTGCCAAGGCTGTAAGTGCTAGGTAAGAAATGGCAAACTCATAACTGGAGACAAAACTAGCTCATCTATATATTAGTTTTATTCAGAATAGGTACTAGTCTTATGAAAATGTATTTAGTCTTTGTGAAATACTTGTAAGTTGCTGCATGCATTAATTTCACCTGTGATGTCTAGTCCGTGCTATAAGCAAGTTTTGCTTTATAATGTTAAAAATGTTTGCTCTGAATTTGTGAACTCAAGCATAGAAATTATCCCTTCTAGCCATCCAGGAGATCAATCAGAAATTAAGTGGACCATTTATATAAGATAAAAACTTTAATTATGCAATCTACATATTGAGAAGGCCTTGTCCAATCAGCTTGAATGCTGGAAGAGGGAAATAAAAATAGTTGACATGAAGATTTTTTCATTTCTTCACTATTTAAACTCTTACAGGGTTAGAGAAACTAAGCTGAAGCCAGAGATTCTCAGGCTTACCCCTGGGTTGTCCCTAAAAGACGTTTTGAATTGATAGATCACTATAACTCTGTCACTCTTTAGGATTTGCAACACATCTGTGTTTAAGTTTACTCGCTTTAACCTGTAAATAACTTTCTTACTTCCCCCCCCCCATAACTAATACCTTGAGATAGTTTATTATAGGATTAGTTACAGGAATTGTCTTTGGTGTAAGATCTAGGGCAGGGGTCTCAAACTCAAATCACCATGAGGGCCACATAAGGACTAGTATGTTAGCCCTAGGGCCACACCACTGAAATCTTTTCATACAATGATATTGCAAATATTGATGGTGGTAGTGGTGTTGTGGGCCGCAGGAAATAACTTTAGGGTCTGTGAGCAGCCCATAGGCCATGAGTTTGAGACCCCTGATATAGGGTACCAAATAATCTGGGTTAAGTAACTAGTTTCTTGGGACTGTAAGTAAGCTGAGTATTTTGTGATTTTTGGTATAAGTGATCATTTATCATTAAGTCCTTATTTCCTGGTGGCTCAAGTGGTACTGAGCAATGTGATGTGTTTTGTTGTCTAGCCATATGTATGGCCACAGGCTGGCAGGGAGCCATGCTCGAGGTGGAAGTTGTATGGTGTTAGAGTCCTGAAGGATTGCTTATCTCTTCAGTAACAGAGGAATGCTGAGCTATGACAAGATCTCTGTGATAGAGGAGTCACTTGAAAAGTTAAAAGATACCTGGTGCAGAGCATAAAAGTCAGTGGAGTCAGTTTGATGAATTTTAGTGAGTTAGATTTGACATTTTTAAAATTAAGCATGTTTGTTTTGCTACGCTTGTCAGAAACAAAAACTTATTAGATTTTGTGCTGGGGCTTAGGTTCTGGAAGTTGGGAAGGTTTCTGTCATTTTCCTTTAATCTCCACATTCTGGGATCCATAGCTGTAACAGCATGGATTACAGATTTATTTGGTTCGTTGAATAAGGTACTTCAAAATCAAGGACCCTGTGGTGATCTGACAATTCTTGCAGTTGCCTGTGTCTCTCCCTTCCTTTTCAATCTCTTTGTTCCTTGCTTTTCTAGGCATGGTTTGCCTCTGGTGCCACAGGGGAGGAAAGATATAAAAATCAAGATATTTTGTAGTTGTCTCCTGCACTGGCTAGATGTCGATTTAAATTGTTTACTTAACTTTACAGTGTAGACATGCCCTCAGTGTTCTTATAAACTTTCAGTCATATGCCAACTGGTATCTACAAAAAAGCACCTTCCAGTCATGGGTCTCACCTGGAACCAGAACCATGGGGGCTTGTTTGGATCTGGAGATCCTGATTTTAACCCTACTGAGACTCAGTGGTTCCTGTTTAGAACATTCTCGAGTACTAAGACATTTTCTTGATTTGCATGTGGAATTCAGGGATGGTTTGAATTTTGAGCTGAAAAACTTTGTTAAAGGCATGTACCAAATCAGATTGATTTAAGCTAGAGTTATTTTCATTTTCAGCTTAGAGTGTTTGGCTGCTGTATTCTGTTAAAATTATTTAAGATGTTGTTTACATAACAATAATGAGTATTATGCATTTCTTAGTTCCCACTTGTATCATTTGGGATCCCACTATCTTAGAGAATTGCAGTGCTATGTGAATAACCATGTGGTCTTGAGTATCCAATGACAGGGTCTGTGGTTGGGCAAGGAATCCCCCTTAGGAGTTGAGTGCTTTTCCTTTACCCACAATGTAAGCATAAATGATGAAAACAGAGAGCTGGTTGGCTGACTTGGAAATTTTCCATCTGCTGTCTGACTTCAGAATCACGGAGAGATTCACCTGTTGGTCACTCACCAGCTCTTTTTATTGCTGCTTCAGTCCAAGCAGTTCAGGATTTATAGACCATTAGACCATTTCTTCAAAGTATTGGGATATCTACCTTCAATCCAAACAAATAGAAAGCGGGGGAAAAAAGTGAATCTTGAGAAAAGCAAGATGTAGAAATGGCCTATGTGAGAATAGACTGGTTCAGTCAGTTTGAGAATGTGGGTGAGCAAAATATGCAGGGCATATTTCATCCTATTATTACCCCAAGAAAATTACTACAAAATTAATTTGGCTGATGCTGTATAGTGCAACTTCTTTCATCAGAGAGTGTTGTAGTGTTTAGGATCTGTGCTCTCTTCCTATTATGACTGCATCTGGAGGTTGGTGTCCTTTCATTGGCTTAGTCTTCTTCACAGAATCTTGGACCATTGTACCTCACACAGCTCTAGCCGGTCAGGTACTATATCCTACCCTTAAGTTGTCAATAAGTAAACACTAAGAAGGATGAGACTTGCCACAGGAAATATTTGGGTATGTTTACATTATGTCATAAGGAAAAGGATTCTCTTGTCCATGGTAAACAGTTGTTTTCTAGGCATCTGTATAATATGTTGAGGATTTCAATATTTAAGAAGCTACTTTCCCTTTAATGGCACAGAACGAAATTGATTCTTTACCTGTCAGCCTATTGGAAAGTGGATAACTTGTTTATTTAGCTTTGAACAATCAGGGATTATTCTTGATTTGCCTGGTAGTATGTGCATGTGTTTTTGCTATAGATACCCACAGTATTACATATATTTTCAACCCTCCCATATCCAGTGTCATACGATGATATTGGGAAAGGTGGCATGCTGGCTCTCAAGGAGTTCTGTTTGTTAAGATGGCTGTCTCTGTGTTGCCTCAAACATGTATAATCTGTAGTCACCTTAAATAACCCTCTGGTGAATTTAAATTTAGTTTGTCTCAATGTCTGTCTTAAATGTTAGTTATTATTATTATTATTATTATTAATACCAGATTGTTCCTGCCTCTCTAAGGGTGTGTGTACACTTACAGCAGAATTTGATGACTATCAATTCTAATTCTATGAAGACCCTGGACATGCCCGTTTTCATCAATTCGAAGTGAGGCACTCCTTGCTTTGAATTGATGAAAGCTGACTTCGAATTCATCAGACCTTGTTTGACATTAAAGTCCGGGTCAATTTGAACTGAAAGGTTTTAATTGACCCAGTGTGGCCATGTCAATTCGAACTCACTGAGTTTGAATTGACAAGGGATGACATTCCTCCCAGGGTGCAATGCACCCTGGGAGGCTGACCATCCTTTCAGCACCTAGGGCAGCAGCCCCAAGGATGCCTTCAACCCCCAGCCACATGGGGCTGGGAGGAGCAATGGGGTTCCTGTCCCTGGTTTGGGGACAGGGACCCCAGCCCCCGCTCCAGCCCTGCTGGCCTGGTGCCTGCAAGAGACCCCAGCGGGTGGCTTCTTCCAGCCTGGCCACCCACCCGCAAGGCACCTGGCTAGAGCTGGGCGGGCGATGCTTTTCCCTGTGGCCAGCTCAGAGTGGCAGAGCCTGGCAGGGGATTGGCTGTGGCGGTGACCATTTTAGATGGCCATCTTGCCACACCTAACATGGTGCCCCCCTCCAATTTGAATTGGCAAGTCCAGTCCCTGGACATGCCAATTTGAACTGGAGTTTCTAATCTAGCCATGTCAATTCGAATTCACTCAATTTGAACTAGTAATTGTTAGTTCGAATTGACCAATTCGAACTGAGTAATTCGAACTGACATGGCTAGTGTACACATAGCCTAATTTATTGTCACTTTTTCAAATTAGGGAACTAGATGTGGATTCTGAAAACAGGATGCATTGTGAGATTTAAATAGTTGTGTAATCTATGATTCTTCTTGGAGTTCTGGTCCCTATGTGGATTCCACACATGGCTGTGCATGTGAGCCATATGGCAGAACCAGAACTATTTGAAGTAGTGTCCATAATCCTGCATGTGTATGTTTACCCTGTGATCCCTCTGAGGCATTATATGACCCCCCACCCTTGAGTTGATATCCCTTCTGTTCCCTTTTTACTTCTGCATGGTCACAGTTGGAACACTTCTTTCACCTTCTGAACTCAAGCTCATTGGAGCATACATCTGCACCAGCAGTGTGTGCTTCTCCTGCCAGAACAGCACAATCAGTACCGTTGGCACCAACCAAAACCCATCATGTGCATGGGAAACAGTTGCGTGCACACGACTAGATCCCTAAAAGGGACCACATCTAAACACACGACTCTGCCCCTGAGATAGGAGGAACAGGGTAAGAAATCACAGATGGTTACTGGTGCACCATGTTTAAAAAGATCCAAGCAGGAATATAAGCCCAGACACCAGGAGAAACTAGTGCCAAGCACCACTTCAACTGCAAGACTTCTCCTGAAACTCTGAGCACCATCCATTCCGCTGGGGCTGTGCAGCATGCCATTCCTGGTATCGCATACCCTGTGTTGGTTATTGTCTCTAACACCAGCAGCAGAACTGTTTCTGTCCCTTGAGGGCTCTCCATGACAACTTGATTTGACTGGCATTGTACAACAACCATCCCTGGCTGGTGAACTGCTGCTCCTTTAATATCATCACCCTGTATATCAACCTAGCAGACCATCTGTGCTGGCTCTGCCTACTTCAATGGCACGGCCCTTCCTGGACCAATTGGAGTCAGATTTGTTATTGGATCCAGGCCAAGCTTTCTCACCAATGCGATCGTATGGTCATCAGTGTATGCACTGACACAGGGGCATTGGTTCCAATATCCGTATGACATTCCAACCCAAATGGAACATCGATCTTATGAGTATGGTTGGGACCAATAACATGACCAGAAAACACTTCCTTTCCTTTCACATTACAGATCCCTGTCAGAGTATACTGCCCCTCCCTCTGTTTACAGTGAACCACAGGGCATCAGTGCACCCACAGCCACTACTGTGGGAACAGTGGGAGCAAGCATTCCCACCTGAAGCATCATCCTCTCCAGATGAAGCTCTCATTCGTCCATCATGCTCATCACTAGGTCACTGTGGCCAGTATCAAGATCTTTCTTCAGTGAATGGCCAACAGCCTTCAGCCTACAGGCAGAGAATGCCACAGACCCTCAGGAATCCTTCAGCCAACAAGCCCTTCATGACTGGTGCCACCAACTCACAATGCCGCCACCAATTCACAATGCAGTCTTTTGCAGGCGATCTGTCATGTAGCAGCATTGTGCAGCTAACACCCAAAAGGTGAAATACTTTGTGCCAGCCAGAGACACAGACTTCCTCTTCTTGCGCCTGCTATCTAAATCTCTTGTTGTTCAAATAACTATTTAAAGGGCAAGACATCAACAAACAATAATCACTGGACTGGATGGCTAAGTAACTTGATCTAATAGGGTGCAAGTTCTACTTCTCAACAGGCGTACAATTCTGTATTGCCAGTTATCAGGCCACACTGGAGAATTACAAATTCAAATCATACACTAAGTTAGCAAAATTCCAAGGTTCCCTTCCTGAAGACAGAAAAGATGAGTTCAAATCTCTCTAGAGGAGGGCAAATTTGTGACTGTAGTATCTCTCCATGTGGCAGCAGATGCTGAAGATACAGCATTACATTGCCATTCTTTGGGAGTGGTATATCAAAAAGGCTCCTTGCTTCAGAATCTGACTTTCCCAAGGAGGCCCAAACCAAACTTGGAAGATCTACTATTTAAAGTAGTGAACTGTTCAGTTACAAGACAGATGAGAGTCTGCATTCATTAAAGGACTCCAGAGCTGTACTTCTATGATTGGGTCTCTGCACACTGGCCCCTGCCCGGTACCAAAACAGACCAGCTTTCCTGCTCAACCATTCTATCAACCCTATCTCCCATACCAACAAGAACAACCTTGTCACCACCATTGCTCCCAGCGGCCCATATTTTTGGCTGCCTTCACCTTTACCACCTTCCACCAATACCCCTCGAGACAACCCTTTTGACCCCTCAGCAGGGAACTGGGAATATCACCTCCGCCTTCCCTGTCCTCCCCAACAACATTGAGAGGTTGTCTTGTTCTGTTTGCCCACAACTGCTGCAAGATTACCACCAATTGATAGGTATTACACATTGAACGCCAGGCCCATCTTATAGAGTCCACACCTTCCCCCATTCTGCTGCCACCACCACCTTCATCAGGGTTGTCAAACTCATTTGCTGTGGTGGGCTGGATTTGACTTTAATGTACTTGAAGTGGGCCGTACATACCATAAATTGAAATACTATGGCATACTAGCAGCATTGCAGAGTGCTGTGTATGTGAAACTGCACTCCGTAATACCACTCTCTCTCTTTATTACACAGAGAGTGTGGTCACACAGAATACAGTCTCACATACCCAGTGTTCTGTTATGTCACAAGACCTGACATTCTCAAAGCATGCAGAGCACTGTGTATGCAGCCTCCCTCTCTCCCTTCCCTGTTAGGGAGCAAGTGCAGTCCCATGGAGCACAGCCCGGGGCTGAGTGGAATTGGTTCATGGGCCACATCTGGCCTGTGGGTTGAATGTTTGACATCCCTGACCTACACAGATCCATCCAAAGTGGACCTTTTACTGAAGGAAACTAATGTAGTTTTCATAAAAAGAACCACAGAAAATATTCTGCACAACTAACTGTAAATTCTATTCCCCTTATTTCTTTGTACCAAGGAAAGGAGGGGACCTTTGCCCCATCCTGGATCTAAGGTCTTTGAACACATATATCCACAAATTCCATTTCTGTCTGATCATTCTTCCTCAAAACATCGCCTCCTTCCTGTTGGGGCCTGGTTCACGGCTCTTGTTATGCAAGGTGCTTATTTTCATGTGGGCATTCACCTGCCATTCCAAATTGCTCTGATTCATAGCGATATACACCGATTACCAGTTCTGGGTTGGTTCTTCCATTTGGTGTAGCCACTGCACCCCATGTCTTCATAAAAGTCTTTTCAGTGGTCTTGACTTACATGCAACACTAGAGTCACTATCTGTATACCTAGATGGTTGGTTCCTAATGGCATCATTCTGCAAATGCCTTCCTGATACTATCAAAACACTAGGACAACCTTTTGATGGTCTGGGCATCTGTATCAACAGGGAGAAGTCCACTCTTGAGACTACAAAAGTGCCCACATTCATGGGGGCTTACCTGAATTTTGTGTGCCCTGAGTCTTTCTGCCCAAAGGCTTATTTCCTTTCTCAAAGCCATCATAACATGCCTACAGCATCACTCCCACCTGTGTGTACAATATTGCTTTTTACTCTTAGGACATGTGCAGAATGCGCCCTCATTACATCCCTACACATAAGATGTCTGCTACTGAGGCTACACCTGGTGTATGACCCACAGGAGAACCACCTAAATGAATCACCCACTCACATCTTCTCTGGTCTGGTGGTGAGACCCACTCAGAATTATTGCAGGTACCTCCTTCTAGCCTTGCGCCAGAAACCAGACTCAACTTGCATGCTTT
Organism: Podocnemis expansa; assembly: GCA_007922195.1. Lineage (NCBI taxonomy): Eukaryota > Metazoa > Chordata > Testudines > Podocnemididae > Podocnemis > Podocnemis expansa. The sequence goes on along the minus strand of ML681984.1, from coordinate 23,485,674 downwards.
ACTTGTTACTTCTCATCTGCTCAAACATGCAGCTTCTCTTGGAGCAAATGATGTCAGCGGTATAAGTAAACAATCAAGGAGGAGAGAGATGACCAACGTTATGCTGGGAAGCAATCCTATTGTGGAACTAGGACACATCATGTTATATGCAATCCGCACACTAGGCATAGACAGCACCCAAGTGGATACACTCATCTGCTCCTGCCTCCACGGTCATGAGTGGGAGATCCATGACCCCAGTCTTTGCTCCATTTTCCATCAGTTGAGCATGCCAACATGAGACCTCTTCACAACAACCACCAACCACAGTCTTCCCCTCTTCTGTTCCAGGAGATCCTTGGGCAGCACTCACAAGGAGATGCTTTTCTGCTTCCATGGACAGTGGGGCTTTGTGACACCCTTCCACCCATCCCACTTTTCCCTATAAGTCCTCCACAAAGTGAGAAGAGATTTCTGTCTTTCTACTCATAGCTTCCTTCTAGTCTCACCAAAGTTGATTCATAGAACTTCTTCAACCACCCTCCAATCCATTTCCCCCTACTTCAGGACCTCCTCATGCAGCAGCAGGCCAAATCCACCACCCCAAGCCACACACTTTGCATCTCACAGCCCGATATTTGGATAGGGCTCACAACAGATATTATGTGTTCCACACCAGTGAGGAATGTACACACCTGTAGCAGATGCTGTACCACAAGAGCAAGCCATCAAGACAAATGGCATCGGTTTATGAAATAGGCATTGAACAACCATCACAAAGCCAATGGTGTGTCCATACCATCTGTCTTAATTTATCTACTGCAACTTTACCACTTGGGCCTTGCCCACTTCTTCATTAGGGTACACCTTGTGGCAATCTGTGCCTTCCTACAGCCAGTAGATGGCTTCTCTCTCATTAGCAATTCAACTACTGCTCAATTCCTCCATGATTTTCTTAACATCTGTCCTCAGATCAGGAAACCTGTCCTTTCTAACTTAACAAAACTACCCTTCAAGCTCTTGGCTACTTGCTCAATTATGTCTCTATGAAAACGATCTTCTTAGTGACCATCACGTCTGCCAACAGAGTCAGTGAATTAGCATCTGTGAAGGCCGAACCATCCTTTACAATATTCCACAAGGATAAGTTCTAAAGGGATAGCCATTTTAGTCTACTTCAGCAAAACAAACAAGGAGTCTGGTGGCACTTTTAAAGACTAACAAATTTATTTACCACATGAGCCTCCCCACACCTTTCTCCACTATTTGAATCTAAACAACTGCTTTGATTTGCTGTAGCAGTCTGAACTGATCCTATGACTTCCATTCCCCTGAATTTATTTTGCTCCCATTCTGTATATTCCCCATCTTCAAGCATCTGAATTGGGATTTTCTCTCACAAAAGCTCATGCAATAAATAAATTTGCTAGCTTTTAAAAGTGCCACTAGACTCCTTTTTCGTTTCACAAGGATAAAATTTTCCTGTGATTTCATCCCAAATGTCTCCTGAAGGTGGCACTCCCTTCTATCTCAACCAAGTGATCCATCTCCCAAACCTTTTACCTGAAACCACATTTCTTCACCAGGGAGTGATTATTACACTCCCTTAATATTCATTGTGTGATGGACTTTTATCTCCAGCACACTGATACCTTTTGAGCTTTGCCCAGACTCTTTCTTACAATAGCAGAACACACTTGTGGTTACACCCACACCTCTCCACGCCTCTGTAAGTGGATTTCATGCTGCATTCCCTGATGTTATGTTATCATCAGGTTGATTTACCACCAGGCATTACAGCTCACTCTGCTAGGGTGCAAGCCTCCAGTCCATTCCTGCAGGACATTTGTAAAGCAGCAGTGTGGTCCTTTATTCACAGCTGCACAGCTAATTATGCCATAGCCAATTCATCAACAATGGACATGACAGTAGGTTGTGCAGTCCTCTAAACACTGACATCTACTGAGCATTTACACCCACATTCGTGCTGTTTATTGTTCATTATGCTACTGATGTGTGGAATCCACCTAGGACCAGTGCGCAAAGAAAGGAGGTTACTTACTGTAATTAATGTTTTTTGAGATGTGTATTCCCTATCTGGATTCCAGAGCCATCCCTCTGCTACTGGCTTTGTGTCTGTTGGTAAAAGGGAACCAAAGAGATATTGAACCACATGGTCTTGTAATGTCTCCAATGCACCATGTGTTGGATGTACAATGCACACATAAATCAATGAAGACAACTTCAAACAGTATCCTGAAAAGTTTAATTTTTCTTTGGCTCCTTCTAGATCAGCATGGAACCCATTCCAGATTACTTACTCTCAAGTGCACAGATTTCTCTTACTTTTTGCATGTTCTGGTGTTTTGCCTTCAGAAGTCTTTCCATTCTGGCATTTAAAGTTTGCATTTGCAGAGAGAGCATTGTACAGTTTGACCTGGAAAGTGAATTCTCAATATTGTTGCAAAAGGAAGTCTTTGAATTTACTAACAGATAGACCTTTTCCACATGAGAATGGAATATTCATTCTCCTCCCTCTCCAAAGGTATTGGTTGCATTTGTCCAAAATAGATTTGAACATCTTGAACCTTGATAGTCTAGTGTGGGAAACCTTTTGATATTTTTTTCAGTTATGTAAAGGCAGGGTGAGTCCAATAAAGCTGTTGGCTCGTTGCTCCCTATATTGAATAATCATTGCTAATGTTGGAGGAATGTTAATAGGAAGAAGAAGAAATACCCTTTTCTACCTGAGTATGCCGCTGAGAAGATCTTTAACATTCACAAAGTAAGGTTTGAACATCTGTATAGATGAAGTATGTGTTCTGTTTCATGATGAATTAGGTTTACCATGAGAATAGTCTCTTGTAGGACAAATGCATCCAGGGCAGGTCTCAGAGAGGGAGTCCTGGAAAATATTACAGGAGCATATGGTGAAACCTCTCTCTAAAGAGGTTGCATTAATGATGAATGAGTCTTGTGGATATTTGGAAACTTTTAGTTCGGTTGGGTAAGGGCATCTATATCTACTTTTTGTATTTTTTTTTTCCTGTAGCACTTTTCTCCGCTCCTCTTAGATATCATCATGACTCTTTCATGGTGTTCCAGTTGCAAATAACTAATACTGTTGTGGGTTTGTATTTATTTAAATTGCAAATATTTGAATAATATAGTTACAGAACTCACTCAGTAGACTAGTTACCAAAGGAGAGGAGAACATACACTAGTGGGAAGACATGGTGTGACCTTTTTTTGTTAATCCAGCAAATTAAACGTCAAATATAAGAGGACTTAACTTCAGGCGAAGCCTGAATCACCATTACAAATTAAATGCTTTTTCTTCGTTTTAGAAGAGAGCTAATTTGGTTCTCCCTCCACCCATCACAAACATTGGTGACATTTGAAATGGAAGCCAAGAATTTTTGGGGGGGGTGGTTTTAAAAAGGCTTGTAGAAATCTTTTTATATATGCCAAAATATATTTTATTAATTTAAGATAGCCAAAGAATACTTATGTCTTGTAAAAGTATTTTTCATTTAAAGAAAAAAATGATCCTTTTGAGTTGTGTAATTAAATGCAAGGCAAAATAAAAGATTATGAGAGTTTAGCTGTTATTTTATTAAATATCCAGTCAAAGGTACAGTAATGCAGAAATATTTATAACAGCACAAATAATAATGTTACTGTTATTACTTGACTTTTTTGTACTTTTGTAGGCTTTTTTAAGATCAGTGTTGATGTGTGATATTGTACAATCAAAGGTTTTGTTTTTCTAATTTTGGTTAGGTGGCTCTTGAAGAAAACTGATGTCATCTTTATTTTAGCAACTTTTCATAGGAGAGTGTTATTTTTTCCATTATAAAAGCCATTAACATACTTTTATTATAAAAGTAATTGAATTCAAGATTTTTACTTCCATGACATATGACAGAATGTTTGTAATGGTGGCATTTGTCCATTCTGGATTATTTTCTGACTATGAATATTGTATGATTTCTTGTTAAAGTGAATTACAGTATGATGTATTGCATACTTGAAATGGTATATGAACAGTATATAGTTGGGAAATTGCAATGATTTTTTTGTTTTTTGTTTTACATCTCAAACTTGCATACCATTGTGGAGTGGGGGAAGTAATGTAACAGACAATTAAAAGAAAAAAGAGTAAGGGTAACCTTGAAAAATTACAGGGAAATTTCCATAACAGATACACTAGTAATGGTAGTTTAATAATGATTTCCTGTCATGAACTATTTTTATCATATGCCTGCTGTCTGACGTGGCATTCTACTTAACGTTTTTGAGAGCCATGTTTTAATCAGATTAAGCTCAAGGAAACCGATAGGTATCTGTTTGGCTCATGGCTTCTGCTTCTGTTTCTTATTTAGTCATAAGACTATTGTTGCTGGAATCTTTGCTTGAATTGAAGCAGGAGTGCAGCTTATATTGTGTAAGTCTTAAGGGTGTCAGTGGTTTTCATGATACATGCACAAAGTACATTACAAAATTGTTTTGTAAATTAAAGAAGGATGATACAAAATGTGTTTCTTTCCTCTGGGTGATTAAATAACTAAAAATAACTATCTGTTTTTAGTTTCAAACATATTGATGTTTCTTAGGAAGAAACTAACCAAAAACAATGTTAGAAAAGACTGATAGTGAATAATACTGCATTCTAATCTCCTTATGTAAAACAAAAATCTTTAATAGCACAGTAGATATGCTGAAGTCATTTTATCTGGTATGCAACATGAATAATCTGTTTCATACATAGATGTCATGACTATAAAATGTTACTTTTAATAAAATTATTTTAACTTCAATATGTTTTTGTTATGTAGTCATTTTATTAAATTGGATTAAGCAAAAAGTTTATAAACAAGATTGCTCGTAATCTTATCCAATCCTTTGTATGCATTAGACATTCAGGAACTGATCCAACAAAATGATGTGTGTCTCCCATGAGTTGTTGACTACAAGTAAATTTAGCACCTTACAGGATGCAACTGGCACCCTGCAGGATCAGGGCCATATGACTGGATTTTAAAAAGCAGTGTATGTATTTCCACTCATAATTTTCAGTGCACAAATTGAGTAAATACATGGTTAATGACCCGTTTGGCATGCGCAAATACAGATTTTGCTCACTCAAAAAGTAAAGACTGTGTTGAGGTCTTTTTTAAAAGATTTGTTTGTACTGTGTATGCCTCCGTTGAAGCATTTACTTGATTTATATTCTGGAAATCCAGCAACCAAAGAATTAATACATGTAGTTGGTTACTTTGCATACTAAGATTAGTTGACCTTTAAAAATGGGCATTAACTCATTATGCAAGGAAGTTCTCAGTGACAAAATTTTAAAAAAAAAAACAAAACAAAACCAACCACATTTTAACATACTAATCATTTCTCTTTCTAAATTTTGAAACCACAAAATAGCAAGTATACACAGGATCAAGTTCTTCTCTTGAACGTGTCCCCTCTGATCACAGTGGAGTAAATTGGGTTCATACATGTGTATCCAGGGACAAATTTTAAACTTTAGTAATTTATGCCAGTACTAATACTAGTTTTTAAAAATAATTTGGACAAATGAAAATACAGATATTTTAAAATAAGTTTAATTTGAAAACAGTATCTATGGAAGATTTCTGAGCTTATTTTAACTAAACATAATAATATGCTATTTGCAGTGCCTTAACAGAATGTATTTTAGACTGGTGTAGATCATATTCAGTGTTTACTGATTAACTGGTAGAATTCAGTCAATCTAGCTGGCATCATACTGTATAGTAATCTAAGTAGTGATCGACTGTATTGACCATTAAGGAGAGGTATATGCTATATGCTATGATACTCCATATAGGAAGGCTAGAGGAAGCATACTTAATTTTAATTTGGGTACGTGCTGCACTGGCGTAAAATTCTTTGAAGTAGTTACTAAAACAAACATTCTGAAATCTTGTCTAATGTGGTTTTATTGTATGTTTATACAGAAAACATTTCAAGCAAAATGATCTTTGGAAAATGGCTTATTGAAAGACGATGGTTTTAGGCATGTATTATATTTTTGCTGTATTTGTAAAAAAATAACCTTAAATATAATACAAATATACGGTAGGTTGTGTTTCAGGTGAACTTAAATAATTAGGAGCACAACAAGCAAATGTGTACTTTTGGAAATTTTGACTGATTCTTACAACATTTGTTGAAATCCTTACAAGATATTCATCTATTTGTAGCATCATATAGGTCTGTTTCCCCATCTGTCTCTGTTTTTCATGAAGACTAGGTTTTGATACTTTTTTTTCCACTTTAGTACTTATTCATTGAGTTCTCTGTAATGCTATTTCTTTAACAGTTCTTTGTCCTCCAGCTTTTATTGATCATTTGTGATTAAAATACAGGATTTTTTTCCAAGGGAAAAACTTAAGAAGTAATCAATAGCTTCAGTTTAATTTAGATTTAATTTAACTATGTGTGGTAGGAAAAGTAATTTACCCAAACTCATATATGTCCTATGAAATAATTATAGTAATAACACAGAGTAAAGCCAAAATCTGAGGAACAGGAAGAAGAATATGGAATGTTCTACTTCACTGTGTTATTTTCTGAAATGTAACCTTTCTGCTGGGCCAGATTTATTAAGGAATTTATATGACTTTTATCTTTAATATGTAACTACTCATCTCAGGTTCAGAGTCCCTACTAATAAATCCTTTTTAACAGGATATCTCTGAGACTCTTTTTATTTTGGCAGCCTGACTAAAATAGTCTCATCTGGTTTAACTAAAATCTTTGCATTACTTGGCGGTGGTTTCTTTTGTACGTGGTGCTTAGAGCTCATTGAAGCTCAAACAGTACAGGAAATGCAAATCATGCAAATCATCCTCACACTGACGATGTACAGTGGCGTGATTGAATGGCAGTACGTATGGCTCGTGGGCTGACCACATGAAAGGAGTCATTTAAAGACCAGATGAGCTAAAGCTGGGTTAAGTTAGACTATGTGTGAGCTTCAAAGCTTATAGAATAGCATCCTTTTTAAAAATAAAATTTATTTTATTAATAACACCTGCAGCAAGTTTTTAAACAGTGAGTAAATATATGGAAGTATATTACATAAAATATACGCCAAACTTAACTCAGAAAGGACAAAGTTATTTTTTTGTAAACTTAAATATGCTGAAATGTATGTATTATGCTTTATTTCATTTCTCCATGCTATGTATAAGAATAGATTTATTGTACTTGTCAGCTGTAAACACTTCCAGCCCTTACTGTGCTCTCCTTTGCAGGTAAAGCTCCCAATAAGGAATAAAGGGAACTTTGTGGGAGTAGAGGAGGGCAAGATTATTGAGTCCTCCACGTATGGATGTAAGTTGGGGGGCTTTTGCTTAAAGCACTTTTTGGTTTTGGTTCAGAGCTTTTAAAGAAACTTTAATTTTATATGTTTGTAAAGAATACTAAGTGTCTTGTAGTTTTTTTAGTGCTTTTGAGAGAGGTCTTTATTAAAAGAATACTAGCGAGGGTTTATAAATATATTAAATAGTTGCACAGTTATTGGATTCAGTGTATGTAGTGGCAGCTGAGGCAGAAGTTATGTTGATTTAAGGTTTTTTTTTGTTTGTTTTTTAATTTGATTTAGTTATTATTTGTGAAACAGGGTTGAATTCAATATGCAGAAAATGTATGAGGCCAATTAGAGTAAGGAAAAACATTGAGATTGCCAATAGTGTAATAATATAACTTATTTTCTTACATTAGACTCAAAATCAATAAAGAGTGAACAATTAAAATAAATTAAAACCAGACATTGTCAATGCTGCTTGTCACCATTTGTGTTGGCACAGGTGACTGTGGTTAGAAGGACAGTCTTAAGAGAGAGTCAAGAGATATGATTTCTTTTTTTCAGGGTTCTGGGCTTTTTAAAACCTGTTCAGAGTTAGGTGCAACACAGACACCAGAAGGCTGAGAAAAGTTTGTCATGGGACCTGATCCTGTAACCCTTCTTTGTGAGGGTCCATTACTCACAGAGTTTGCCACATTGAGTAGAGGCATCGCTCATCAGTAAGGTTTACAGAGTCATGAACTGTAACACCCATTTAATTCTGGGTATTCTTTCTGATCCATCTGTCTTCAAGTTCTGTCCAACTCTTCTTTGCTACTTTTTTCCTGTTGATGTCTTTGGCAATTTGCTCCTTGATTTAAACATAGCACATCTTGCAAACTGGTTTGCACCTTTCCCTTAAACTCAGTTCATGGCCTCCTGTTTATAATAAGATTTCCTTTCGAAGAGTTTGTTATAGGAAAGGACTGAATTTACTTTATTGTATTGTGCACCTCAGTTTATAGGTAGGATTATGGTTCTTTAGGTAACACCCCACACAAAGGCGTGCCATGACATTCCACCTCTCCTCCCCACCCGAGCATTTACTATCATCCTATCATTTTGTGGATTGGTGGGGAACGACCAGTGCTTTTCTTTCAGCATGTCATCCCCCCACCCCTCTAATGTTGTTTAGGGCCCCCAAAGAAACAGATTAACAACCTGTAAACTTGCAAAGTAACTTGCCAGTTACACTGAAACCACAGTTCTAGGAGGTTTATCTGCAGATAGACATGGATCATGCTGGCAAGGTTTTCTTCACACACATTAGGACCAGAAGAACAGTTTTAAGAAAGGATTTTTAGAGATATATGGTGAACAGCATCATGTCTCTTAGATTAGAATTTGTCCTCCAGTTTCCTTCTGAATTATAAACACAAACTTGTTTTAAACCTTAAAAGTTTTTTTCCTTACCTCTGCCAAAACCCATTTCCTCTCTTAATTAAGAGTATGATCTGAAACCCTCTGAAGTGAATGAAAGTTTTTTAAATTACTTCTGTGAGCCTTGGACCAGGCTGTAAATTTAAAACAAAAATGCAATATGAGCTATTTAAAGTTGATGGTGTCACTTGGCCATCAAGTCATTTTGTTGGGCCCTGGATTTTGCAGAGACCTCAGACTAATGACAACATTCACTAGTGACAATTCACATTCAATATGAGATGAACTGTGATATCAGGGTTGATGTTGTTTCTTGAGCCAGTGACTCATGGATATGGGAAATATTTTCTTGAACCATTCACTGCGATATTTCTCCTATACTGACTGCATTGTAACACAGCAATATCCTTCAGAATCAGGCTTCCTGCGTGGTAGCCTACTGTTGATCTGTTCAGCACACATTTATCCTTATAACATACCTAAAATATTTTAAAGTGATGTTAAGAATCTGAAGAAGCAAGGTATGATCCAGATAATTCTGAAACTACCTGCTTGCCCCTAGATATTGCAAGATATATTGCCAAATGCTGTGATATCTAGATACAACAGACTGCAGGAAAAGCAGAAAAAAATAGAGGAAGGCACTGGAATGCGGAGTTCCAGGGGTCCCCCTAAAAATAGCAGGAGCAGCCCGAACACTGTGTTCCGGTGGCTCCACCTTAGGCCCAACCAGCAGAGAGGGGCAAGAGGCTGGGAGTGTGTGACTCTACCCCTGCACGGCAGAGCAGTTTGTGTCAAGCAGCCTGCACACAGCCCAGGTAAGGGCTTTGGGGAGGAGGGCTGCTGGAGGTTGTGTGGGGCAGGCGTGTGTGTGTAGTGGGGGGGGGAGTGGCTGTGTAGCAGAGGGCGTGTAGCTGGGATTGTGGGGTGGCTATTTGGTTGGGGGTGTGTGTGGCTGCGGGTGGGGTGGCTGTGTGTGGGGGGGTGTAGCTGGGGGCTGGAGGCCTAGTTCTGGCCCCCGCAGTGATGGAAGGGTCCATCACAGGCAACAGGAGCCTGGGGGAGGGGAGGACTGGACCCACTGGGGTGGGAGGGAGCAGCAGTGAGGTGAGGATTTGCCCTTGGTAGAAGGGAGCCACTGTGGAGAAGGGGGAAGTGGGTGCTATGCCATGTTCCCCTGTCCTGCCTTTCCACTCCCCAGGTTACCCCCTGCTGCCCCCACAAAGCCCCTCTTATTTTTCCTTCCTCTCTTGCCATCCTTGTGCGGTTCCCCACATGGCTCCCCTTGTCCTCTTTGCCACCCCTTCCCTGCTCTGCTCCCCACACTCACTCCTGCCACTGCACACGACTCCTGACCTCCCGTGTTTTGCCACCCCTGCTCTGCTGCCCCTACTACACCACATAGGAGCATTTCAGAAACACTGTGCCATGGTTCATGAATATTCATGAGTAATTTAACTTAATTTGAATATTCATAGATTTTTAATGGTGGTGTGCCTCGAAAAATTTGAAGGTATCAAGATGTGCCACAGCAGAGAAAAGGTTGGGAACCACTGGTCTACACTATGGCCTTAAGTCGACTTAAGGAGGCTTAAGTCAACTTAAGCAAAGTCCTGTCCACATTTGGAGTTGATTAAGTCAACTTAAAGGCTTCCTTAAGTCAACTTAACTTTTGCCCTTAAAGTTGACTTTAGGGGTTAAGTTGACTTTATTAAGTTGACTTAACACAATGTGAACATTAAAGTTGACTTAATAAAGTCGACTTAGTGCAGTGTGGCCATGCAAGTCGACTTTATAAAGTCAACTTAATGCAGTGTGGACTCACTAAGTCGACTTAATAAGGTCTACTTAAAATCAACTTTAAGTAGACTTTATTAAGTCAGTTTCACTATTATATTGTAGACATAGCCTAAGACATTAGCACTATGGGCAAATAGTCCCTAGTATTTGAAAGAGAAGCACTTTAATGCCTTATCTAATGGTAATAAAATAAAAGGGAACAGTACAATACAGAATGTCCACTGTATTGTATCTGCCTCTCTGGAATGTTGAAATAAATAGTTGTTTGTAAAAGACTTGGAAGTTTAAAAGCATTATATGAGTACTAATTGTTATTTATAGAATGGACAAATCTCAAAATGTTCCAATGCTGAGCTGTAGTTTGCTTGCTCAGCAGATTGTGCTGAAAATGTAAGAGGAAGAAAATTCAAACCACTATTAATCTCTGCCAGAAATACTGTGAGAACAACCTTTCTAGCAGTATTTTCGCACTTCTAGGCTGGTGGTTATTTGTGTCTAAATGGAAGAATAGCAAGAGAATCACACACACACACACATGCATGCAAGGGTTAAAGTGCTCCAGAACACCATTCTGGGGCCCACGATTTTAGGACTCAGCATTCTGGGCCCCCTAAAAATAGAAAATGCTACTGGAATATTGTGTTTTGGGGCCTACCATCTAAAAATAGTGGGCCCTGGAATGCAGCGTTCTAGTTCCATTCTGTTTTTAGAGGCCTAAACACTGGGCCCCTAAAAGTAGCAGGCCTCAGAATGGTGTTTTGCTGTATTCCGGCAGGCAGGAGGCAGGGACATTGCTGGCTAGGGCCCCACCCCCAGCTCATGCCCTGCCCAATCCATCCCCCCACCTGTGGCCTGCACCAACTTCCCTCCCCCCAGCCAATCCCAGGCCGCTCCGCTTCCCCGACCAGGGGCCTGCTGCCTCCTCCCCACTCGCACTGCCATGCCAACTTGGGGCCTACCACCCGCACCTCCCCAGCTGCACTGCCGCTGGTAAGTGCTGGGGTGGCCCGGCTCACACAGGGAAGGGTATTGGGGGCAGGGGGTGGATACTGGGGGTGCATATTAGGACTGGGGGTGGATATTGGGGGCTGGAATGGATTTTGGTGATGGGGGAATGGATATTAGAGGCAGTAGTTGGGGTGCTTGAAGGAGGCCCAAGCATGCAGGAAAGGGGCCCACCCGTGTGGGAAGGGGTCCTACCCAAGTAGGAGGGTTCCGGGGCCTGCCAAACTATACTTTAACCCCTGCACACACGCATGAATGCAAGCATGAATGCACGTGCCAGAGTCCAGAAATGGGTGAAAGATTTGAGGAATTATTTTTTTTTAAAAACTAGCTCACCCATCCATATGGTACATGTGTGTTCTATACTACTATAGTTGAAGTAGTCTGTGCAAATCCTGTTGGCTTTTCAAGCCATGGATTAGAGAAAATTATTTAAACAGCAGGTTAATATTTTACAAAATGTTGAAAGGATTCAATGATGTTTGTGTGCATTTTAACTTAGCAGTCTTTCTTTTGATATTAACACTTGCTCTATTCTTCTTGAGCAATCTTTGGTCATTTTGGTTTCAGAATTAAAGTCCTTGCCTTTCAACTTTACTGGTATGTATTTAACATGACTCTTTTCCCTCTCTATCCTCTGATGTATTTCTTTAATAGTCTCTGTCCATCTGGTCGGTCCACTATCCAGAGTCAGGAGTGTCAGATGTAGCAGTTGTAGCAAAGGAAGGTGCCTTTTTTTCACACTCACTCTCTTTTTTACCTGCTAGGGCTGTTGTAGCCAAACACTTTCGTTACCACAGCATATGATATAAAATGGTGAGTCACTACAGTTTACTCTAAAAACAGTGTTGCATACATAGAACTTAAGTCAGCTCCTGGTATACTCTATACATATAGCAAAATGTATTTTCATTCTGATGCCATTCAGTCTTTCACTGCAGCCCACATTTCATTGCCCCCCCTCTGTCTGCCTTCTGTTTCCTACACTCACCCAAACCCCAGCCTTCTTTATGAGACCATATCTTGCTATGTCACCCAATTTTCCTCTTGCCTCATATTCTTCCACTTCATAGAGTCAGAATCATAGAGTTGGAAGGGACCTCATGAGGTCATACAGTCCAACCCCCTGCCAAAAAAGCACGACCACTCCCACTAAATTATCCCAGCCAGGGTTTTGTCCAGCTAGGCCTTAAACATCTCCAAAGACAGAGATTCCACCACCTCCCTAGGTAGCCCATTCCAGTGCTTCACCACTCGGCTAGTAAGAAAGGTTTTCCTAATATCCAGCCTCGACCTCCCCAGCTGCAACTTGAAACCATTGCTCCTTGTTCTGTCCTCTGTTACTACTGAGAACAGCCGAGTTCCATCTTCCTTGGAGCATCCCTTCAAGTAATTGAAGATTGCTATCAAATCCCCCCCTCAGTCTTCTCTTCTGCAGGCTAAATAAGCCTAGTTCCTTCAGTCTCTCTTCATAGATCTTGTGCTCCAGCCCCTTGATCATTTTTGTTGCCCTCTGCTGGATTCTCTCTAATTTGTCCACGTCCTTTTTGTAGTGGAGAGCCAAAACTGGACACAGTAGTCCAGATGCGGCTTCACCAGTGCCGAATAGAGGGGAATGATCCCATTCCTTGATCTTCTGGCAACACTGCTTCTGATGCAGCCAAGTGTGCCATTGGCCTTTTGGCAGCAAGAGCACACTGTTGACTCATATCCAGCTTCCCATTCATCATGACCCCCAGGTCCTTTTGTACAGTGCTGCTACTTAGCTGATCGCTCCCCAGCCTGTAGCAGTGCCTGGGGATTTTCCATCCCAAGTGCAGGACCTTCCACTTGTCTTTGTTGAACTGCATGAGATTTCCATTGACCCACTGCTCCAATTTGTCCAAGTCTCCCTGAACTCTGTCCTTGACCTCCAGCGTGTCTACCATTCCCCCTAGCTTGGTGTCGTCCACAAACTTACTAACTGTGCAGTCTACCCCATCATCAAGATTATTAATGAAAATGTTGAACAGAACTGGCCCCAGACCGAGCCCTGGGGCACACCACTCATTACTGGTTGCCAACTATACATGCAGCCATTGATTCCTACATGCTGAAATCAATGATCTATCCAGTTCTCTATCCACCTTATAGTCCACACATCGAACCCATACTTTCTTAACTTGCCGATGAGAATGCTGTTGGAAGCCGGATCAAAAGCCTTGCTAAAGTCGAGGTATATCACATCAACGGCTCTTCCTGCATCCACAAATCCAGTCATCTCATCATAGAAGGTGATGAGGTTGGTCAGGCAGGATTTACCCTTGGTGAATCCATCCTGACTGTTCCTGATCACTCTGTTTTCCTCCAAGTGTTTCAGGATGGATTCTTTGAGAACCCGCTCCCTGATTTTTCCAGAGATTGAGGTGAGGCTGACAGGTCTGTAATTCCCTGGGTCCTCCATTTTGCCTTTCTTGAAGATAGGCACTATATTTGCTTTCTTCCAGTCCTCTGGTACCTTCATCGTTCGTCACAAGGTTTCAAAGATAATGGCCAGTGGTACTGCTATCTCATCAGCTAACTCCCTCAGCACCCTCAGATGCAGTTCGTCTGGCCCCATGGACTTGTGCACATCCAGCTTCTTTAAGTGATGCCTAACCTAACTTTTCATCACCGAGGGCTTCTCTTGTTCTCTCCAATCCCATACCCAGTGCAGTGGGCTGGGAGCTGGCCCTGCCTGTGAAAACTGAAGTAAAAAAAGCATTGAGCACTTTAGCTTTTTCCTCATCCTCCATCACAACAATACCTGCCCCATTCAGTAAGGGACCTATGCCATCCCTGATCCTCTTCTTGTTATTGACATACTTGTAGAACCCCTTCCTGTTATCCTTCACATCCCTTGCTAGCTGCAGCTCCAGTTGTCCTTTGGTCTTTCTGATTTTATCCCTGCAGTTCCAAGCACTTCCCCAATTTCCTGTTCAGTTCTTTAACCACCAGGGTGATCATCTCTCCTGAGCGTAGCCTGACTTCAACCCATATTGTTGCAAACAATGAGAGACCTTTTTTAAAAGGGTACATGTTATATGGAAAGAGGCAGTCTGACAGAGTTTCCGAGTGCTTCCTCCAGCCGCCAGCTTGACAGCTCCTACAGAAGTGGCCAGTGTGGCTGTGATCCCATGGTACTTATCTGCAACATAAGGCAGAAAATCATTTGTGGGAGAAATATTTCTGGTATTGCCATCCTGAGCTGTTTGAAAATGTTGAGAACTCTCCTTCCCCAAAATCATGAGCTTATCTTATAAATGAATTATCTGATTTTTTAATTTTTATTTAATTTTTATTTTATTTTTTTTAAGAACCTACCTTCTGTTTTTTCAGCCAGACAAGGGGAAGATGCTTGCCTCATTGTCATATGATCATTTCATGTGTAAAATTCAACCATAAATCCCTGTGCAAAAATGTGAGCCTCTCTGCTGGCTATTTGCAAAAGGTTCCATTTACTTCTTTCTCATCTTTAAGGCATGGGCAGTGGCCATTCTGTTCCGCTCTGTCTTTGTCTCTGCCCTACCCAACCTGACACCCCAAGCACTTTCTCTTTATATGCCCCTCAGCTCTGTGCCCCTGAGCTCCTTTATTTCCCGTAGCCCTTCCTTTTTCTTTAGTTCAGTCCTAACGTGTATGTAGTCATTTATGAATGTTCACTTTACTGAGTTTGAAAATTACTGACAGAAAATAATTAAGTAAAATAATGTACAGTTGATATTAAATATAACATACCCTTATTGATTTACCTTGATTTGACCCAAATTCTTGCCTTAGATCCCATTCTGTGGAACTCTGTTGAATAATAAATATGTATGTGGTCGCATTCTGGGAGAAATTCTCTTTCCATACATCAGTATAGGAGTGGAGCCACTCTCCAATCTGAATAGAAAGTAGAATCAGTGGCCCTTTGCACTCCTCTTTATGCTGGGAAGGCTTTGAAACAGTGCCTCTCTGGCTGTTATTGGGAGATTACAATTATTATGGGCTAGATGGTCCATCAAGTAATTTGGTCCCATGTAGAAAAGGCCTGAAACTTTTAATACGTCTTCAAGTGGTGTCCCTATGACTGCTTTGATATAGGTATATCTGCGTTCCTTCACTGCTGAATGGAGAATTTTGATAGCAGTGTGTGTTGAAACTGCCCATGCGCTGCTCTCCCCTCGTGCTCTGCCACAAGGCTCACCAACATTGCACAGGTGAACCCTTCTCAGTTTCTTCTCAACTGCCCCTGGAAAAAGATGGAGTATTAGCTGTGTGTTAGCAAATCATTACCTTCTTTAGACTTGTTTGTCTATTTTAGCTACCTTTTAAAGCTCCCTTTTCTTATCTTTTGTTTGTTTAACCCCCCCAAAAGTCCCTTTGACTTCAAAAATTATTTTTCTTCAATCCCTTTCCCCTCTTGCAATATATCTGGTTCACCAGGCTTCAAGGAAGTCTCAGTTGCAAAACCTTTAACCCATTGACTGTGAGACTTTCACAGTGTGTCCACTGCCTAGGAGAGAATCAGATTCCCAAGAAATGTGGTGTATACCAGTGATTAAAATCCAGATCCAGACAGGATAGAGAACTGAGACTTAAGCTTCTTCTAATGGATGTGGCCCTTCAACCACCCTCAGAGTCACACCAAGACTTGAGACTGCAGGAATTCTCACCATGCTTCTTTACATCTAAGGAAGGTGAGACTAGGAAGACAACCAGGAACCGCACACACTGAGCTTCTAAGAAAAAGGACCATGGATCCCCACAATAAGCCTCTACCAAGCCAAAGACAATCTCTGACACATTTGGTGTTGTTACTTCTGATGGCACTGAAGACATCTAACTCTAGTACCCAGCATTTGCATGGTACTGCCCCATCAGAACATATTGGGCAGTGTAGCAGGAAGGCACGGCCCCTCTCCGGGATAGCCCGGAAGGTTCTGCCTGACTGCAGGGGGTGGTGGAGTCAGGAGTGGCCTGTGAATCAGGCTGGAAGGAGAGAGGCGGGACAGGAAGTATAAAAAGGGAGGCAGCCAGCTCATTTGAACCCAAGCCACCGAGGGGGAAGGATGTATCTTTGCTCTTTCCTGACCCTGGGCTGCTCTGCAGGGATGCTGGGCTTTGCTGGGACATGGGGCAAGGAGAGACCCAGGGGAGTGTAGGTCTCAACCCTCAACTGTGAGCCACGCCTCAGGGTCAGTGTGTTGTGGCCAGGACCCCACTGACCCCTGCGCAAAAGCCTCTGGCCCTTCCAGGGACATGGGCTGAGAAACAGTTGAGTTTTGTGACCCTGCGCCTCCGCTGATTCCTCCCCCTACCCCAAGCGCCTTCGTGGTCTGTGGAACCTAGAGGTAGCACTGTCTCTTCCCCAGTATCCTAAAGACCCTGATTGTGACTTTGTGACTTCACCCTGCCAAGAGGCTAGAGGACCCCAGCGCTACAGAGGGCTGGGGCTTTGTGACTTTGCCTGGCCAAGGGGCTAGAGACTTGGCAGTCCCACTCTATGCCAGGCCGGTGACGTTGTGACCTTGCTCTGACAAAGAACTAGAGACTTGGAGGTCTCGCCCTCAAAAAGGCTGGAGGCCCTGGCTGGCCACCCCTCCCTCTCAGGAGGGGAAGGGGCTGTGTTGCAGGCAGAATAAGGAACAAATGGACACAGGCAAGGAAGCATCCGTATCAACTGAACATGAGAAAATTAATGACTTTGCCCCAGGGGAGGCTCCTTCAGTGCGATCATCAATATTGGTACTGTGTTCAGCATGGCAGACACCAGTGAACCATGCAGCCATGATTTCATCACCATCTCCTTTGGTGCAGCTATCTGGGCACTCCAACCACTGCTTGTATGAATGCCTAGGGTAGAGGTTGGCAACCTTTGCTGACCCCTGTGCAGGTCCTTCCTCCCTGACCTTCAGTGGGTGCCAACAGCCCAGTCTGCTGAAAAAAGCTAGTGGCTGCCTGAAAATTCAGTAGCGGTCACAGCTGGAGCGGGAGCACTTCCCAAGCATGCCATAGAAAGAAGTCGCGAAGAGTGCATCATCTTAGTGGTGTGCCTGGGGACAAGGGTCCCCAAGCATACCACGAAAAGAAGTTGCTTCTTTCAGAGGTTCTCAGGCATGCTGCAGAAATAAGCTGCTCAGAGTGGCTCCTTTGGGGAACATCACACTACAGAGAGGTGCCACTCCAGGCAGTTTTTTTTCTGTGTCACATGGAGGCACAGGCATGGTGGGATCCCTTGTGTCCCAGCTGCACCTGAAGCAAGCCACTCACAGTGGCTTTCGGTGGCAGGAGTGGGAATTTCTGTGCTACTGCAGAAGGTGATGCGTGCCACACTGAATGGGCACTAGCAGGCTCCCAGTACATGAGAGACCTTTAGAGTTGAGTCATCTGACTCGCCTTTACTCGGTATTGGGGCCAAGTTCACCCAGAGCTCCAGACTTGTTGATGATATAATGCCATGCATGCCCATTTTCAAGAGGTGAGTCAGACAGTGAGCAAGAGGAAATAGTCTCCCATTGCTCTTCTCATCCACCCTACAGTATCCAGTTCTGATATGGACCTTGACTTCACAGACTCTGTCACTCCAAGCCTCCCTGGTATAAGTGCCAATGGGACCTATCCCACCTTTTTTTATTGGCCTTACTGGGAAATTGGCAGGAATATATGCACCCTCCCCCCCAGCTTGGACTATCAGGAGCCAGTGAAACCCCCTCCTTTGTCTGCTGCATCCTAGCTGTCTAGGCAGTTAAAAGAGGATCAAGGGGCTGAAGTCAAATAGGAGTTATACCCCAACCTAACTTCTGATCTTCATCTCCACACAAGACAGTGATGTCCTTTCCACTGTGGTTGACTACAAGCTTTTCCGGGTACTAGGTTAGTGAGTGGCAGATGCATCACAACTTCCATTCCAAGAGATGATCTAGTCATGCCATGACTATGGGACATTTATTCTCCTGTGCTTCATCCAGAATAGCTCCCCATTCTGCAATTAACAAGGTTTTCCTGGACCTTGCCAAACTCATGTAGCAGAACCCTGTGCTAGTCCCTCCAACATACAAGAGGGCTGATAAAAATTTTGCATGCCAGCAAAAGATACAGAATTTTTCTTTTCCCACCTTCTCTTATTCAATCATTGTGACATGGTGAACTCAAAAAGCCATTGGCTTCACTTGAAATCCACCCCATATGTCCAGGAATGGAAGCGCTTCGATCTTTTGGGGAGAAGAAGATACCGATCAGCCACTCCATAGTTGTGTATTGTAAATCAAGCCTTCATTGCAAAATACGATTACATCAAATACTCAAAACTCAATTATTTTACTGATCAGCTCCCAGGTTCTCACAAGAACCAGTTCAAAACCATCATTAATGAAAGCCAATTAGTAGCAAAAATATTACTCTACTCTGCACTCGACACAACTGACACAGCCTCACATTGCCACCTCTACTGCCATCATGATGAGATGAGCCTCTCGGCTGTACTTTTTCGGTTTCCCCAAAGGGATTCAAACAGTTATGGATGACCTTCTTTCTGAAGGCACAAAATTGTTCATGGGGAAGACAGATGCTTCCCTCTACACTTTAAAAGACTCCAGCGTTACTCTTTGATTGCTCAGAATCTATATACAGAGGCAGAAGAGAAAACATAGTCTTCAGCCTTTGTTCAGACTGCTCATCACAATAGTTATCCCAACACTCATGTGACCTTGAAATAAAACATCTAGGTTTTCCAAACAGAAATGTTCAGGCCAAACTAAACCTAAATTCTTCATAGCCATCTGTCTCAAAATGACAGTTTTGATGGGTTAGTTTAGGTGCTGTCAGACCATTCTCTTCTATACCATCCAATGCTAGAAAACCTCTTTCATCACCATGAATGCCATTTTGCCTTCTTCTGCAGCACCTGGGAATGGATAACTTCTCACAAATGGGTACAGGAGATCATTAAAGATGGATACTCCATCCATTTTGCCTCTTCCTCCCTCACAGACACATTTCCTTGATCCTCGTCAGGGACCTTTCTCATAAGAGCCTGTTACATTAAGAGATCGACCATCTTCTCAGTGTAGGAGCCATAGAACCAGGGCCTCTGTACCTAAGAGGCAAAAGCTTTTATTCCCACTATTTCCTGATACACAAGAAAAAAGAAGGTTGGAGACCCATACTAGAACTCAGAGCATTGAACAAACTTGCCAAGGCTCAGGAGTTCAAGATGGTCACTTAGGCAGTGATTAGTAAAGGGAGACTAGTTTCAGCCCTCAACTTCCAAGCTGCTTACATCCAGATTTCAATTATACTTTGTCACAGACAATAATTCAGATATATGCTAGTTCAAGACTACTGTCAGTATGCCCTTTTGGCCTCTCATTGCCCACAGATTATTCTCCAAGGTAGTGTCTGTAGTGGCAACCCACCTCCACTCACAGGGCATTATGATTTACCCTTACCTGGATGATTGTCTCCTTGGGGCATGTTCCTTTGCATACCACTTTGGATCTCTTAAAGACTTTGGGCCTACAAATCTGCACAGAAATAAACATTCACATCGGTATAGACACTAGAAATTATAGGAACCAACCTTGGCTCCATCTGAGTAAGAACGCACCTCCCACTGCACGTATTTCACAGTCTTTCCATGCTAATAGAGACAGTGTAATCTAGCCCTCAGATATCAGCCAGACACTGCCCTCAGCTACTGGGGCACATGGCCATAGGCATATTGGTCATGAGATGCTTCCAATCATTGTTCAGTTTGATTTACAGTGTGAACAAAGAAAAACTAGATAAACTGCTATCAATGCCCACCAGGATCAAGCAGTCCTTTCAAATGCATGCATGAGAGTCTCATTTGATAAGCCTCTACCATCACTATTGCTCACCACCAATGTATTCCTCACAGGATGGGCACACATCTCAACAATCTCACAATAAAGGGCAAACTGTCTCCATGTCCTCATAGCAACATACGTGAACTCAGAACGGTCAGGAATGTGTGTGCTCACTTCCTTCTGCTGATCAGAAACAAACATACAAATATCATGATGAACAATGTAGCATATGTGTATTACATAAATCATCAAGGGGGCACCAGATTGCCCTCCCTCTGTGTGGAAGCACTAAAGCTATGGAATATGGTGAATTGCCTTTAGTGTTACAGTATCAGAGACTTACCTACTGGGGGTGAACAGCACAACAACAAACAGCCTCAGCTGTATATTTCTCCATGACTGAAATGGGTGATAGGTTCAGTGATACTCTGTGATATATTCCCTTGATGAGGGATACTGATAATAGACTTGTTTGTTACTTATCAGAACAAGAAATGTGAAAGATACTGCTTCAGAGTGGGCGTGAGCTAGCACTGCATGGGGGACCCTCTTATATTCTCATGAAATAAGGACCTTCTTTAAACTTTTCTCCATTCTCTTGCTTGCTGAAAATCCTCTCGAAAATAAAAAGAGGAAAAGCAAACATCATACTGATTGTTCCCATCTGGCCAGACAGATGTAGTACCCTTATCTGTCACAATGGGCACTGTGTCCATAGGTGACTCTTCTAACCTTTCCTTACCTTATGTCACAGAACAGTACACTCTCCATCCCAGCCTGTGGACTTTATGGCTGAAAGTCTAGCTCCTTCATGGTCCCAGCACATGTGCTCTGAAGAGGTCCAGGAACTGCTGTTACATGGTGGGAAAGTGACTATCTGTTGTACTTAAAAAAGCAGACCAGATTGTGTATGCGGGGCAAGTCCAAATGAGTCATCCAGGCACAGGCACTCTACCTATAGTCCTAGATTATCCTTGAGAAATCAGAAACATTCCATCAGCTCGCTAAAAGTACACTTAGAAGCAATAGCAACCTTCCACCTCAAGGTAGAAGGGTATTCAATTTTTTGTCCACCTACTATGAAGAGGTTTCTCAAAGGCATAGTGAACCTCTTTCCATAGCCTAAGCTTCCTATCCCACAATTGGAGCTCAATTTAGTACTAAAAGGATTGATTAGACCACCCTTTGAACCCTGGCCACTTGTCCTTTAACACTCTGAGACAGTGTTCGTTACTGCTATTACCGTGACAAGAAGGATGGGGGAGACATTAGCTATGATGGTGCCATCCCCCTTCAGAATGTTCTTTCCTGTCAAAGTCACACTTTGACCACGTCCAAAGCTCGTCCCCAAAGTGACTTCCACATTTCTCATGAGCTACTTCATTCACCTTCCTCCATTCACTCACCATAAACTGAGCCTTGGCCTTCTATTTGGATAGGACAAGAATTTTTAGAAAGTCTCTGAAACTGTTCCTACTTCATGTACAGGTCTAAAGATACAGTAATTTCAGCACAAAGATTCTCTAAATAAGCCTTAAACTGTATCAAACTCTCTTATCAGAGTCACAGTTTAGCGCCACCATCCACAATCCACACGTATTCTATGAGATTGGTTTCCTTGTCTGTCATCTTCTCCGAGAATATCTCTAATCAGAGATCTGCAGAGCAGCTACCTGGGCATATCTCTTCCAGAATATGATGTTATCCTGGGGGACTTTGCTGCAGATACCAGGTTCAACGCCACGGTGCTATTATCCATAATACACTTGACTCTGAAGTCCCGAACTCCAGTGAGGGTTGCTGCTCAGGAATCACTTACAGTGGAGCACTCATAGGGAACCCATCTTAAAGAACCGTTGTTACTATACAAGATAACTTCTTCTTTGATCCCTGTTAAATAAGGAACAAGTAAATACAGCAGAACACTAATTGATGTGCTGTCAGTGGCCTGTGTTGTTCAACAAACTGGTTTTGGTGTTCTGGTGACACTTTTTTACTGTATTAAAGCCTAAAAGGTTACAAAGCATGATATTCTGTTTTCTTAGGTCCCAATCTAGGGAATGCTGTGTAAGGATGGGGTGTTAGCTTGCATAATTACAAATAATTATATGTATGTATTATTTTTAATGTTTGTTGTTGAAAGAGATGGAAATGGATCTGAAATATAAAATATTAAGTATACCTTTATGGTTGATATTTTGCACTGACAAAAACCAGGACATTTAAAGTTAGGAGTCCCACTGCAACTTCAAATGACCATATGGCACAGTATGAGTTAAGATAGAAAAGTTGTCTCTGAAGTAATAATAAATGTCACATATGCATGGAGGGGCTGTATTACAGTTGTGTGGGAATCATACTTATGAATTTTTTGGTATTTTCATGTATGATGTCTCATTATAATGTACATAGATTTTCAGTTAATAGATCTACATTTTGTGTGTATAGAAAAAATTTATATAAAAGCTTTCATGAGTATCTAATTTTTTTCTATACTTCACCTAAAGCACTGCAATGTTGCCTGTTACTGACAAACTTCTGATAGCAATCATATGCCTCTAAAAAGAGAACTTCCTCAAGCAATATATTCACATGAAAACAGTTTGAAGACGCTCACAATCTTTCTCTGTCTCTCTCTCACATGTTACATTTTGGCACATAATAGAAGCAGGTAGCATATCTACTACCTGCTGTTGAAAGTGTTGAAGATACTGAATTATTTATTCTATCTTCATTGCTATCCAAAATCATTTTGGGTAGTTTGACACATCACGGTCTTCCATATGGATACTTCATGGTGACAGAGTTGCCAGCTGCTCAGGTTTTGTGACAGTCTCAGTTTTTCAAGGACTGTGTTAGTTTTCTTGGGAGAATCCTGCTTTTCTTAAGATCCTCATTCTTGTGCAGAGGTAACAACCTTCAGGGTAGACACACAGGGGTGCCAATTTTTGTGAAAATTAGCTACAGAAGAATTAGCTGACAAAGAAATGTTAAAAAGTATTGAAGTTATCTTTAGGGTTTTAGATGTTCAGATTTAATTTCAGAGTAATATTACATTAGGAAAAAAACATAGAATATATTTGTCACAAAATAATGTGCTTCTATCAGAAACCATTTTCAAAGTTATACATAATATTTTGGAGATCAAGCTGCAGAACTGACACAAGAAATTATCACTCACCTGGTATGTTGGAGGGACAGCAGAACTGAAAAGCTGCTTAACAAATGCTTTGAGGCCCCGTTCCTTTTCTTAGAATATGCAAGATGGAACAGGAGATTCTTAAGCAGGACTGCTCCTCTTAAAGCAGAAAATGTATTAGTTTTTTAAATAGAGTAGTGACTTTAATTGTGTAAAACTGCAAAAACACTCAGATTTATCCTTAGTTTGAATTTGTCCTATGTTTGTGAACTCATGGTGTCTCCATACAGCCCATATAGGCCTTGCACAATGTGGGGGGAGAGGATGGAGTAGGGGGTATCTGTTTTTTGCTAATGTTTGCTTCATTTTGAATTTAACTTATTTCACTGGGATAGGTTTTTAGGAAGATAACATGCTGTGATCGAAATAGACCAGTGATACCACTTTGGGTTCTAATGAATACAGGGTAAACCGAACCAGAATCATGTCATAACTTCACTCTGACATTTAATCATGAAAAAATAGTGAACTCTATGAAATTTAAGGCCTAGAAGTCATAAAGGCACTAAAAGGCACTATTTCTGCCATTATAGGCTCTTTCTCAGTGAATTTGTGGATTTTTGAAAGCAGGCATCCAGTGGTTTCTTCTCTGGCATGCCTCAGTACACCTGTCTGTTCTAGCATTGCTAGAACTAGTTTCCCATCTTCACTTTCTTTGGCTACTCCTCTTCATTCTCACTGTGCAGAGGATTTTGATGTTGTAAAGTGCATTGCACCAGCTCTTGCCAATGGTGTAATTTCACCATCTGGAGTCCTCACCTGTTAATATTACACTGTGGTTTTGTGAACCTTTTCTTACTTAATTTTTTAATATTCTTTAAGGTATCTGAAAGGGACGATGAATCTGTGAAACCATGGCTTTTTCCTTTCCATCATCTCAGCTATCTCTGTCTGATCTTGACACCTTCTGCTTATTGAAGCAGAGCAGAAGATGTCATCCATTGTGAGCAATCTGCCCTTATGGTGAAGATGGGTAACTGACAGTAATTAATTGTAGTCAAATATAATTACAAATCAGGGAGAAAATTATGGCCATACTCTTGTAAAATTCAGGAAGCTTCACTGACATTCTCTCTAAAAGAGAGAATCTTTAATGATTCTTTAGTTAAATGTAAAGCCTATCTCTAAAAGAATCTATTTCAAGCTTATTTCTTAACCTAATAATTAAATAAAAATTACTTATTTCTTTAGCTGTTGTTTGGAAACTTTTTCAGTGTCTCTTGAATCAGGGGTCACATGGATAAAGTATAATTCAGCTTTAGTACCAGATCATGGGCTGGTATAAATCAGAGTAGATCTGTGGGAATCAGTTGATTTGAATCAGCTGAAGATCTGACCCTTAAAGTTGGAGTCTGTGATAAACCTGCAGTTTGGCTTTAAGATATCTGATTGTATGACAATATTATGGGGGAGTGCTGCAGTAATAGTCTGTGAATCCAGATAGCTGGGACTAAAAGACAAAATAATTAGCATATTTATCTAACCACTTGAATCATCAAAGGGTGAGATTTTCTCTTGTGTTTACCAGTGGCAAAATTCATCTCTCATTGAAATCAACAGTAGTCAACACAAGGGCTTGTCTTGCATTGCTGCACCACTTGAGGGCATGTTTATATTGAGGGTGGGAAATTTGCCATCATCGATGTGCTCTTCCAGGTTCTATTGAGCAGTCTGTTAACATCTGCTCAACTGATCTCTGCTCAATGCTGTAACTCCAGCCCCTAACCTGGAGTAGCTCTATGTCAAATGGATGGCATTTCTGGTAGCCTTATTGCAGCGAGTACAGGGAGATAAGTTCGAGGTAGTAAGGTGATGGGAGATACACAAGGTATTTTATGTATCTACCATTGCCTGCTACTAAACAATACAGTGAGCGTAGAGTAGGGCTAAATGAAGAGGCTGTTGTGCCGAAAGAGAGTTTCTCCTATCAGTGTCGTTAATCAGCCTTTCCAAGACACAGTAGATATGTCAAAGGAAGAAGGTCTTTCATCACTATAGCACTGTCTGTGTGGTGGCGATGATGGGGGAGGTCAGTATAACTATATTGCTTAGTGTATTTTTCACATCTGTGAATGAAGTAATTATACCATTATAGTTCTCTAGTGCAGACATGGCCAGAGTTCCAATAGGAGAAGTTAGGTCAACTCTTCAGCTATTGAGTGTCTTGTTAATTTCATGGCAGCAACTGTGAAATCAACAAGAAAGTTGGGCAACTAGACCCTAAATTCCCCAGAGAGATAGGCAACTGGATCCCACTACTAGTTGGGAGCTGGGGGCAGGGGGCAAAATGGACTCTGCTCCCAGCTGGATGCTGGAGCAAGAAGCCCAAGTGGCCTTCCTCACACTTGCTCTCAAGCAAAAGGTGGTCAGCCTTGCTGATAATGGTTCTTTGAGTCATGAAATTGACAAAATTACCCTGCTCCTTAGACTAAGAAGGAGATTGAGAAGCTGGGGTAGATGGACCCCGCTGCCTCAAGAGAAGAATCCCTGAGGGTCTTTTACACACTCCTAATAGGGAATGGGGTGTGAATGCCGGGGGCAAGCCTAGCAGCAGCCTGTTGGGAAGTCACGCTTCTGGCAAGGAGCTGCCAGTGGAGCTGAAAATTCAGGGCGCTTAGCTCCCTGCGTTTCTTCTGTTAGGTTGGTGGAAGTGCCTCTGGTGAGGATGCGCAGCACTTACCAAAGAACATGTACCACTGCAGTAATTACTGTGGTGACTGTAAGTCAACTTAGTTAATTTCTAGTATAGATATACCTCAAGAGCTTTAGAAAATCCTACCTACAATGTCATATCTTTGATAGGTGTCTGAAGATGCATGAATAAAGAGGAACCAAACATAGAACGGGGATATACAACAGTGGCACTGGCAAACCACCAGCACAAACAAAAATAGTCTGAAGGATCTGATGGGATTTTGCTGACATAGGGATTGAGTTGACGTAGGGGAAATTTGACTGGATGGGAGGGATGATATACAGGAAATCCTTCTGAGTTTGCTAGAAGCAAGCTCCCTGCTGTTAGAAATAATATGCAGGACATCATGTATTACTGAGCAATTGGGCATACCAATGGAAAATATGCTTTTCACAAATATATCAAAAAGGCATTAGGCATTTAAAATATTTTGCACATGTAATGAAATGCATAGTTGATTTGTATGGTCTTACAGTAAAAAACAAAATAAATGGAAAAAAACCTGCTCTAAAAAATGAACAAATAGGAATCATGAATATTTACTACTTATGTATTCCTATGTACATATAGTAATTAGAGCAAGAAGAAAAAATATTTTTCTTTACAATTAATATTTGTAAATGTTTATGAAAGTACATAACAAATAAATATGACAAACACATGGCCTAATTAAGATGAAAGGGATGACAACCGTGTGACTTCCTCTGAAAAATAAAGAACATTACAATTCTAAGTCTTAATTATTTTTGTAAACATTTCAAATTACTTTCTATATTAAAAAACCTTAATTTATAGAACATATTTTAGATCTTTAAGCCTTCTTGACATTAGTACATGCTATATCTAAAAGAAATGTTAGTTTATTTATTATATAATATATTGTAATATATTATCATGTGTTAGTATTTATCATTCAGAAATTCAAATTTGTATTATTTTAAGGAAGATGGAAAAGCATTTTTAAATTTTATTGCAGTGTATGCATTCTCAATAAGTATAAATGAAAATATAACTTATAAAAGAGCATATACATATCTATATAGGTGACTGGATAGTGTAGTGGTTAAGAGTGACGCCCTTTGATACAGGAGACCGGGGTTCAAATCTTGGTGGGTACCTGTCTACCTTCCCAGTAGGGGTCCTTGGGCAAAAAGACCCCTTAATGCCTCACTTGTCTACCTCAAATATGAGAGTGACACGAACTAGGAGAGTCATGCCAGCTTGGACGTCGTCCGGATTAACAAGGTCCGTGCCAGATGTTGGGGAACCAGGACAATCTGACGATAAGTGGGCTACTGGAACAAACCATGCATGGATGAGACAAGAGAACCTGGAACTGATGGAATGCTACTACAACAATAGACCTAATGAGAGGGGATATATGAAACGTATGAGGGAACTATGGATGGACAAAAGACCTACATCCACACTAACTGAGAAACAGCTAGTTACCCAACGCTTCAACATAGTAAAGAGGCAGCTGCTCTCACAACTTGAGATAGACCAACTCCACATTACATCTCAGACTCAAGAAGAAGACGCAGAAGGACCAACTAGATGTGCAGCCAACACCTGAAGCTATAACTTCACTGCCACCCCCTCCATTACAGAGCACAGAAGCTGATATGAGGCATAGAATCATGGATAAACTAGCTTACAGTCAACCCTCGAGACCGATTACCAAGGCTCGTGGGAGAAGTACCATCAGCTAGAAGATGCCAATAGAGCCCTAATGACACTTCCTACTACCACCATAACTCAAACCAATGAACTGGTATACGCTACAGCCTCTGTAATCCTGGAGATGCTTGGTTACACAATCAAAAAGAACAGCAGTACATACCCCCCCCTGGAAAATGAGGTTGGAGGATAAGATCAAGGCAACCCGGAGAGAAATTAGCCAGCTGGTGGAACTACAGAAGGGTGTAGAGATTAAGGATAGGACTCGGCTACTGAAAAAATACAAGGGCCTGACTCCATCTGAAGCCCTAGAGACTGCTAAGCAAAGGCTCACAGCACTGGCCACCAGGCTAAGGAGATACACTAGAGAAGCAGAGGCTAAAAAGATAAATGCCCTGTTCTCCAAAGAACCATCCAAGGTGTACTCCCAACTGCAGTGCAACAACACAACAGCAGCAGAGCCACCAACAGCAGAAACTGAACAGTACTGGAAGAACATCTGGGAGAAAAAGAAGACTCAATGGGACTGTAGAAGACAACACTGGAAGTCAACTCAAGACAGCTTGCACAAGTGGCCATCAAGTGCGGCATATACCAAGGTGATGCGCTGTCCCCGCTGCTGTTCTGCATTGGCTTGAACCCCCTCAGCCAGCTAATCACAAGGACTGGATATGGATACAAGTTCAAGAGTGGAACTACCATCAGCCACCTCCTCTACATGGATGACATCAAGCTGTATGCTAAGAATGAACGAGACATCGACTCGCTAATCCACCTGACATGGATCTACAGTGAGGATATTAGGATGTCATTCGGACTGGAGAAGTGTGGCCGGATGGTAGTAAAGAGAGGAAAGGTAGTCAAGACTGATGGGGTGGAACTACCAGCAGGCCACATAGCAGACATACAGACCAGCTACAAGTACCTTGGCATCCCACAGTCACATGGGAACCACGATGAGGAGGCAAGGAAGACAGCAACATCCAAGTACCACCAGAGGATAAGACAGGTCCTGAAGCTCAATGGGAAGAACAAGATCCACGCCATCAACAGGTACGCCCTGCCAGTCATCAGATACCCTGCCGGTATAGTGAGCTGGCCAAAGGAGGACATGGAGGCTGCCGATGTGAAGACCCAGAAGCTCCTCACAATGTACGGAGGTTTCCACCCCAAGTCCAACACCCAGAGACTGTACGCCAGCCGGAAAGAAGGCGGGCGGGATTTGGTGAGTGTCAAAGCCACTGTCCTGGATGACACCCAGAGCATCCAGGAGTACATCAGTAAGATGGTACCCAAAGATGAGCTGCTGAGAGAATGCCTGAGGCAGCAGCAGCAGCAGACATGGGAGGAAGATCAAGCAGAAGAAGTGCCATGGCAAGACAAGACCCTGCATGGAATGTACCATCGACAGATAGCTGAGGTGGCTGACACTGGGAAATCCTACCAGTGGCTGGAAAAGACTGGACTAAAAGACAGCACTGAGGCACTGATCATAGCAGCACAAGAACAGGCACTGAGCACCAGATCCACTGAAGCAGGGGTCTACCACACTAGACAGGACCCAAGGTGCAGACTGTGCAGAGAGGCCTCAGAGACAGTCCAACACATAGTGGCAGGATGTAAGATGCAGGCAGGAACAGCGTACGCTGAACGGCACAACCAAGTAGCTGGCATTGTGTACAGGAACATCTGCACAGTGTATGGGCTAGACCCTCCCAAGACCAGATGGGAGACTCCACAGAAGGTTGTGGAGAATAACAGGGCTAAGATCCTGTGGGACTTCCAGATCCAGACGGACAGGCAGGTACTGGCCAATCAACCAGACATCGTGCTAATAGACAAGGACCAGAAGACCGCGGTGGTGATAGATGTAGCAGTGCCAAGTGACAGCAACATCAGGAAGAAGGAGTATGAGAAGCTGGAAAAGTACCAGGGCCTGAAAGAGGAACTAGAGCGGATGTGGAAAGTGAAGGCCAAAATGGTCCCGGTGGTGGTAGGAGCACTCGGGGCTGTGACTCCTAAGCTGGGAGAGTGGCTCCAACAGATCCCAGGAACAACATCAGAGCTCTCTGTCCAGAAGAGTGCAGTGCTAGGAACAGCTAAGATACTGCGCAGAACCCTCAAACTCCCAGGCCTCTGGTAGAGGACCCGAGGTTGAGGATGACACATACCACCCATAGGGGTGAGAGAGGAATTTTTTTTTATGCACAACATTGAGCGAAAATAGCTTACACAGTAAACCTGTAGTGTATTAATAATAACATTTGATGATCAAATAATGTTCAGTCTGAAACGGTAACATAAATCCAAATCCTCAGGCCTGTGTGCATGTGAGTAGCTGGGCTGCTCTCATGGTTAACTTTGTGAGAGGATAAAGAAAGGAGAGAGGAGTGGCCCCTGAAATGTGTGAAGCCACTGCTGTAGTCCCGGGCTAGTAGCCACTTTTTCCTTCCCAAAGGGAATCCAGTTATGAATGCAGCAGGTGCTCATTTGGCTCTTTCTCCTATACCACATTTTGTATGCTGGTGTACAGGACGTCCAGGAAGTGAGATCTGTGTTGCTCATTGGCCTATCCAAACCTTGCCCTTACTTTCCTTTTACACTGGGCTCATTCTATCCATTGACATTTAACCAATTTAAAAATACTATTAATTACTCTAATATTATGATATAGTTAATGTAATTTCATAACAAAACATAACCATTATTAATAAATTATTGCTATTTATTGGTGTGCAGTAGTATACACTTGGATCCAATTAAGGATGAGGACTCCACTGTGCTCTCTGCTATATAAATACATATCTAGACATGTTCCTTGCCTTAAAGAGCTTGCTGTTGAATATAGTATAAAATCCAGTGATGGCTGGGATGAAACTCCATTAATGTTTAAAACTGTAAAACTCTTTACAGTGCATTAGGACTGGAAATGAAGCTGCTTACCATATCTAATTGAAATTTTAGGGAAGAATTTTATCTATAGATAGAATATAATAATCTAAATTGGAATTTGTCTGAAACACTGTAGTTAACATATCTAGTCTTGTGAAAAGTGTGCTGGGATTTTTAAGTAGTACAAGACATAAAAATCTCAGATTTAGATCTTGTCCAAAGAGTGCACTTCCAGCATCAAAGTGTCTTAAATACCTTGCTGATGGATGGATTAGTACAGATTCAAATAGTGGTATCTGAAGGATATTCCTTTTTGGGTTTTCCCTAGAAGTTTTATGTACAGTTACTTATCAACTATAAATCAGGTTCATAAAATTGTAAAGACTATTATAATCCATACATGGGAAGACTATGTGAAGTGCCTATGGAGATTATCCTTAGTTCTTTGTGTTTCAAACACAAACTCTTTGCACAGTTTCGCTGTGAGCTCTGACTCTGCCACCCCTTCTTTCCTCCCCAACATACCCTCTGTTTTGTAACACTGGTAGTGGTGGAGCTACCTCAGCTACCTTTGTGCTGGCAAAAGTACTTTGTCTGCAGTTGTTCTAGACATAAGGGAAATAAAAATGGAAAGCTTTTTATATTGTATTGCTCTTTCACTTAAAAAAAAAATAGACGAATCTGTGCAGGACTCAGACCTAGTCCACACTGCAGGGTTAAATTGATGGGAGATACTCATCTCCTGTTGACTTAGGTACTCTTACTCTACAGTGTCTTCATTCGGCTGCATGAACTTGAAGGGCTCTCCCGTTGATGCAGCCTTACTCCACTTGGAGCAGTGTAGTTACTGAGTCACCAGGAGAGTGCTTCTGGGATCGATTGAGTGGGTCTACACTTGCCATTCAATTGATCCCACCATGTCTGTCTGTGGGGATTGAAGCAGAAGTTTCAGTGTAGACAAGGCTTCAGACTATTGTGGGCATAAGTCTTGGCCCTGATCCTTCAATCACCTAAGCATGTGCTTAAATTAATTCGCAGAAGTGGTCCCAGTGATGTCAAAGTGTCAACTTATCTTATTAAAGTTAAGCACAAGCTATTATATGTACAGGGTAGGGCTTGTAGAGTGAGTGGCTAAAAGGCATTAAAGTTCAAAGCAGTTCAGTTTGTCTCCAAGAAGATGTTGCTGCTATATTTGGAATTAATTCTGGTTGCGTTGGAGAAGTAGTCATTTAAAACAAAACAAAACACTCCTCCCCCAAAATAAAAAAAATAATAAAATTGGGGTGGACAATAATGGGCAGATGGATGCTTAAGAAAGGTGATCTTTAATGTAGGTTTCAGGGTAGTATGTACAGTGGATATAGTATAAAGAAATGGACTGGATGTGTTAACATGTTTGTAGTCTTGATGGGTCTGAAGAAGAATACTGTAATAGCAGTTTAAATGTACTTTTTGTGAGATGGTAAGCTAATGATGTAGCTGTTAATTTGAATTTAGCATACATTTTAAATATAGGTTTCTCTTACAGAGACAAAAGTTGTAATTTAAAGCTCTTTGGTGGTCTAAAAACAGCTTAATTCTCTAGTAGCATGGTAATAAGTACTAATCCAGCTTATGCAGTGATTGTAGTATGTCATGTTTGTGAAAGATTGCCTAACTCTGCTTTCTCTGGGTTTTATGTTAATTTTTTTAAATTAAACATAAAACCTTATAACATCTTTATGCTGAGATAAACTGTTCAATTTAACTTGTGCTCAAGCAGCAGCTGTCAGGAATTATCATGTTTCCAGGGTTCTTGCTATCACCTTGTGTCCTTACCTCCTGGATAGACTCTGTGGGATGATAAAGCTCACCTTGTTAAATTTATTACTTAAATAATAACCTGAGGTAAAATGAAAGTTGATGCCACATAGAATGACAACTGATATGTATTTATGTCACACATTACATTATAATAAACTTTCCTTTCCTCCCCTAGTATTTGGTGTTAAGTGAAAATACTCTTCAGCATATCCTCCAGTGCCCTGCATGAGTCCATTAGCCACATGTACTACTACTCTGTGGGAATGTTCACAATGACTTGTACTGTCAAATGTGATTTAAACTTATAATGCCTTAAGAAATTGGTTATTGCCAATAGTTAACAGCTATTGTCCCAGTAAAGAAGCAAAGCTGATATGTGTAAATTGTGTTATGGAAGTACTCTAGGGTAGTTTTAGGGCATCAGTGAGGACATTTTATAACATCATTATGGATTAAAATTTTGTTTGCAGTCAGGGTAGGAACAGTAGGCAAAGCCATTCAACTTCTAAATTTTGGGTTTGCTAGTACTTGCAAAATTTGCTTTTGTTATGGGATAGCTCGCGAGAAGTTTTTTTGTTTTTGTTCGTAAAAGTCTCATTGCTTCTTTACTATTTAGAGACTAATCCTATTTGTTGTGTCTTAATAGCTAACACATTTGTCCAAGTCATTTTTCATTTCCTCCTTGATTATTGCAGATACCCTCCTTTTATACTTTTCTGATCTCCACCTCTTTAGTTTCTCCAAAATGTTAATGCAATAATTATTGTCTGTTAATATGCCCATGTGTTCCAGATGGATAGCCTTGTTAGTCTGTTTCAGCAAAATGAACAAGGATTCCTGTGGAACCTTAAAGACTGACAAATTTTGCTGGCCGTAAGCTTTTGTGGGTAGAAGTGTCTGATGAAAGAGTTCTAGCCCATGAAAGCTTATGCCCAAATAAATTTGTTAGTCTTTAAGTTGTACAGGATTCTTGCTTTTATATACTCATGTTCTGTCATTTGCATTGCTGCATCATCTTCATCTTACACATCACATTAAGTTTAAACTGCTCATCTTCACCTTGAAGGCTCTGCAGTGTGTGTGTGTGTGTGTGTGTGTGTGTGTGTGTGTGTGTGTATTAGATATTCAAGTCTAAAGTAATGATCAAGTTGATTGCTTCAGGTGTTCCAGAGTGGATGGCACAGATTTCACCAAGTATTGTTGCACGGAACATTGGTTGACAAGGTATTTCATGGTTTGAAATTTGTTTCTGTAGTCACGAATAGGAAAGTGTCTTAGTCCCCGTGTATTAGGCACATCAGTCATGTGATGTGCAGATGCAGTTCAAAGTGGGTCTTGTTTTCCATGGGAGGGAAAAGTTGCTAGTTCTTCAGTTAGTTCTAGATTAGGTATCTGTGTGTGACTTTGGTATCCACTTTGCTTGCCATTGATCTTCCTAGGAAAACCCTTAGTCTTTGAGCTGTTTCACTGAAGCACAAAAAGGTTTTTTATATTAGAGTTTGAATCTCAGTAAGTAATATAGATTTTCACGTATTGGGAGATCTTTGTTCCGTTGATTACAATTAGACTTTAATGTCACGATGAATTTGATGTCAGTTCATGTGTGCCATTATAGGAAGCCATGGTTGTGGTATTGATTTTACTGTGCCAATATGATTTACTGTAATTTTACTTTTTATCAGTCTTCACTGGAGAGGATGTCAGGAGATTGCCAAACCAGAGTGATTCCTTTTAGATGACAAATCTGATGAACTGTTCCAGACTGAGGTGTCAGTAGAGGAGGTTTTGGAACAAACTGATAAATTGCATACTAATAAGTCACCAAAACCTGATGATATGCACCTAAGAATTCTTAAAAAACTGAAATATGAAACTGCAGAACTTCTGTATGTAACCTGTTGCTTAAATCAGCCTCTGTACGAGATGACTGGCAAATAGCTAATGTGCTACTGATTTTTTTAAAAAGTATCCAGAGGCAGTTGTGGCAATTACAGACTAGTAATAGTAAGCCTAATTCCAATACAAGGCAAATTCATTGAAACTAGAGAAAAGAACAGAATTGGCAGACAGGAACAGAATTATCAGACACACAGATGAACACGATTTGATGGGGAGGGTTGATGTTTTCTGCACAGGGAAATCATACCTTGCCAATCTATTAGAATTCTTTTGAGGATATGAAACCCATGGACATGTGTGATCCAGTGAATATAGTTTACTTAAACTTGCAAAAAGCAAATCCATCACTGTAAGCTTTTAAGCAAAGTCAGAAAACATGGGAAAATGGGAAGTTCCTCTTATGGATCAAGAAAGGAAACAAAGAATAGGAGTAAACAGTCTTTCTTCACAGTGTGGAGAGGCAAGTAGTGGGATCCTCCAGTGATCTGTATTGGGGCTTGTACTGTTCAGTATTTCATAAGTGATCTGGAAAAAAAAAAAAGAAAAACAGTGAGGTGGTAAGTTTTCAGATGGTAAAAATTATTTAATTTGATCCAAAGCAGATTGTGAGAGTCACCAAGACATCTCACAAAACTGGACTGGCCAAGAAAATGAAATTTTATGTTAAGGGCAACATAACACACTTTGGAAAACATAATCCCAACCACACATACAAAGTGATGGGGTCTAAATTAGCTGTTACTACACAAGAAAGAGATCTTTGAATCATCATGGATTGTTATCTGAAAATATATGCTCCATGGGAAACAGCAGTCAAACCATTGGTAGATAATTAGAAGATATTATTGTGCCAATACGTAAATTCAAAGTACTCCCACACAATGAATATTATGTTCATGTCCAGTTGGTGAATCTCAGTAAAGATATATTAGAGCTGGGGGAGGAAAAAAAAAAAAAAAGGCAGCGAAGGGCAATGAGAATTATTCAGAGTCCAGAAGAGCTTTCATATGAGGAGAAATTAATGAGACTGGGGGTCTATGGTCGGGTCCTCCCCTCGTCAGGGCGAGGCAAGCAAACCGTTTGCAACTTCTGGCCTTCAACCCTGGCTGGGGTAAGGCAAACCAACAGTTAGCAGGTTCAGGCCTTCAACCCCCCGCTGGGGTAAGGCAAGCAAACAGTTAGCAGGTTCAGGCCTTCAACCCCCGGCTGGGGTAAGGCAAGCAAACAGTTAGCAGGTTCAGGCCTTCAACCCCCGGCTGGGGTAAGGCAAGCCAACTGTGGCTCAGCTGGTAGCAGGGGAGGGAAGGGGAACGCAGGCCCGCCCGCTCCACTGCGTTCCAGCCCAGGGCCCTAGCAGTGGCTACGCGGAAGGCCACTGTGTCAGTGGAGCTCCCACCGAAATGCACTGACTTACAATTGTCCCTGGGCTACTTCCTTCCCTTGCCCACTGAGGCCTGGGGCACACTGTCCTCGTAATCCTCTGGGTAGGAGCCCCAGGGCATCCCTGTCAGGCCCTCACTATCTTCAGGAGGCAAGGCTGGGAACTTGGCCTCCTCAGCCAACATCAGCTCCTCCAGGTCACACGAGTCTGGAAGGGCTGGCTCGCTGTCCTCCGCAGAGGGGAGCTCCTCCAGGTCCTCCCCGGCGTCAGGCTGGTCCACAGGGCTCAGGCTCTCTGCGGAAGGAAGCTCATCAAGGTCCTCCTCTGGAGGAGTTTTCTCCAGGGGTGCAGTTGCCCAAGGTTGCTCCCCCCAGCTCTTCTTGGGTAGAGAGTCTGGGCGCCAGTTAGCCTCCTTTACTCCCGGTAGAGGGAGGTCTGCCAGGGGTGGCAGCCACTTCTCTCTAGGCTCCCCCCATGGCTGCCTGGTCTGCTCCCTTTTATAGTCCTCCTGCTCCCGGCGCCCTTCCCTTTGGTTCTGGCCCCGGCCGCTCTGCCGGGTCTCCTCTGGCCAGTAGGGGGAGTGCAGGCGCCCAGCTGCCTCTCTCCAGCTGCCTAACTGCTCCCCTCTGCTACAGGGTCCCTCTGAAAAATCTTCCATCAGCCACTTTTGGAGGACATGATACTGGGCTAGATGGACCACTGGTTTCCTCCTTATGGCCATTCTTATGTTTTCATGTTTTATGTAATGATTCTCATTGTGATGGAAAGTTGAGAGTCAATGAGTGACAAGTGGGGGCTGTGTGTCTAGATGATGAACAATATTCTTTAGTAAACTAAAAAAGGAGTAGTGAAGAAATCCATAGTGTTTTTGTGTCACCTTCCTCAGTTGTTCCAGCCTGTTTCTGTATGAAATTTAGATTAATCCTTTTTTTTTTTTTTTTTTGGTCATGGATATTTTTCAGGTGCCAGTGTTATGAGAAACTTTGGTCTCCTGTCACAGCAAGATAATTCAGGGTGGGATTGTGTTTTATCTGTTGGCCTTAGAAGTTCACAAGATGTTCTGCCCTAGCTTTGTATTGCTTAAATGAAATGCTGATACAGGAGTCTTAGTGCTGTTTGGTTTTAGTTGCCAGAGCAAGAAATATTTTTTCATGGTTTTAAGGTCCTTGGTTAGTATCTGTTTGGCGATAAGCAAACTGCATGATTATGCAGTCTGAATGATGTCATCAGTATAAGAATATTTCTGTGATGGTGTGCAAGAGGGTTTACTGGTATAGGTGTTAACCAAGATTGGTGTTGGGACTGATCCCTACAGTAAGCCATCATTGAGCATACATGGCCTTCCTGACCTGATCAAGGAAAACATGAAACTTATGATTTGTCAGAATTTCCTATGGGGTAATTTTGCTAGCTTTCAGAAGAAGGGTATTCCTCCACACAGTGTCGCAGGCAGCAGATGAGTCTAAGTGAGCTACACCAGTCTTGAATTTTTGCTGGACTCCCATCTCAAGGGGCATTGTTAAGACAAACACTTGGCCAGTTTAGCTTTGGCTATCCTGGAAACCCACTTGGCCATTCAGTAACGTTGCTTCTACAACTCTCACCAGAAGTATTCTCCCCATGAGCTTACACATTGTGCAGAATAATATGGATCAATATGATAATGGATGGCCAGTTGAGTTGCTGGGCATGATCATAATAGCAATAATCATAGCCTCACGTCAGATTGTTTGGAAAATCCCAGAGGAACGAATGTTAGAGAACAGTGCTACTCTCATTTCCATAACTTGGCTATAAGGTTTTTAAGAAATTCTGGAAATATGTCATCAGGTCTTGCATCTTTCCAAGCTTTGGTAAGAGAGAGGGTCTTGTTCACCTTAGCAGTGAAAGTCACTGATGGGGGAGATAGTGAGCTGATTGATTGTCAGAACTCTCTGTGCACTTTGCATTAATAGACTGTGCTTTTGAAATCATAAGAAGTCTTCTTTTGAGCACATCAGCTAAGATCTCAGAGTTTTACATTTCTCTGAGTTTGCAGATCCAAGATGAGACAATAATAGCCAAGCTTTATGACTGGAGTGAATAAAGCCCAAAGATTCAACCATCTCAATCCATCTTTGATAGAGGGCTAAATTCAGTAACTCTAGTGGGATTATTGCAGTGTTTATGTCACCAGACTTCTGGTACTTCTGTAATAGTCTTTGTGTTTTTAGTTGCTAGCATCAGGTACAACCTTTTTGTTAGTTAAAGGACATGTGGTTTTTTTTTCCTTCCCCCCCCCCTCCTTGCAGCCCTTTGGATGAGCTGGGTGAAATGATCACAGTTTTCAGGCTCCTGTTGACTAGCATCAGTGGTGGCCTCTGCTGCTGCAATCGGTCCTGGCCAATTTGCCTTTTGACAGTTCCTTCACAGTTTGGGTGATGACATGATTACTGAGAATTCAGTTCCAATGTGGATTATCACTGGTCAATGCTGACTGTTTGAAAAATTGCTGGGAATAGTTGTGGAGATGTTCTGGAGGATTCTGATCTTGTCATTGGCAAGGAAACAGAGGTCTTCTGAATAGTAGTCTCTGTTCCAGTAGATGGAATGAAAATTCCCTGTCTTTGACAACAAAGAGAAAATATGTGATTTTGGTTACCATTCTGCAGCTGCCTTGCCTTCAGTTCATTGCTATTATACCTTTACGTAACACAGCGGCTATTGAAATCATTGACATCTATAACCAGATGATACACTGTAGGTAAAAGGGGAGAAGATTGGTCTGTATTCAGTGGTTTATACATGTTAGCTACCATTAATTTGCCAATTCTCATTGAGATATTAAAGGTTCCAGAGTTACTCCTAGCATCTTTTAAATTGTAATCTTTAATACCCTATTTGATGTATTTGGCAAAACCATGTTTTGAATGGTGAAGATAGGTGATGTGAGATTGTATCCAGCAATATGGCAGTGTGATTCTTTGTTGCTGGCTTTTTTTTTTTTTTTTTTAAGATAAGGTTTTGGTAGGATGATGGTATTGATCATATTATGTCGCATAATGTAAGCTAATAATTGATTTTAGATCAGGACATACCTTTGACATCCTGACAGCTAATGGATAGAATTGAACTTACTTTGAGATTTTATTGAGTGACATTCAGATGTAGGTTTGTTGACATTGGGTGTGCGTTGGCACATGGTAGGGCAGACCATGAGGAGGTTTTTCTCCTCTCCCCTGGGAAATGGGTGTGTGTGTGTGTGTGTGTGTGAGAGAGAGAGAGAGAGAGAGAGGTTTAATAGGGGAAAAATAACCTAAACAGAATATCATCATGATAATAATTTACCCAGGCAACCACAGAATCATAGGGTTGGAAGGGACATCGTGAGGTCGTCTAGTCCAGCCCCCTGCCAAAAGCAGGACCACTGTCACTGAATTATCCCAGCCAGGCCATTGTCTAACCAGACCTCAAATATCTCCAGAAATGGAGATTCCACCACCTCCCTAAGCAACCCATTCCAATGCTTCACCACTCTCCTAGTGAGAAAATTTTTCCTAATATGCAACCTTGACCTTCCCAGCTGCAACTTGAAGCTATTGCTCCTTGTTCTGTCCTCTGTTACTACTGAGAACAGCTAAGTTCCCTCCTCTCTGGAGCACCCTTCAAGTAGTTAAATGTTATTATTAAATCCCCCCTCAGTCTTCTCTTCTGCTGGCTAAATAAGACTAATTCCTTCAGTCTCTCCTCATAAGTCATGCCCCAGCCCCCTAATCATTTTTGTTGCCCTTTGCTGGACTCTTTCTAATTCAACCACATCTTTTTTGTAGTGGGGAGCCCAAAACTGGACACAGTATTCCAGATGTGGCCTCACTAGTGCTGAATAGAAGGGAATAATGACATCCCTCAATCTGCCGGCAATGCTCCTACTGATATAGCCATTAGCGTTTTTGGCTACAAGAGCACACTGTTGACTCATATCTAGCTTGCCATCCACCAGAACCCAAAGGTCCTTTTCTACAGTACTGCTGCTTAGCCAATCAGTCCCCAGCCCATAGCAATGCATGGAGTTTTTCCATCTTAAGTGCAGGACTTTGCACTTGCCCTTGTTGAACCTCATGAGATTTCTTTTGTCCCCCTGCTCCAATTTGTCCAAGTCTCCCTGAATCCTATCCCTGACCTCCAGCATGTCTACCATTCCCCCAAGCTTGGTGTCATCCAAGAACTTACTGAGCGTGCAATCTATCCCACCATCAACATTATTAATGAAAATGTTGAATAGAACCAGCCCCAGGACTGACCCATGGGGCACACCACTCATTACTGGTTGTCAGCTAGACATTGAGCCATTGATTCCTACCTGCTGAGCCCATTGATCTCGGCAGTTTTCTATCCATCTTATAGTCCACTCATCCAATCCATATTTCCTTAATTTGCTGATGAGAATGCTTTGGGAAACCATATCAAAAGCCTTGCTAAAGTTGAGGTATATCATGTCTACAGCTCTTCCTGCATCCACAAATCCAATCATCTCATCATAGAAGGCTATGAGGTTGGTCAGGCACAATTTGCCTTTGTTGAATCCATGCTGACTGTTCCCGATCACTCTGTTTTCCTCCAAGTGTTTCAGGATTGATTCTTTGAGAACCTGCTCCCTGATTTTTCCAGAGATTGAGGTGAGGCTGACAGGTCTGTAATTTCCTGGGTCCTCCATTTTGCCTTTCTTGAAGATAGGCACTATATTTGCTTTCTTCCAGTCCTCTGGTACCTCCCCCGTTCGCCACGAGTTTTCAGAGATAATGGCAAGTGGCTCTGCAATCACATATAATCAATGTAATATTACTATTGTATCGTTCATCCTCTTTTCCCCTCACTTCTGCTTGTTCTTGTCATTGAGTCTAAAATTATATTGTGTGTTCCTCAGGGCAAGGATCACATATTTTTTTCTATATTCAATTAAGTGCCTAAATTGCTTAGGGTGGAGCCTTTTCATCTCAGATTTTAATCTGGCTGGATCGTTAGATGTGAAAAATCTGTGCCTCTCTGTGACAAGTGTTTGATGACTTATATCAAATGGTTTGTACAGCCTATCTTATTTGGCATTCTATTTGACAGTCTCATTAGAAAAAACTGTTATTTTATAGACATATAGATTCTTTCTCACTCCAGTGTTGATTCTTCCATGTCAGCAGTGAGGCATGCTGATAAGGTTGGGTGAAGGAGCAGCTTTTCATGTTATATATGTTCCACAGGTCCCGAGATTGCTCATAAAATGTGCCGAATTTTTGACTTTACAATCAGGTATTACCACTGTTCTGCCTATATTCTCCTACAGTTAGTAGAGGGAATGTTCAGGAATGCTATGGTATATTTAGTTACCTCAGGCAACTGGAAAATTTGTAAAGTTAACTATTGCAGACAGAAGAATGCAATTTCACTATGTCCATCCGTTTCTTCTCTTGATCGTTAATTCCACTTGAAAAAGGGGGGGGGGGAGAATTTGGAAAAGTTACAGAAAATAAACTCTTCAATCAAATGTTCACATCATTAGAGTAAAGGCTGGGTTGATACATTAGTGAGGAAGACACTGTAATTGTATATGAAATCTTGATGTTTTATTTGCGATAAATACTTGGTTTCAAATGTTTGCCTTGGTGCTAAGAAATTTAGGGTACATAAAGATATCTACAGGTATATGGTTTACTACATAATGGTGATTTACATCAAGATTCTGGTGTCTGGAAGACATTAGATATCAGCTTATACTCTAGGGGTGAAATCCTGGCTCCACTGAGTCAAAGTGAGTTTTGCAACTGACTTTGGTAGGACCAGAATTTCACACTATTCAGTTAGGTCCATTAACTTCCTGATTGTTTATTAACTTATGTCAAGGTCAAGAATCAATATATTAATTTTCTTTGTGCTCAAGTTGTACATAATGTAAAGGATATGAGCAATCTGATTAGACTATGAAAGAGTAACTGTAATATGGCAATATTGGGGAGTGGAGGAAAAAAACAACAAAAAATTAAGTAGGGTGCTTAAAAACAATGTGAAAAGAGATGGAGAGAGAGAAAAAGACCACACCAGAGAAGTACACTGCATAAATCAAAAGGTTTTATGTCATAACATGAACATGTGCCATTCCTG
Organism: Podocnemis expansa; assembly: GCA_007922195.1. Lineage (NCBI taxonomy): Eukaryota > Metazoa > Chordata > Testudines > Podocnemididae > Podocnemis > Podocnemis expansa. The sequence goes on along the minus strand of ML681984.1, from coordinate 23,443,614 downwards.
CTCATATATTGAATTTCAGTAGTTGGTTGCATAAAGAAGTAAAGTGTAATGAAACTGGCAAGCCAAGTATTCCCCAGTCAGCCTTATCTTTGTTCCATTTGTCCTTCAGATACAGCTTTTCTTGCCTTTTTCAATAAAATCCATCCAGCATTTTTATTTTGCATCTCTCTGTAACTGAGCTGCGAAGACCAATGAGATTCAGTGCTTTTCTAGTTGAGTTCTTAGCAGCTGCTTTTTAAGAGATCAAAACTTAGAATGCTGCTACATGGTATTAAGGCTTAGCTATTGATGTGTCCCTATAGGGGTTATGTATTTCTTGTGGGGGGTAGGCAGAGGGGAAGGGTAAAGAGTGACCCTTTTGAGCATGCTCATAGACAGTAAACACTACTCTTTTTGTTTCTTAGGTTTCTCTTTGCAAGCTCAGTGCTTAACCTGGCTGAACTTATTGCCCTTCGGCCTGACCTTGGCAAATTGAAAAAGATTCTTTATTTCCATGAAAACCAACTGGTATATCCTGTACAGAAATGCCAGGAAAGAGATTTCCAGTATGGATACAACCAGATTCTTTCATGGTAGGTGTTTCTTATAGCATAATGTGTTTTTTAGTGACATCTTTTAAGCATTTTTAAACCTCTGGGGTTCTGCATTACTTAAACACCAACACTTTTACAAACTGAGATGCAAATCTAAACAGAGTCCAAAGGAGGTGCTAAATCCTTTCGCAGAAACAAGTTATAAAGTACTTCATATGTAACCACACCTCAAACTGTTGTTCAGGTTTACCTGTGTGCTGCAGTACTACAATGCCACGCCTGTAAATTGCACTCATTTTCCATTTATACCTATTCATAGCAGAGATGATGCTGTACCTCAAGGACGCTTAACACAGAGATAGTTAATCAGCTCTTTCTGAGCCGCAGGTTTTAATGCATCCAACTGAAATTAAAATAAAGGTTTCCAGGGGAATAAAGAAAAACATAGTGCAGTACTTTTGTTTGTTTGTCTTTAAGAAGAGAGGACAGTAAACATATCAAATAAATCCATATATTTCTTTCATTTGTCATTCAGAAGTGGTGCAGTGCTAAAATACCCAGATATTTTAAAGGCTGTGGTCCTTTATTGTTACTTAAAACAAATTTATTTCCTGAATCGAAGTTAATGAAAGAAGTTAATAACAGCTACACTGAAAAGCTTTGTGATTAGACACTGTACAAACCTAAGTGAATCTGCAAAGCTGAATTGGTTTGAATTGAAATAAATTCATTTGGTTGATCTCTCTCACCTATTTCTTATTAGGAAGCTTATTAGAAACATGGATTGAACATTTTAAAATACATACAGTGTAAAACATTTACATCTTTATGAGATGAACCAATTGATATTCAGATTTCCCAAATTATTATTGTTATATAAACTGAACATTTTCTGGAAATGCTTCTGTCATTGCATTTGCAAGATGCTTCAGTTATTAAGTAGCAATGTTGTGAAAATGTAGTGAAATGGAATGTATTGTGAAAACAGTAGCAGACATTTTGAAATTCAGTGATATAAAAATGTGGTGTTTGCTCATGAAGCTGCGGAAGGAAATCTCTAAAACAAATATATTTTTAACTCCATTCAATATCGTAAATGCTGTAATTTTTCATGAGATTTTATATTTCAGGATCTCTCACTTATTCCGAAAAGACTTCTAAGAATGTTTGGTCTCATGTTTTCTTTAGTTTAGAATTGCCTTTGTGCATTGATGTAAATTCATAATGATGTACATATTTTGAACATTTTTGGTGCTGTCAATGGATGTTTTAATGGCCAGAGAGGTTAAATCTTGTCTATATTTTAGCTGCATAATTTCTGTCTATTAGTAGTCACCAGTAAAAGAAAAAAAAAGTTGTTTCTCTTTTTGCTTCTATATGATACAAAGAGGACCTGAAATTTTTAATATTTTAATATTATTTTGCTTGTTTCTGTTCAAAAACTTCTTGCAGGACAAGGTAATTGGCCTGAGATCCTTCCAAACTCTTTTTTATGCTGTTAATCTTTAGGAGAGAACTTTTTTCCTAAGTGTTTGTCACGAGTTTTAATTTAAATAGGTATTGACAAAATCATAGAGGGTTTAAAGAGTATGACTAATATTCCTCCCCCCCAGTTGCTCAGGTTTTAGTTTCTTCTGATGATAGGGTCCCTCTAGTTTCCCAGTCTTACTTAAATCTCCATCAACAGAGTAGATAAGACCTAGTATATCTAATGTACAAAAGTAACAGAGATAGTCTTCTTAGGTCTTAATTATGTATTGGGGAAAAGATCAAGCTCTTTTTTTTGTACATCATTTATCTACCTATTCAAAGAGGAGGGTTGACTCACTGGTTCTTTTAACTTGAGAAAAGCATATGGTAAAAAGTCATAGGTAAGAAAGAAAGGGAGATTTAAAAAAAAATAGTTCCTTTTAAGTAGTCTAGTTGAAAAGGATTATTTCTCCCAAATGTTTCTTTGCATTTTCTGCTGACTCCTACTGCTTTTGTGAGCATTGTCCATTTTCTTTCTTGACCAGTCAGTAGTGCAAATTGTGAGGATGAATGACAATCTTTCACTTCAAATATACTTTTCACCAGTTCAGTGACTTACGAGCACATGTCCTCAATTTATTTCAGGGCTGATGGGTCAGTATTACAATATGACATACAGAGAAAATCAGTGAGACATAGAACATTTTTTAACTTTGTTGTAATATTACATTTGTGCCAGTATAGTTAAGATTGTGTCAGCACTTCTGAATAAGCTTCCAGATTTTTCATTGCTTGACACTTTTGCCTTTTCTCCAGACTGAAAACATCAGCGGAGAAATCACACATATATGATTTATCCAAATTGCAAAAATATTGGTTCTACTGTTTTTAAGTGATAATACTGAGGGACAAAATGTTTTCTGGTGTCATGTCTTGTCTTCTGCTAAGGTACTAAAAATATGTCCTAATTATTTTTTAAATATGTGATTAATTCATATATGATGAACTTTTGATATGTTTCTTTTTTTATAATAATTCTCAAGATATCAATATTCTGAATAAGGATGACTGCACGTCTATGAATTTAAAATAAGTAATTATACTAATTTATCTGTGATCCAGTTAACTGAAACTTTTGGTTAACCAAAGGTAGGTTATATCTCTCAGTGGGAATGTACACTGACTGATTTTCTCCTTTTTCCCCAGTTAACTTTTTTAGAAAGTTTTCAATGGTGTGAAATATTTAGGGGCAAAAAAAAGGTCGTGAGGGATTGTATTATAGTTTATCTAATGTCTTTTTTAGTGACACTTGCTAAAGGCAGCAAAAATATTCTTACAATGTAATTAATAACAAATGGCGCATGTATATAAAACGATTTTCTCAAAAGATCAGAATGATTGTGATCCTTCACATTAACAATAATAAGCATTTATAATTCAATTTTTAAAATGTTTGTTTAATAAAAATTGTTAAATAATCTTTAAAGAATGAAACATATGGACAAAAACCTAGAAATTCTAAACTAAGTCTGATGCCTCATCTGAATTTATTGACGTGAAGTGGAATCCCAAACTTTAATTTGGATTTCTTGCTTTGCCAGTTTATTGTCACAATATTTATCCTACATTAGTCAGCTTTAAAATAATCCTGATTTTTCTTAAAGAACATTGAATTAATTTTAGCTGCATTTTACAGTTTGGTTGCTGATGTTGTGGTGTTCAACTCTGCCTTTAATATGGAGTCATTTCTTACATCTATTGGAAAATTTCTGAAGCTGATTCCTGACCATAGGCCTAAGGATCTCGAAAAACTAATCAGACCAAAGTGCCAAGTTCTTTACTTTCCAATCAGGTTTCCTGATGTGAGCAGGTCAGTATATTTGACTCCGTTCTCCATATTATGTCATAAAGTGTTTCAAATCTATCTAAACTGATAGCCTTTGCTGCTAGATGTTAACTGATTACTTTGAGCATTGTTAATTAGGGAATTTGGTTATATGTCAGTGTGCTGCAGAATCCATTTATTTATAAAAGTATTTCAATAATCCAAAGCTACTCACACTAGGACCTGTGCCTGCACCAATGAAATCAATAGGAGGTTTGCCAAACAGGTCAATAGTCAGTATGTGTCACAGAAGGAAAGTTTGATGTTAAGGATGAACTGCCTACTTTTAGCAAAGATAGAGGATGTTATTTCACTAAATAATCCACCAATACTAAGTTATTAGGTTGTATTATTTGAAAAAGTCACCTCCTCTCTTTTTCAACCAACCCTGTCCATATGTTTGTGGAGAAGGAGGAAGAAGAAATTCCGGGGGAAAAACAACAGAGGTTAGTCAGTGGTTGAGAAGCTATTTTTCTTAGGTATTTTCCTCTATGTCCATGTTTTATGGCTTACAGTTATGTGAAACAAACTTCAGTAATGTAGAGTAGAGTTGCATATTTTTGCTGTTAACTATAGTTATAGTTGCTCTTCATTCTTCCTCTGCTAATATTAAGGACATTTTTTATTACCCTTACTGCAGACCCCATCTTGAAATTAGCAAAGGGTTATGTTATGTGGCTCAAAGGGAACATTCTGTAGATTTTTTTTTTCACTTCTGAATAAACCTTGTGCAATATATTTTATTCCATCACCACGAACGTTCCTCCTCAACTAGAGCTTTGCTTCAGTGGAGCTCACACTAACTAGAGATAATCAGTTTGCAAAATTGTATTATACTCCTAAAAATAACATGAAAGGTGCTGCATTCTTGCTGTTAAGAATGGAAAAGTGTAATGAAACTTAAATGGCTATGCTGGAATTGAGGATTTGATTTAATTATGAATTTCATTCTGTTTAAATACACTTTAAACCTTCAGCTTGGACTGGCTAGCTAGCATATTACAAATAATTTCAAAAGATTTGTCTATTTGTAGAAGGTTTCTCCAAGGAGGAATCATTTGCTACTTAAGACTAGATTAGCAAATTTTGTCGACATGTATAGATTTGGTTTAAGACTTAGAAAGGGCAGCAGGATTCTAAAGCACTGCACAAAGATTTGTAAACTGGATGCCTAAATATATACCTTTGAACCCATATTTAGGCACTTATATCCCCTCAGCCTGATTTTTAGGAGTGCCACTGAGCGGTGTGGGTGCTTAGCACATTTGAAAATTATAGCACTTCAGATGCTTGGAATGCTTTAAATTCTTTTGAAAATCTAACTATGAGTTTGACCTTGGGCATGCAAACACAGTAAGTATTTCATCATAGACTATATTCACTTTTAATGTACATTATTTTTAATTAATAATTTTAGTTTGTCTTGTCTTTCTGAGACCTGACAACTTCCTTCCATTGCAGATGTTACATTTGAAATAGAACCTAAAGGCCAGATTTTCAGCAGTGTCTGTGCAAATATGGCAGTGCATGTGCACATTACTATATGCATACACAACTCATTGTTTATTGCCATGCCTGCTAGAAATACATGTTTTTAAAAATCCATTCCATTATTTACATCAGTAGGACCTGCTGATATTTTGTTAACTTTCATTTAAATACTGTATGTAGATAGGAGTTATAATTATGCTCTCTGGACAAAAAACAGTATCATCACAAAAGACAGGAGCATTATTAAAAAAAACCTTTTACATAACATTGAATAAAGATCTTGGGGTTTTGAGCTTTATCTGTATTCAGAATTCTCCATTACTTTTACAAGATTATCTTTTAAATAATGGTGAATGCATCTGTGGTAACTGAAAACAGTTTATTAATTTAAACTGTATATTTACAGTGAAATCCAGATGAACGGAGATAGAAGAGAAAAAGGTTAAGAAATACTGTGGCCGAGCTAAGATTCATAAAGCAAGCTCTTAGCCCAGAGTGGTTTTTTTGAGTTATTTTCAAATGGTAATTTGCTTTATCCAGACCAAACTCATACAGTGTAAGTAAATGATTATTTGCATGACTGACAATCATGTGAATGCCTGCAGTCTTTTTAAAATGCATAATTTTCCCAAGATGTTGGAAAAATATCTAGAAATTCTGAAGGCAAAATTACAAGGTGATTTTTATCCCTTACTTCAACGTGTGTGTCTGTGTCTGTGTTGGTACTCGTGTGTGTGTGTGGTGCAGTTTTTAATTGGCTGTGAGAAAGATGTTCTGAACACCAAAAAAGAAAAGCTCATTAGGAATATGATTGTGATATATAAAAGTCTTTAAGTTAATATTATGATTGTGACAAAGTAAAAATAAATTAATATACCGTATTTGACTCTAGAAGAGGTCATGTGACTGCAGAATATAAAATTTCACTTGGGCAAATCCCCCCCCCCTTTTTTTTTTTAGAGTTGTTAACCAAAGGCGCACACACTCTAAAAGAGAAAAGATGTTACTCCAAAAAGACACATTTAGATATGAAATGAATGGAGAGGGAAGAATAATTGATGCATTTTGATGCAGGAGAAAATGTAACAGAAAATGCTTTGCTAGAGGAACAAAACTGGACTAGTGTAAAATACTCAATTTTATGTTTAATGTTGCAGGTGACCTTACACTACATTTACAAACTGTCTTGTCAACAAGCACAGTGTCTTCAACAGTTAACTTTATTTATTTATCTATTTTAGATTTTGGTATAAGTGCACATCTTTGCTAATTATTGATAGAATTAGGGATGAAATTAGGTTGGACAGGAGTCTGCAAAGTGAAATGTACAAAGCCACAAGATGTCTTTCCTATCCAGCACATATGGAGTGGAGGCACTTTGCCTCCTTTTTCCTCAATCTACCAGTCTCTCTCTCATCTGCCCCTTTCCGGTTTCCCTCAAATCCTGTCCTGTTTACATTACTTAAGCCAGTGGTTCTCAACCTTTTCTCTGCTATGGCACACCCTGATACCTTTAATTATTTCGAGCACACTACCATATAGTTTGTAAATGAACTCATTAATATTCATGGACCAATCCAGAACTCTTTGAATAGTTTTTCAAAAAATTCTGTGGCACACCTGTTCAGACCTGAGGATACATGGCACACTGGTTGGAAAATGCTGACATAAGCTCTTTCTCTCCTTTGCTCATAAGGGGTAGGAGAAAGGACAATTTCCCTCACTTATCTTCCTCATAGGGGAAATCCCCATTTTTCCTCTCCTCAGGTTGGCGTTCCAAAATCTGTTAAAGGGATGCCAACTCAGACTTACTGAACAGGGATTTTTTTCTGTCTGTTATCAGTGCTGTAGTCCCACAAAAAGGGAATGAAGACAGAGCAGATGAGCTCCTGTGATCTCAAATCTGTTCCCTTTTCCGGTGCCAAAAATAGGTCTGGTCAGCTTTCCCTAGGGAAGTGCTTAGGCAGTAGCCCTACTCAAACACTGGGAAGAGCAGAAAGGAGTCACTGATTTGAGAGTCTACTAGAATAGGAAATTGATTGACCCCCATCCTTTTTGCCAGAGGCTGTCTTTGACAAGTTGTACATATGTGCTGGTAGGTTGGCTTCCATGTTGCGCTCTGTAGTGGTAGATCCAGCTGTGATCTAATACTATTCTATCACTTACTTTTTAATTGGCACAGTTATATTGTCTGATATAGTATATATGTAAAAATAACCATCTTACAATAATTTTAAATATACAAGCCAAATAAAATTCTGAGTTAAGACTCTCACTCCATTGTGTGTAGGTATTACAAGGGATGTGGAACAGTAGGTGATTTTACATGCCATATGTCCTGCCATACTTCCAGACAATGCAATGAGTGAAGTACACTGTGACTCAGAATTACCTTATAATGTCTTTTTTGTTTAACTCAGACTCTTAATTGTAACATAACAATGTTAGTATACATATAACATAGTATAGTATAACATAACAATGTAGTATTGTGTGTGTGGGGGGGGTCCCAATTTTTTCCACTTCGTTAGAAAGGAAGAAGTGGAGCACAAAAACAGTAATTTCCTTTTCAATACCTTATCTTCTTTGTCTATGAACCTTCTCATGCAACTAAACATGCCTGGACCAGCTATGGAGGACCTTTGCTGATACTTGGTACTTGTCAACATTTTGATTTCTGTTGGTTCAAAGCAGGGTTAGAGTAGGCCAGTTCTTCAGCGGGAGACACTTTGGTATGGATTTAGATGACATGCTAGAAAAATGTCAGTTACTGTTAATGTTGCCATAGCTGTAGTAAATCTTCATTATCATTTATAAATTTTGCAGAGCCATAGAAGAGCTCTACTTATAACTATAGAGCTATTGCTCGTGTATTGCAAACAACTTTTAGGTTATATATATATATATTATATAAAAATTCCTCTCTCACACCTATGGGTGGTATGTGTCATCCTCAACCTCGGGTCCTCTACCAGAGGCCTGGGAGTTTGAGGGTTCTGCGCAGTATCTTAGCTGTTACGAGCACTGCACTCTTCTGGACAGAGAGCTCTGATGTTGTTCCTGGGATCTGTTGGAACCACTCTCCCAGCTTAGGAGTCACAGCCCCCGAGTGCTCCTACCACTACTGGGACCACTTTGGCCTTTACTTGCCATATATATATAGCCTTTACATATGTTTGAAAGAGATTAGAATAAAAGACAAAGGACACATGGGATAACAGATAAAAAGAGAAGACATGAGAGGCCTGTGGTTATAGTAAAAGAAATTGAGAGCCTTTTGTTATGTCAGCTTGGTAATGTCTTGTACTGTGCGTGTTCTAAATTTGTTGTGCTGGAAAAAGAAAACTGTCAGCAAACAGGGAAGACTTATCTCCACAAGTGAGAGCTGGATATGGAACCCATTGCCACTAGAGATTATAGAAAATTGATGCAAGATAGAGAAGTTGTTAGGCTGCTCCAATTTATATGGTGGCTGCAGCTGAGTCAAAGCAGCTCCGTGAATCTACTCCTTCCATCTCCGATGCCAAGTAAATCTTGATATTTAAAATTCCAGAGGGGCAGCCATGTTAGTCTAGTCCAGCAAAACAAACAAGGAGTCTGGTGGCACTTTTAAACGCTAACAAAGTTGTTTAGAATGTGAGCTTTCATGGGAGAAAATCTCACTTCATCAGACACTTGAAGATGGTGAACTTAGCAAAAGTTCTTACAGAAAGTTCCCCGTCTTCAAGCATCTGATGAAGTGGGATTCTCTCCCACGAAAGCTAATGCAATAAATTTGCTAGTCTTTAAAAGTGCCACCAGATTCCTTGTTTGTCTTGATGTTTAAAGTTTACCTTTCCTTTGTGAAAACTCAGGCTGTTATGCAATAAACATGGGTTAAATCCTGGACACATACCTGGCACATGTTGGTAGAGAAGTGGAAATGAGCATCAATCTGACTTTGCAGTCTTGCAATCCTCAGACCTGTGTGTGAAAGGTTAGTCATCCGGTGCAAGTTAGAATGGCACTTGGCCACTCTTTCTTATGCTGACTGTAAAGAGTAAGGGACCAGAAGTACAGCTGAGAACTGGCACATGTTATGAAAGTTCTCATCATTCCCCCTTCTTTCCGATATGCCTCTTGTGCCAGGTATAGGAATGGAAGATGGTGTACTAGCTTCTGCCTCAGCTCTTCCTCTCTGGAGAAGTATTTTTGCACTATGCTAATCCTGGGGACAGATGCACCAGCTTCATGGCCAGAATCCTCTGGCACTGCTATATTAATACTCCCCAACAGTGGAGATCTGGCTCTATAGTGTCGCCTATCCATTGAAGACTGCAAAACTCTTTAAAGCCAATTTCTTTGTAACCCCCTCCCCAAAGTTTTATTGTGTTTTATTTTTACCTGTTGCAGAATTATTTGGCTAAATGATATCATAGTAATCATTTAATCCTACAATAGTTCAGAAGGACACTTAGGCAGAATTCTTAGTGCAAACTAGTTTTTTTTTATGTTGGGTACTCATGTTGCATACAGCACATTCCCATAAAACCTGCATTTTGTATTTACAGAGAAATTTCTCTTGAGAGTTAAGGTCTTGTAAAACATTCTTGTTCTACAGCATGAACGAATTATTATACTCTGGGGCATTAAAAGTGAAGTGTACTGAAGAAAAGAATTTTTCATTAAAATGAAGTTTATATTGATAAAACAGATTACTAGCATTTGATGAAATGTGAAACTTGGATCTCCCCATATCACTACATCACTAGTAGGTTTATTTTGGCAAGAGGGCTAGCATGTAATGTATATCAGGACCAATCATTATGCAGTACCTGTTAGTTTTTTATTATATTAAATTGTCCTTCAGTAAAGTACTTGAAAAAATATGTACTCTATCTGTATCTTGAAGTAGCAGAATCTGGTAACCAAGAATATTCGAAAATAAAAGCTGTCATTTTATCAGTTTTGGCACAGTCATTTATCAATCAGTATTTTAAACATTGACAAGTGGTAATTTAATAGCGAATGACCCTGTTGGCAAGAAGTTCTAATGACAGATGATGCAAACTCATTTATTACTGTGGGGCTTTGCTGGCTTCTTACCTTTCTCAGTATCACAGCTCATACTTTCCAAGTCTGGGATGTGAGAAGCCACAAAGGGCAAAACCTGTGACACCAGGCCTGTAACCACACCCATCTAATCTGGTTCTCTCTTTAGATGCAAATTTTCCTATAGTATGATTAGTAAGATCTGAAGTTTAGATACTGACTTAAACACCACTTGATTTGTGACATTCAGAATTATACTTCCCACTTGCCATGCAGCAACATTTTTAGAAGTGTGTATGTGTTGTTGTTGTGTGTGGTTTTGTGTGTGTGTGTGTGTGTGTGTGTGTGTGTGTGTGTGTGTGTGGTTTCCTCAGATTTTGAATATACAACATGAGACACTATGTGCCTGGTTTCAGAGACAACTCACCTTATAATAATTGTGGCTGATAGTACCTTTCATCTGACAATTTCGAACCATTTCACTAATGTTAATTAACCACCCTTTATGGCTGTCAGTTTATTTTTATTCATTTTTCAGAGATAAGGAGATTGATATATGCAGAGATTTCAATATCTTGTGCCAAAGTCACATAGGAAGTTAGTGACAGGGTCACAACAGGAACCTAATTCTATGCCTTTCCCCATGGTAACTCCTTTGGAGGGAGAGGATAGCCTACCTTGCTGTGATGTATATAAAAAATTGAAGTTGGGGCACTACTTGCTGGGGGAAATATCAGTTGTGCTATAGGCTTGTAAAGGCAGCATTTTGAGTTCTCTTTAAAATGATCTATCAAAAATATAGCACTTCAGGTATTCTTTGCTTTGAAAAATTTGGATTCATTTTACTTGAACTTTTGCCATGCAAGAAGGTACTTTCCATTTGTTTGCATATTTCCAACTCACAAGTTATGTTACCTTACCGGAGACATCACTATGAACAGTTTTGTATGAGCATTTTAATTTAAACCTCAGTGTCGGCTTCCTATATATTTGTGTTTGAGTTATGTCATTTGGTTTTCCTCCTGTCAGAGAAATCTTTCACAAAAGAGTGTTTTTCTTTTTGAGGTTGGAATTTGGTTAATATCACCTCCATTGAGAATGGTGATATAATTAGGCTCAGCAGAGATAAATCTAATTGGTTTAAAATTTTGTATGGAGAGGTTTAAGGTAAAACTGTTCCACCTTCTTAGAATGGAACAGGATTATTAACAAAGGGCAGGATCCTGTAAGGTGCTGAATGTCCCCATCTTCCATTGCAGTATTCACAGTGGAGGGTTTTCAACACCCTGCAGGATCAGTATCCAGGAATAGGTAGAATAAGATAATAGATGGAAGTAAAGGCTGGGAATTAATTGATGCAGTCAGTTAATTAATTTAATTGGCTAGACTACTGTGGTGAGAGCTCAGTTCAAATCTGTGCATTTCAGAAAATTCCATGCTCCTAAATTTTATTTTCCAGAATTCTATCAGTCAACATTTTTGAGCAATGAATATTTTTCATTGCAGAGCTTTGAGGAATTAAAAAAATTTTAAAAACCCTCCTTTCACATGTAATTCAGGCTCATGAATGAACGTTAAGTACGAAAGTAACCATTTTTGGTTATTTTCTTTTCTGAGTTGTTAAAGGAGGAGAGTGTGTGGATAAAGCACAGAGAGAGAGAAGGTATCTTATCATTTAGGTACTCAACACACAGTTTGTGGTTAAGTAAGGGGAAAAGAAGAGGATTGGTGGCTGCAGTGATAAGTGATAGGGGTGAAGAAGGAAACAGAGTGTTCGTCCTATTTGGGGATGTTTTCCTAAATAAGAATGAGAACCAGAGCTTGAGAAGCTATGTTAAATTAAAACAATGTGGGAGTGAGGTGACTTCCAGTATCAGTTAAGGGACTGTGGCAATGTGGGCACACCTTAAGAGCATCCAGAAGGAGATATATTTGGCACACACAATGAATAATAAAAACAATACTCCATTAAGAGAGGAGGGCTGCAAATACCAGCAAGAAGACAGTAAGATAGACTACCTAACTGGGTCCTTAATTATCTCATTGTTAAACATAAAGCAGTAAACAAAAGAATACTGAGTCTGATGTATCCACTGTACACATATTACACTACTGGATTGCAAATGAACAAATCAAAGTGTCATAATAATTGTAAAGTTTAGTGACAGCAGCAGCAGTTTGACAGATCTCTCAATCTGATCCACATCCTACTGACTTTTTTTTTAATGCATAGGAAAAATGTTACTATATGTGACCTGTAAAGGCTATTCATTGCATAGACAGATGATTAGCATATGAAAATTTAATGATAAAGCGTTAGACAGGAGCAGCAGCAAATAAGATGTTCTGCAGAAGTTTCAAATAATGAAATGCATTTGGGTGACAGACTATACCTATAATACGTAAAGTTGAATTTTTTGGGAACCAGAAGGAAACATGGGTCATTCGTACCCACTGATGTGAAGATGACGGTTATGTACACCATAAAGAAACAGCTTGATGAAACTGTTTTTCAGTTTTGAAATATTAGTATAGGATGAAGCGAAGATATTTTGGTTTTGGCAAAATGTCAGTTATTGCCTTTGTTATACAAGGAGAATTTTGCCAGATTTGGAGGTTTGGTTTTGGTTTTGCATTAACAGCTAGGGGTTTTGAATATTTTATACTTTGAACATTTCCACTGCTCAGTTGTGACTCCCAAATGAATTAATTCTCTTCTTTTCCTCTTTAAATAATTCAAATGAAATACATTTTAAAATATGAAATCCCAGTATTAACTTACCAAAAGCATATATAAAGGCATGCAGCAAACCAGCTTCAGCAGTAAAAAAGATAACATGATACTATGTGGGAAATCAATTGCAGTATTGGAAAGATAGTGATGAGGACACCTGAGAGTTTCATATGTAGCATCAGGTAGTTTGGATGGTAATTTCAGTGCTTCTCAAAGTCCAGTGCCTGTCATCCCCAGTTATTTTTCTATCAGTAAAAAGTCCAGTGGCACTTTTAAAGACTAACAAATTTATGTATCACATGAGCTTTTGTGGGAGAAAATCCCATGCTTCAAGCATCTGACAAAGTGAGCTGTTCTCCCACAAAAGCTCATGCGATACATAAATTTGTTAGTCTTCAAAAGTGTGACCAGACTCCTTGTTTGTTTTGCTGGATTAGACTAACATGGCTACCCTTTTGGAACTTTCTATCTACAGGCTCTGGAAAAGATCCTTATGCTTCATATGGTGTTGCTTTCTTTGAAATGGAGGGCCTTTTGAGTTGATGTGCCCTCGTGACTGAAAAAGTAGTTTGGAGAACATCGTTCAGAGCCTTACATCATTACCTTTAATTTTCAATGTCGAACAGAGTTGTCTGTAGAGCCCTGCACGGGTACAAAAATGTGGATCCAGAACTGGACCACACCAACCCAATGTCACTTTTATCTAGTCTGTGATCTGCGTGTCACATTTTTTGTGGATCTGGAACTGCATCTGCAGGCTCATAGTCAGCATTTTAGCATTTGATTGGCTCATTCACCACATGGGTCGCACCTATTTTTTCTTGTTTGTAATTTGCATGCTGTGCTGTCAATCAAATTTCCTTGACCACCAATGAAATTTCTGATTGACAGCATGACGTACAAACCACAAACAAGAAAATGAAGAACTGGACAGGGAAGGCATGGGGAATGAGCCAATCAAAGGCCAGTATGCTAACTGATTGACAGTGAGTAGTGTCTTTCTAAGCCCCAGCCTATTGTGATTGAGACTTTGATTGGCTGGCAGACCACCAATCAGCGCTCAACTAGGATTAGCTGGAGTTCTTCCTTCTTCCCCCCTGTATGCTGACAATGCAGATCATAGCAGCCGCTGCAGGAGTCAGTCATAAAAATAGGATCTGCAGCCATGGCTGACACACAACAATGGGGCTGCAGATATCCGCAGCTGTGGATGTGGTTACCTGCGGATCTGAAACGGATACCCGTGGATCTGCAAGGCTCTAGATGTCTGATCCTGATACAAGCCAAGAAAGCTGAATCAGGCAATATATTAACTTGGTGAACTGTGATTTCCCTTAGAGAATATATACTGACAAAAGAACTATATCAGTTTTCTGATGACAAGGTATTCTCAGATCAGGACATTTGGAAAACAAGAAACTTTCTTCATTGTTAGTGTACTTTTCATGTCTTCTCCTATCTCTCTAATCTTGTGGATCATGAACAGAGCCAAAGAAAACACATTGTGTCTGCTTTTGATAATGTCTAACTAGTAAAGGGGTTTATGGTGTGTAATAGGCTATGGATGATGCTAGAACTCATGATCTTTCTAATCATTCTCCACTGCCACCTGTCAAGAATTGGCTTGCATGCAGGTGATATACCAGGATTTTGGCCTTTCAGACAAGGGTATTTCAAGTTTGCTATCATACAGAAATAAAAGGAAGCCTCTGTCATACACTAAAGGGTGTGGAGTATTATACTTCTGGCTCTGCCCCAAGTGAATGGGCTATATTATCAGGTTTCCCGAAGATGGATCTGACAAAGGTCTGTTCCTTTTCCCCATCAGAATATAAATCATGTCCATGGGTGCTCTATGAAGAGATTATCTAGTTTCACCCTGTTGGCTCACCCTTCCAGTTTGTAGTTTAATCTGATGCTGTGTTCACACAGATGATGTTCTTCCAAATGTTGGATTGTTTTATTTACAACCCTGGAAGGTGGTGGTTCTAGTAGTTACAAGTAGGGGGTCTCTTCTTGTATCATTCTTGAGGCTCGAATTGTGGCCTATCTTGTATGGCTACATAGATGAATTAGGGTGCCTGTCCCTTCATGAGTTAGCCATACTGTGGCTAACTATGTTGTAGCAAGAACAACGTATCTAGGACTGCTGCGTTCTACCCCAGCATATGGGCCGGAAGGGGTGGAGAGCGAGTAGAACCTTGGCTCTGCCCCACAACATCACTCCCATCAGAGGTGGGACCTGTGTGCCAAGGTACATGCATTGCAAATCAGGTGCAGTGTATATTCCCTTGGAAGCACTTGGGAATGGAAGGAAGGCTAATTCCAAGAAGGAAAAAACTAAAAAAATAATGTTTTTTTAAATTGATGCTGCTAGCAAAGTCACTGGTCTTCACTAGTTCTTTTCTAAACCAGTCACTAGCTTTTACATCATCGGAGTACATCTGTCTAATCAATTTATGCAGCATGGCCCCATTACTGTATTATTTCACTGCCTCACAGTATTTAGTTCTCACCACAGCCCCATTTTATAGGTGGAGGGATGAAGCCGAGAGAGACTGAAGCTTGGTCTGCATCTAACAGCGGTGTAGACTGTGGTGGCATAAGGCAGCTTATGTCAATGCCTGCACTACAGCCTTGCTCACACCAGTGTAATTATCTTACTACAGCAACATCATAATTCCACCTGCATGAGAGGCATAGGATTTATGAGGAGTATTAAGGCAATGCAATGTCTGTGTACACACTGTTCTTTACATCAGCTGTTGGCTCTCTTTCAGTTTCAGAGCTGTGAAACGCACAAGACAGCTGGTTCCTGGCTCCCTAGCCAGGCTACTGACAGATCTCCCCTCCAAGATGGGCTGCCACCCGAGTTCCCCAATTCCTCCCTGCTCCTTGGGATCCCAGCCCCCTGCCCATGGAAGTACAATGGCTGATTCCACTCTGTGCTGGAGCTGTCACGGATGCTGAGAAGTCCTTTGTTGCTTCCACCACATTCCTGGCAGAGGCAAGAAGCCCTGGGGAGCAGCTGAGCTCCCAACAGGAAGCTGCATGGAGTTGAGAGCCTTTCCTCTCACCCTCACCCACACACATACTGACCCTCTACATTTGGTGGAAGCACTTCTAATTAGGACCTGCACAACAGGCAGTAGGAGGGTAATAAATGCACTGGCTGTAAATTGACTTAATATGGGTCAATTTAAAATTGTTGTGTAGACATACCCTAATGAGCTGTCCAATTGCACACATTCTGGAGATTGAACCTGGGTCTCTTAAGTCCCAGCCTAATTTCTAACTCTGCTCCAGAGCAAACTAAGGAGGTTTTGATTTTCCTGGTCACATGGTGCTCTTATAATCTACCTCTACCACAGGAAAAAAAAATCCAGAATTAGAAAAATATACACATGCACACCCACTGCCCTTTGAAAAGCCTGTTCAGTCACCCTATTGAAGGATTTTGAAGAGAGTTGTAGTGTTTCTCAGATACTGTAGGCAAGAGGATTAGCAGTTGTTCTACAGAGGGCTGTAAAGGAGTGCTTTTCAGGCTAATGTTCATTTCACAGCATTATTGCAGCCAGTGAAGACTTGCTCATTTTCACACATTTAGCATGCAGTTCAGGCTGAATATTTGGTTCTCAGTGGGCACTACCCTCAGGCATATCTTTTCGGGGCCATTGATTAGTAAAGATTCCTTCTGACTCTACCCCAGTTTATTTTTGCCAGCTGAAGCATTGCTGTTTGGATGACACTCTTCTGTTGGAGATCATCCCTGTTGGAGCCGGAATGAGTTTCTTATAACCTTACCCTCTTGATGAGTTTGTGTAGTGGCTTGCTTATCTGGGTAGAGGGGATTGCTATTAGAATCTCATCAATCCACAGTGGAGACAACTGTGTCACAGAGAATTTCTTACCTGTACTTCAGTTCAAGTGTTGCAACCATCTGCCCTTCAGCAAAGTTTATCACAAGTATCTTGTTTCTTTGAGTTCATTTTTGTTATCTGCTCTCAGAATTTAAATTACCACCATGGACTTATTAAACTTTATCTCTGAGAGCAGAAAGGAAGGATTTGACCCTTCTTAGGGTTCCAAAATGATGCTCTCCTTGGTTGTCAGACATCTGACTGACAGTAAGAAGCAGGACAGTGTAACATCACTCAGAATTTATGGCAACCCAGCCACAAAAATGAAGTACTGGCTGAGAAATTCTCCTTTGTTTTTTTTCCCTCAGATATACCTGATGGGAATCCTATAAAACTTCTTGCATATCTGTGGCCTCAGATAATATAACTTCAGTTTTTCAAAGTAACAAATATTTTTAAATGTGTCCAATACTGAAATCATTTGCTCATATGTATGTTAGCAACTTATTATTCTGTGGGCGTCACTTCATTTTGGCTAGCAATAAGTCCTGTTCAGTCATTGTGCTGCAGTGGAATGTTTAAAGCTGAAATGTGCGTTGGAATCTGTTTGTTTGCAGCAGATGATTTGCCTAAGCTTTGATGCGCAGTCACTTTCTGACATTTGTGTATTTCAGCAGTGAACAATGTAAACTCATTTTCTGAGCACTTTGATTACTTGCACATAGCTGTGCCCGTGGCATGTGACAGAGAAGAGCACTCTATCCACTAATCAGATAGATATGCTTCAAGCGTATTTACACAAAATAATGAAAACAGCTGTTAGATACCTTTAAACTTGAGTGTGTTTTGTTATTAATCTACTAGCCCGTACACATGACACTATAATTCTTCGCTCACTCAAGTTGCCTTTAATGACACAGTAATAAAACTGAGAGGGATGAAAGTAATGGAATCGTAGAATGTAATGCCTCAATTGTTCTACAGTGTCTTCCTTTTTGCCAAAATAAACCACAATTAGGTCCATATGGTGTTTTGAAGTTTTCAAGCAATGACCCTAATAAAAAGTAATGAATTTCTGACAAAAGAAAGCATGGTGCTCTTTTAAGCAGATATCTTTGCTATTGATCTAGTTATGATTGCAGACTGATATGCTAATAGAAGAAGAAAGGCTCAACATGTCTGCTACAAGCACTTTCATTTGTGGTTTATTTTACTCATATGAAATTCAGATTGAAAAGGTAGAAACATGTTGTAATCCGTTAGTTATGATTTCCTTTTTAAAGACGTATTATTTTAAAGAAAACAAATGGATTTTTCTCAAGAAATGTGATGTTTCTAAGGCAGCTGTTAACTTGGAGGACATCTTGCAAAGTGAATGAAAAAGATGTGTTGTGTGGGAATGGCAGATTTAACTTGAATACTGAGTGTCTTTTGAGGTTCAAGTTCCCTTTGTTGTTCTGTCCCTTTAAGTCTTGCCGTGGGGAGGGAATTTGAGTGACACTTCACTCCACTTTCGCTCATCTAAACAATTAAACTGTGCTGAGTGGCTGTGCAGGAACTGGAGAAAGGATACTCAAATGGTTTGACGGAGGCTGTATAAATACATAGAGAGATTGATGACTTAGAGGCAACTATCAAAAAGCAATAAGTGTGTCAATATTATTGCAGTGAAGCAATAGTAGCATCAGATGTATAAGTAATCTAATCTAATGGAGAGAGAGGAAAATGGGACCCTGAAGCAGAGAGAAACAGAGATGCCTAAAGCAGAGGAGATAGGGAGGGAGCAAATAAGTCATTGGCTTGATGAACTCTAATTATTCCTTTCAGAAAACTGTTCAGATTTGTTAAGTTAATGAGAGTCCCACACCTGAACAGTTCGAAATAAGACATGAAGAAAACCTTCTGGATCATCTGTTAGTATGATTTAATAATTGATTTTTTGTTAACTCTGAACTTTGTGCTTAGTGATGTACAAGTTGCATTTGTTACGACTGAAAAACACACTGGATTATCCTCTAAACAGAATTCTGGTATTCATCTGCCTTTGGTCACCAGTACAAATGGTGCCTCACTGACCCTCCTTTTGCAAATTATTCCGTTTATCTGATTAACATTCCTTTTTTGCTTAATATTTCTCCTGAATTCTTACTGGGACATAAAAACAAGATCCCAGCAGTCTCTTGCTGACTGAAAATTTCAGAGCTCATTTGCAAGAAATGATGTTGAGTCTGGTGCCCTGATCAAATTCCAGTTTTGTTTTCTGTCTACCAGGTTTCCCCTGTAGTTTTGACCATGGATGGTAATTGCTTCTTATTCTAAACTGTTGAATACTGATCCTAGGTATTGTTAAGCTGTTGCTACATTCCAATATGGAAATGGCCTCAGTCTGGAAGGATGGAGCAATTTATGCAAATTATATATGTAATGTTTAATAAAATCACTGCATTCACCTTCTGGGTTTCCTTTGGAGCACATCTAAAATCCACCAGGCGTTTCAGAACAATGGGATATGCTGAATGAACATATCTCCTAACTATCCTGGTCCCACACCTCTGTGGCCAGCCCTTCCCATGTTTTAGAGAACAGTGGCGATTTATCCCCTCTCCCCGCCCCCAAAACTCCATATATCCCTTCTTTTTGCAGTAGTCACTTTGGTCTAAGTAGACTTTGAGCCCTGGAGCCCTTGAACCTACGGTTATGCTGTTGGAAATTAGCAAAACCATGGAAAATTCTCCCCTTTATTTATGTCTTTGCTACCTTTTACATTGTTAATTAATTCTTTCTTCTCTTTACCTCTCATAAGTTTATGCAAGGTTATTCTATCCCTCTTAATTTAAGAGGGATTTTATCCCTGGTGAGATTGTAAACTTTAAAATATGCTGTCTTTTAAAAACTATTAATTTGCCTTTCATGTGTTTTACCCATTTGTCTTTGCTTCTCGAGTTAGATATCCAAAATGCTGGTGTTTTTTTCTTTAATATCCCATCTTGTATTTAGCATGTCAGTGAAATTCTATTGAAGAATTTGCACTATGACAATAATTGTAGTGACAACGGAATGTGATACCTAAAGTTTATGACTTCTATTCAGGAAAAGAGAATGGGTGTGAGTGAGAAAATTCTTATTCCGAATGAAATTATTACTAGCTGTTTTAAAACAGATCCAGTGTGCGAGTTTTAGTTTGTGTGCCGAGATCCCTCTTTTAATGACTTCTTTTTTCAGTGGAGATCCTGATGTTTTTTTCTTTTTTCTTTTCTTTTCTTTTCTTTTCTTTTCTTTTCTTTTCTTTTCTT
>ML681984.1:23343562-23423307 GCA_007922195.1 Podocnemis expansa | reverse complement strand
TTTTCTTTTCTTTTCTTTTCTTTTCTTTTCTTTTCTTTTCTTTTCTTTTCTTTTCAAATTGCAACAATAATTAAACAAGCTGAAGAACCAATGATGGGTAAAATTTTGTTTTTAAAACTAAAAATATTTGAATTATAGCCCTCAGTGAGCAAATAGGTATCTGAAAATATGAATTTTTCTTTTTCTCCCCCCCCATTCATATTGTTCAAATACATCTGAGTATTATTGTTATGTGTTAAAAAAAAGTACTAAGCTATGAATTTATAGGCCAAATTTCAGATTGTAGCATATTTTAATGGTTGAGTTAAAAAAAAACAAACCTTGAGATAACAGTTTATAATGAAACAATTGGCATGCTTTAACTATTAAGTATGGGTCTAATCATGCAGGAAATAAGTGCTTATGTGCTCAAGTCTTTGCAGAATCTAGCCCAGTTGTGGCAAATATACCACGGTTAAGTCAAGCTAGGTTTAAAATGGTGCAGCCTCTTTCTACAATTGCTTACTTACATGAGTAGTCCAATTGAGGTCCAATGCTACTCACTTGTAATAGTTTTCAGGATCCAACTCTGTTTTTGTAATAGACCCATCAAAACTATTCCATGGAGAGTCCATGGAGGCTCCAGTTAATAAATATTTTTGAAGCATTTTGTGACACTGGGAAGACTTGTGGGATCAAATTCTGGTTCCTCTGAAGTCAATGAAAATTTTGCAACTGTCTTCAGTGGCCAAGACTTAACAGTTAGAGTGAAGAGTTAAAGAGTTGATTGATACTACTAGTATATTTTGCCTCTTTATTTTAATAAATAAATTTATGTTATGGAAGTGCCCAAAACATGCTAGACATTGCAGTTTATTACTGTCATAATTTACTGTTAATATTACAATAATACCCAAAATGTGCCACATGTTTCTAGACATGCAGTACATTACAGCTCATTGTCTGAAGTACTTATACTTTAA
Source organism: Podocnemis expansa (assembly GCA_007922195.1). Classification (NCBI taxonomy): domain Eukaryota; kingdom Metazoa; phylum Chordata; order Testudines; family Podocnemididae; genus Podocnemis; species Podocnemis expansa. The sequence goes on along the minus strand of ML681984.1, from coordinate 23,422,345 downwards.
ACGAATAAGCCATGCATGAGGTGTGGGGAAAAGATTTTAACACAAGCAAGAGAATTTTTGTTAGTTTGTTTGTGAACATTTGTTTGTTAACATAGTTTTGCATGAGTAAATATGCCAGATCTTGCACATGTAAATGTACCTGAGTAACTTTAATCACATAAATAGTCACACTGGGCATACATGTTTGCAGAATTGAATCCTTCTGACTAGTTACTAATTGTAGCAACTATTAAAAGCTTTAGGTTTTAACAGTGGCTAATTTCCTGTGTGGAAATAGCTCCACAAAGAAGAAGAATATATTTTTAAAACCTTTTTAAAAAGGGAAGAAATTAATTATTTATTTGTATATTTCTTGTTTGAAATTTTGATTTTAATTAATTTTTTGAACATGTATAATGATTTTTTAAAAAAAAAATCAAAGCTTTTCTTTTCTTTTCTTTTCTTTTCTTTTCTTTTCTTTTCTTTTCTTTTCAAGTGCCATATTGCATGATGATCAAAGATGGTGATTTTTACCGGTGGATTAAGGAGACAAGTTTAAGAAAATATTTATTGTACTATGATTTGAGAACATAACCTACTTGTAGAGGTTACATTTACAACAGCATGAACTAGTACAGCAACATTTTAGTAAATTGGTTTATAAACAGACATCTGTTGCAGGAATGTAGGAATGACATCATAAAGAATGTATGCGAAAATTAATAGAAAAAGAATGATGGAGAATAGCAGCATGACTTGAAGTCTAAATTGATTTTTTCCTTCAGAGTGAAAGTAGGATTCTTGTGCAACATTCCAGTACCATAAAGTATTTAAAATGTAATGTCCTATTAATGTACCTAAAAATTAGACTCCAGGTCATCCAGTAAGAATAGTACTTACAGTTAATACAGTATATGTAATATGCAATTATCTTGACAATAGTTTTATTTTTTCAACAGTTTTGTCATAAAAGAGCAGTAAGATACAATGAATTTGATTCATTTTCTGTGTGTGAATCATTTAATAGGCCATTACATCTATTATATTAGACTCCATTCTCCTTTCAGAGCTTTTCATTATAAGGCTGTCTTTAATAGAAAGAAGTTTAACCTTCCCTCCCAGATAGATTGAACCCCATAACCATGTAAACATTCTCATTATAACACAAAATCCCCTTCCCCAAGGGCAGCACTATAATTATGTTGCAGAGTGTTGTACAAATGTTTCTCTTAAAAATGCTGTCTCATTCTTGTCCTCAAGTTTTTACCATTTTCATTATGAAGAGAATCAATAATACCTTTACACGGTAATTCAATAAAATAAATATGATCAGATTATTTTTTAATTTTTGAAGTTATTTTAATCAAGTTTGAGAAGAAGTCATCAGTAAAATTGCTGTTGATTTATAAATAAGATAATTAGAGGCTTTCCTCCTAAGTACTGTTCACTGGCATTGTGGCTGTTTTTATTGCCTAGTCAAACCTCTTCATTCAATTTTAAAATTGCCTTTTGAATGAACTGCACGATGAGCTTGCCAAATAGTGTCACCATTAATACCTTACCTCCTCTATTTCATTGTCCAGTCTGTAAATGCACAATAAATTGTTAGATAAGGAAGTCAATGAGGTTGTACTAGTTTTTAAGTGAATTACCACCAAACATTTCAGATTATGTCACACACTTACTGTAGCACTTGAAGATAGTGCTACAATACTTGAGTAGTTCATTTGTATGGTTACTTCAAGACTGTGTAGAAATCAAGATAGCTAGGTTCTTCAGCAAGCTGGCAAGCTTATGTAAAAAGCAGAGGAAAAACACTGCACCCTATCAACTCAATTTACAATTTTGTAATGGTTTCCTTAAAAGGATTAATTACATTTTCTCTGATGAATTATAAAATGTAGGTTCCATAAGGATGAGCTAGAACAATTTCTGAAGCCAGGAGAGTATTTTCAAATATACTGCTTTTTAAAAGATGCCAGAAGAAGAATTCCAGGAGAGGCCTGAAGCCCAGTTGTTACTAATATAAAACCGTTCAGATTGCCAGTGTTATCTGATACTAGATAGCAATTACGTTCCTCTGGGTGTGTAAACTCATTGAATTAGAGTGTATATGGAGAATTGTGTCAGTCTTAGGTATGTCTTGTTATAAGCATTGTTCCATTGGTTTCACTTACAATCCCATAAGCTTGATCTAGCTGGGGGAGGTTATGACTTTGGTATAGGCTTTTCTTTCCCCTATGCAGAATATGGAAGTATTTTTTAGATAGAAATTTAAAAGGCAAAAATAAGAAACTTTGTGCTTGTTGAGACTAAAAGAAAGTCTGTTTGTGTGCGTCTCTCCCTTTGTAACAGAAGGAATGTTTCTTATGTTTCTGTCTTCAGACAGTTGGCACACATTTCATCTCAGCAGCTGCTTTCTCTTAAAGTGCAGTAGAGTGTAGGACTGTAGTGACACTAGCATTAATACTTCACATTCTGCTATCATATGCTGTCACTGTGAAATATGGATCTAGGTTACATGTGTTTGCAGACTTTGTACTGCTGAATTATGAAAGCTGACTCCGTTGGAGGATTGTGTTGTATTCAGAGACTGTGAACTGAACAATAAATGAAGCAGTAAGGGACTTGTAGTGATACACAGTATTGTCCTTTTTTGGCCAAATTGAGCCTATAACTTTAAAATGTAGACTTGCCAAATTAAATTTCATTTGCTGACTTAAGAAGAAGAATTTTAATAGGCACCTAAATATTTCTGTCAAAAGGCATCTTTTACTTATTGTCTGTAAGCTTTGTTTAAACAGTAACATTACATCCCATTTTCAACTGTTATAAATTAGAGCATTTTAGATTACTACAATTTACTACAAAGAAGAAAAACATGAATAATCTTTGGGGGAAGGTGCAAAATGGGGAATATCATATTTGGAACAATTAATTATTTTATTTGCAGGACTCAAATACACCTATGAATATAATTATACCATTTCAGCATGTCTAAATGTGAGAGTAACTGTATAAGAGGAAAAGAAAAATAAACCTCTTATTTCTGAAGGTACAAAGTTAATACATCAAGATACATACATAAATTTAACTACTAAGATACTGAGAATTTTAGCTAGCTGGCTGTACCGTAACGTGTGTGTGCATGTGCATGCAGCTGAATCTTATGACTGCTGTTCCTGGGATTAGCTGGGTCTTTCAAGCACTAATAGTGCAACTCATATAAGACCAACTTGCTGCTTTCGTTGCACACTATGCATCACAACTTCAGGCTAATATGTTTGTGGCCACCTGAATACAAAGAAGAAAGAATTTGAACATAAAGCAGAAAATGGGGTTTCAGGGTGAACATACTGTGTTTGCTGGCCATTTGTTTTCATTTTCATCTTTTCATTTTCATTGTGTGCCGGAAATGCCCCCATGCCTTATACATTGGACAAACAGAACGGACCCTATGCAGAAGACTAAATGCTCGTAAAACTGATATCAGAAATCATAACACACAGAAAAAAAACCAGTTGCTGAACACTTCTGTCTTCCTAATCACTCCATTGATGACTTGTTAATGATGGTTGTCAAGAAAATCAATGGGACATCAAGACTTCAAAGAGAAACAGCCAAAATCAAATTAATATGCAAATTAAATTGTGTGGAAAGTAGGGCTGAATTGTGACTATGGATTCTTTTCACATTATAACAGGTAATTTGACTTCACCCTCCCTCTGTATGCCATTTCCTAAAGTTTGAATCCTTACAAATGCTCTGATTTGCTGTTGCAGTATGACCTGATCCCATGTCTTACACTCTCCTGCATTTATTTTCATCCAATTCTGTAAGTTCTCCCTCTTCAAAGTGCCTGACGAAGCAGGATATTCTCCCACGAAAGCTCATGTGACAAATAAATCTGTTAGTCTTTAAGTGCCACAACTCCTTCCTTTTTTTGCTTTACTAGACTAACACAGCGGCCCCTTTGAAATTTGTTTTTGTTTATAACTTTTAATGATCACATCTGGACAAGGAAAGAATGAAGATACAGAGCTCGTACATTCTTAGAAGGTTAGACTGCTCTACTGGTAAAGAGTTCTTAGCCACATCTCTTTAGTGATTTTCAAGCAGTGGAACTACATAGTGGCTTCATTACGATGATGTTCTGACACTCAGCACACTGCTGTTTTTGCACTCATCATGAGAAAAATGGAAAGAGTTACTGAACCCATCTGCATTGTATCTGGCAACATATTACGTACTTTATTGTTTAGTGTAAGGCAGTGCCCTACATTCTTCTCAAGTTGCATGGAGGCATGCATAGTAACATTTAGATGTACTAAATGGCATCATGCTTCTGTCACCTACTAATTTTGAGCTTTCTTTTGTATATAATAAAAGGAATGAGAGTCCTGTGGCAGCTTGAAGACTATCAGATTCCTTCAGGCGTAAGCTTTCATGGGCTCCACCATACTTTGTCAGATGCATTGACGAACTGCGATTGGAGCTCACAAAATCTTATGTCTGAAGAAATTTTAGTCTTTAAGGTGCCACAGGGCTCTTCTTGTTATTGCTGTACACAGACTAACATGCTACCCCTCTGAATTTTTATATAATAGCTATTCAAAACAGTCATGTTTTACCCATACTAAACAGCACTCTCTCTGCTCATCATGAGTGACCCCCTTTGCCAAAGCTGCCTCTTATATTATCATCTTAGTCTGTAGACACTTTTTAATTACAGCTAGGTGTATGGTAGCTTTAAATATATTTGTCAAGAAGTGTCCTAGGCTGCATGGACCACCCATAGACCATGTCCTAGACCATCCAAACTGATTTTGTAATATAATAGTTTGTTTTTCAGTTGATTGTAACAAGATACCACATATCAACAATAACAGCAACAGAATTTAATCTACAAATGAATTAAATTAAAAGCAATATCAACATGTTCCTCTTTGAATTCTAGCTATATATATGATTAATCAACATGGTGTCATTTTCTCTGTAACAGAAAGGAATATCAATCTTTCTGTCTGTGTTTTTTCCCTTGATTTTTTAGAAAACAGTCTTTTTCATAAGGGCAATAGTGTGTAGGAACTCCGTCTTATGAAACTGGAATTTTTTTTCAATAAACATAAAAAAAACAAAATAATTGCTTAGAGACAAAGCTTTGTTTCTGAAAAAGTTTTAAATTCTTTATTTTCTGTTTAGTTTGAGACTGCTTTTGTTTCTCATGGGGCTTATTAATTTGTGGCCATCATATCAAACCCAAAAAAGCAGGATGATTGTTGATTTCTCATTTTCAAAGCCATTTTGTAGTTCAGTACTTTTCTATAGTTTTGTAAATATAATGGTCTCTTACTTAGCAAAATCTTTAGATGGCATACATCACTAAAAGACAACATCAGTTACCTTATAATTGGGCCTGGTTTCAGTAAATGGTTACTTGCCTTTTTAAAAGGGAAACTACAGTTCATTTGATAATTTTATAATCTCATATGCATATATAAAATCATTATATGGAAAAAAATTTGCACTAGATGGAAAATGGTTTTGCTAATTAATCCATATTTTTCATCTCATGGTTAAATTGCAACTAATTCTTCAAAATTATTAAATATATTAAAATTTAGCAAAGAAATGGGAAGCTATCACTAACATGTCTGTGACAGTGTTTGTTAGGAAGGAAGTGTTACTCAGAGTTTGGCTGCAGGAGAAAGTCTGGAGATCTTTATAGTTAATTTCTGTTTAAAAAAAAAAAAGATTTGCGGGGTAGTTTTGTATGTGAACAATGATTGCATGCTTTCTACCCACATTTTTATACTAGCCTTGAAACCACTGGGAAGTGCTGTAGCACTTCTCTTGCTTCCAAGTAGTGATTAACTATTCTGGCGTCACAGTGTGCTCTGTTGTGTCTTTAATGCACAGCTCTGCTTTGGGAGTAGTGTGGAAGTTCACCTTTCCTTTGGAGACCACTGGGAGGTGATTTCCACTCTAAATTACATTAAATCTCTTGTGTCTCTCTATTGCAGGAGACTCTCACTGAAGGACAACAACTCTGTCTAGTGTTGGATTACAGGACAGATTAAAAACTAATCTGGGTTTGCTTTACCATAGCATAAGGTCAGGTTTTTACACTGCACCAGTACTCTGTGGCCATCTCTAATCATTTACCTGCTTGAATAGTTCAGTGCAGACTACCTGATATGTAATTAAAATGCATACACGTATATGAAATTTGGAGACCCACCCTAGCTTGTTACTCTCCCCTTCTCTTTACCAGGACATAGTTCAAGATTTCACTTAGCTTTGTAGCAGATTCATAGACAGATGAACACCTATCTAGGAGCAGCAGTTTCTGTAAACTGTTACTGCTTCCCTTTGCCCTAGATGTCATCAGACAAGGCTGATTATTTGAAGTCAAAATCATTAAAACTAAAACTGTCTAAAAAGGCTTTTTGAAACAGCAGAAGAATTTAGATGAAATTTCTAGACTTTTGTGTATTTAAAATGTCAACCTTACTATTACATTAATGTAATCATTTTGCATGCATTACCTGTTATAATAATTAAAGTAATTGCAAGAATAAGAAATGCAACCAGAGTGGCTTTATGGCATTATGTGAGAAGTATATTGGACTTTGGAGAACAGTTTGGTTACAAGACCATATATAGAACTGGTCTAAGTGGACATTTCCTGACTTAGCGATAGGTTCATAAAATTCGATGAGTAGCATAACTTAGGTCCAGCAGAGGGGCTGGAAATCCTGGTGTCTGCCCCATTCCCAATGAAAGGAGGATGGAAGAAGCAGCATAGGAAAGAGTCCTGGATTTTGTCATATGAGCAAGTAAATGAAAAATTAGGAGAGGGATTGAGCTGCCATAATTAGGAGGGTCTGTTCACAGATTTGGATGTTTATATGAATGAATTTTCTGCCCTAGCTGAAATTTTGACATGGTTATTTGTAATAATGCATATAAGAAGTGTAGGGAGCAAGATTTTTTCCTGTGAAAAGACCCTTTTTCATTGTTGTGATGCCACAGAAGGTACTTTTCAAATTATATGTTGCTGGGACTTCTCTGTTCACACTGGAATTGTCAGTTTATATAAAAGTTCCATAAAGCTTGCTTAGCTGAACATACACAGTCTGCTTCTGGCCCCAACGATTCATTGAGTTGATATTCACACTGTAAGACCTCTAGGGACCTGTTATCACCAATGAGATTCACCAGTAGCTAAACCAATGTCCAGATGTGTGTGTAGAAAGTGGCATCATGCCAACTTTGCCCCTGACAAGTGTGCTGAGCAGAATTCTGAAGGACCTGAGGATCTCTGTGTAAATATATTGAGGCCACATTTTCCAATAGATTAAAGTAGTTGTTCTCAGATGATGTGACTTGAAAGAATGAGCTGAAACTCTTCTACATGTAAGACTATTTCTCCACTTTGTTAGAAATATGTGTGCTCAGTTTTCATATCCCCCATTAATCAGGATTTTTAAATCACCAACAAAGTATGGTCCTAGGGCAGCCAAAGCCAAAGATTGTATTTGTCCTAGCTAACTTGCAACCTCCTGGATATTTTGAGAATATATTGGGTATTTTTCTCCCAGATGACCCATTAAGATGAAGACTGTTCTGGGAGAAGGTCCAAAATCATCTCAGATGTGTAGGTTTTGGAGACCATTCAAAAGGGCTGCTCCATGGAATTCAAGTCTACCAAGGTCAAATCAGTTTATTTAGGCAAGGTTTATCAGCAAACTGCATAAAAAGGAAAGAATCCATCTCTTTGGTCCCCAGTGCTTCATGCAGCAGCTATTACACCAACATAGCAGTCAGAACAATGTGTATTTTTTACTTTTTTTTCCAGAGTATTCCTAGATGGTCGAACTGGTTAATTGGAAAGGTTTTTTTTAAAACAAACAAAAATGTGAACTATGCATGGACATTTTCCCACCAACACCAATGTTCCTATAAAAGTATCTTCTTAAGTTAGTTTCAAAAAGACAGTGTTAAGCCATCACATTTTCTAGTTCTATTGTAGATTACACCTGCTGTTAGATCAAATGGCGTGACTTTAAATTAAGAACATTCACAAAGTAGCTCAGAATCACATTTTCTCATTTAAAGCCAGCAGGATATCCCATCATGCCTACCTTTTAATTAGATGATGTTTTGATCAGCATTCCCATTCATTAATGATCAATACTTTCCTTTCAAGTCAGAGCAGTATTTAGGCTTCAGATAGAAGTTTATGTTATGGACACTACTATGTCCAATAAGAAATCTTTATTTTTACTTTTTTTTTTAATGAACAGTTTTGATAAACAGAAAACATAACATTTATAATATTAAAGTGTCCATTTCAGGCAAACTGAAAGGCTATACAGTAAATATGCTAAAATATTTTATTACAACCATTTGAAAGATCCACAGTTCTGATGAACAGTCACCTGATTGTGATAGGTGTTGACTTTTGTGGGTAGTGAAGACTGCTTAGCTCCTATTTGGACCAAGTCCTTAGTGCATGCCTATTTCTTGAATTGGGTATAGTTGAGTGAAAATTATTGCATATGTAAGATTTCTAAATAGAAATAAAGTTTTGTGCTTCACACAGAGAGTTGTTTTTTTTAATTGATTTATTGAATAACAGAAAGTGACAATTTTTTTCTGGGAATTATGACCATGTCATTTAAAGTAATCTGTTATGGAAAGACAGTCTGTTGTAAATGGTTTATTCCAGGTAATCAGTGTTTCATTACATTTATTTTGCTCTCTTTGTTACTAGGTTATGGGTCAGATCATCAGCTGGTTTAAAATAGTCTAGGTCCACTGAAATCAATTATACCTATTTACAACAAGTTGAGGAACAGGCTCCTTATTTCCAGTTCACTATAGCTGGTCCAACACTCGCTAACTAGAGATTCAATATGCATTTCAGTGCAATTGAAAAGATGGTTAGTTACTTCCAGATTTCCTCTTTCCCATACATTATTTTTATCTGTTCCCAGTAATCACAGTGAGGAGTGAGTTGTATAGTTTTCCCAAGTTATTTGGGAGTAAGATTTCTGATTTAGGTCTGAACAATAGGAATATAGAACAATCGCAGAAGCAATGATAAAATGTGACTCTTTCTGAATAGCTTTTAGGAAAAATTGGAGATATAACCGTGTGTGTGTATTTGATAGAAAGACTATCCGAGATTCAAGAGCTATAAATCCTTTGTAAAATGCGGAAGACCAACAATTTTCCCTTTAAGAAGCCTAATCCCTCAAATTAGTGAGCAAGTGAGGACACACTTTCTGTCTAGTGCTCATCATTTGTAAGACCTATCTCTCACATATGGATAAGAATCTTAAAGAAGACCGACAAAGAGTTTTGAAAGACTTGGATTTTTTCTCTTGCCTTAATATTTTTATTTTTTACATATAAATCCTGAAAAACTGGGGGCGGGAGAACAGACGCAGCAGTGTTTTTTTAGGACATTTTAATCTGCTTTTTTTAAAATCTTAGTAAATTCATTATTTTGCTGAAAAACCTGATAGATGTTTCAGACCATGTATATTTTGAATTCTCACATTGTAATTAAAAGGGTTGCTGAAATTAGCAGAGTTTTTCTTTATCTAACATGTTAGTTAATCTTGGAAGTTGAATAGGTATTAACAAAAAGCTAGCCAAAAAATTGGTTTAAAATAGTTTGACTCAGACTCCTTTCTTTCCTCATTTCTCTCATTTTTCGTCTTTGTGATGGGGGGAAAATTGGCATGGTATCAGCACTACGAGATGGATGTGGGAGTTGTGGTGGGTCACAACCTCCACATGACTCAACAATGTAGTGCTTTTTCAAAAAAAAGCAAATGCAATTTTATGTTGCATTAACAAAGGCATAACAAGCAAATCAAGGAAGTGCCAGTATCGCTTTGCTTAGTGCTAGTTGGGCCTCACTTGGAGTAGTCTCTCCAGTTTTGGTCACCAACGTATACAAAGGATAAAGAGAAACTGGAGAGTATTCAGAGGTGAGAAAGAAAGATGATTAAATGGATGGAATATAAGCTATATGGTCAAAAGCTGAAGAAACTGGAAATGTTTAGTTTGGAAAAGAGAAGATGGGGGGGGGGCAGGTTGGATATGATATCAGTCTTCAAATATTGGAAAGAATGCCGTAAAAATATGGAAAAAATTCTCTTTTGCCACAGATGGCAGGACAAGAGGCAATGGGTTCAAACTGCAACATTGCAGATTTAGATTAAGTCTCTGGATGGGACCATAAATAGTTGGACAGTGGAACAAACTGCTTAGGGAGGATGTGGAAGCACCTTCACTGGATGTTTTCAAAAGAAGGCTGCATAGCCATCTGTCTTGGATGGTTTAGGTACAACAATTCTGCATCTTGGCAGGAGGTTAGAGTAGGTAACCCTTGTGGTCCATTCTAACCCTATGATCTATGTTTAATTTGTAATGAAAAAAGAACCAAGGCTCAAGCAATTTTTTTTACATTCCTAACTGATGCAGCAAACAACTGCACCAGGGCTTTGAACTGCCAAGCCTAGAAGTGCCAGGGTTAAAGCCTGACACAAATTAAGCACTACCTATGATCGCGTGATATCATCATTTCACCCCAGTTCTCCAATTACTATAGAGTCTGCTAGGGCAGACAGGACTTGAATTTGTGTGAACAAGTAAAAGAGAGAGAGAAAGTGAGAGAGTGGTTTTTTTTGTTTTGTTTTTTTGTTTTTTTGGGTTTTTTTTGGTACCTGCTGAGATCCTTTAACATTTTAACAGGAATGTATGACAAATTCCAAAACAGATTTCCATCTCCAGGTGCTGCTTTTATATATGCATTTGGACAGGTTCATGATGGCTTCTCCTAAGTACGAGTCTTTGCATTTTTTAACTTTGTGTACCTTTATAAGTTCTGAGATTTAATGCACTAAAATATGTTACATTCCTTTTTATTTTATGTTGTGCTTCACCACTGGATCTACATTTGGAAAGGGAATCTTGCTTTGTCCTTGTACTGTAATGAAGATTGAGTTCTTTAATGCATATGTAGGCTTCTATCTAGGTGCATCAGCAAATGAAGAATATTTAATTGACTATATTGGTATTATATACATTTAGAAAATTACAGTCCATGAACACTACTCAGAAAGAGGTCAACTTTAATGGCTTATTATATTTAGCTTCATTTTGAAATACTTTTAAACAATGACATATTTGGACAAAAATATGACTGATGGGAACAATTAAAGGACAAATATATTTTCTAAAATTATATACAGTGTTGATTAAGACTTCTTAAAGGCATGTTTTTGAGAGTAACAATAAGTTCTTCAAGTGCTTTCAAATTTGAATTCCATGGAAGGTGTGGGAGCAGCCCATGCTCAGTTGTTGGAGAGCAACTCTGAAACTATGTTTCATACAGAAAAATAGGGAAGGGCATGTTGGAAACAGCTGTGCCAAGAGGCAGTTCACCTCTGCGAGGTTTTTACATAATCATTTCAATTAATCTCTGAGCTGTTTACCTTCCAGGATGGCTGAATATTTTGGCAAATCAGCTAAGCAGTTCCTTCTGCGATCACCATGGGTATTCATTTTGACCAACCTTTTTTATCACCAGTTTCCTAAGGGACTTGAACAGATTATACCCACAGGACCCAGGATACCATAGGTCTTTGGGATATGAATTTGGTTCTGGCACAGTTCATGGGACCATTTATCAAATCCTTTCAACATACCCTCTACTCCATGTCTCTATGAGGTTAGCATTTCCAGTTGCCAAGAGGGTGCTTGAGAGCCCTGGTGTCATTGTCTCCCTGTACAGATTTTCATGAGGATAAAATTTATCTCTGCACTCACCCTAAGATTTTTACTAAGGCATTTTCCAATTTTCACATTAAATGAGCAATCTATTTGCTGACTTTCTTTTTGAAGTCTCACTGCTATAGATATGGGGAAAAACTTCACTTGTTGGACATGAAAATATAATTAACTTTCGACCTGGACCATACTAAGCCATTTAGGTCCTCTACGTAGTTTTTTGTTGCAGTTGCAAACAGAATTAAGGGCTGGATTGTTTTCATTTCAGAGTATTTCATCATGGATTTCTCTGTGCCTTCATTTATGCTACCAGTTGACTAATGCAGCTCCATCAGTTAGCATATTGGCCAATTCCATTAGTGCTCATGTAGCATTGGTGGCTTTCCTAATGCTAATAGCTATAACAGACAATTGCAAAGCAGCAACTTGTGTATCAGTCCATGCTTTCGTCACTCATCCCACTTCCTGTAAGTTCAGGGATGATGCCAGTTTCAGACAAGTTGTTCTACAGTCACTGTTCAGATAGATTCCAAGTCCACTTCAATTTGCTTGAGAGTCACCTGTAGTTTAATGGACATGTGCAAGCAGTCCAGAAAGAAGAAATGGTTATCTACCTTTCCACAACTGTTGTTCCTTGAAATGTGTTACACCCGTCATTTCCATGACCTGACCTTCCTTCCCCTCTCTGTGTCTATCCAGTAAGAAGCAACTGAGGAAGGTTGGGGGAGTCTTTGTCCTCTTATACTTACATAGAGTGGCGCAGGGTGGTACAGGACATTTGGGCCACTCAGATGGTGACTGCTGAAGGAAAAAAGTTCTCAGACAACTGTGCACAGCACACACACCTACAGTGGAATGGACATGTGCAACACATTTTGAAGACCAACAGTTATGGAAAGGTAGCCAGCCTTTTCTTTGACCACTCTTTATGGCAGGGATTTTATTTACTTATTTCAATTTGATGTTGTAAAGTACTATATTAAGTTATAGTGCAGTGGAAATAAAATGGTAAGTGTTGTTATAATAATGAGATTATTATATTGATTTTAATGAAGCGCCTTTCTCTAAAGCTTAATGGACGTGGCCATGAGGGTCATTGTGATTGTCCTCAATACATACACGGCCAATACTCAGGGTACCATAGCATCCAAACTTTCTTTCAAATAACAGATAGTGTTTCTCAAATTGTCCTTTTATTTGCACTGATCAAGAGCACAAAGGGTCACTGAAAAACTATGTCAATAAACAGAGAAGGCAGAACTCTACAGTTGGCCCAAAAGTTACTTTGAATCTGTCTTCCAAGAGCAGGTATATGTCATCTGAGGCAAAGAGAATCTTTCTCTCTATTTTAGATTGGCAAGATTCAGGCTGGCAGAGTTGTTCCAAACTGTGAATAAGCCAACCAATCCAAGTACATAATCTATATAATTGGACCCTGTAGCAAGAAGCTGTGGCCACCCTCAGAGCCTGGGCCTGAGGAAAGTCCCGAATGCCCTCCCTGGTCAGACTGGAGAGCTGCAGGACCCAGGCCCCGGAAGCAGAGGGGTGGGGCCTGGTCAGGAAGGGGAAGTAGAAAAGCCCAGGCTGGGAGCTCAGTTGGGGCTGAGCTGCCAAAGGGAAGGACATGCCTGCCTGGAGGGAATGTGCCAGAGAAGGCCGGGTCCAGACCCCACAGCTGACCCCAGCTTCCCTGGGCAGCCAGCTCTATGGCTTGCCCAGCCTCCCCAGGCCTAGTGACTGTGATGGGAACTCTGAGGCTGCGTCCTGGGGAGAGTGCTCCAACACCCACTGCACCCAGGAGCGTCTACCCTGCATAGAGGCTGACACGAAGCTGGGGGAAGCAGAGTTTCCTGCGACCTACAGCCCCTGCAACCTAGAGGAGCTTCCATCAGCAGAGGAAGAACCACCAGTGGCGGACAGACCCCAGAACCTGGAGGAGTTGCCGCTCACTAGTGAGCCAGAAGAATACCCAGAACTGTCACCAATGGACATAGTGGGATTCAGCGGAATCCCACAGGCTGTCTACGCAGGGGATACTGAGACATGCTGCCCCCTGTGGAATCAGGTACCTACACCCCAGGGTGGGAGGAAGTAGCCCAGGGAGAGTGGATTGCTGTGCATCTGCCTGCACCAGCGCATTGCAGCTGGAGCCCTGCCGGACCAGTGACTGGACTTACAGTCACTGGTCAGGCCCTGGGCTGAGGTGCAGTGGAGCGGGTTGGCCTGCATCCCCTCCTCATCCTCTTTCCTTACCCAACTGCCCAGAGCGATTGACCGCCGTGCCTGAACTGATGCAAGGCATCTGTGGTGTCCTTGCCCCATTGGGGACCAGCTTCTAGCCCCTGCTGGGGCTTATTGACTTTGTACCTGCCCACCCTGCCTGGAGCCTGAGCTATTTACTTTGTGCCTGCCCACCCCCTCTGGGGGCAGGGGCTTATAGATGTTGTAGTTAGGACCTGGAGAGTCCCCAGAGAGGAACTTTTGTGAAGAATGGATGAGGAACCTGCCCCCTGGAGGGGCTTTGGACTCGATTGATTCCCCAAAGAGACCGATAGGGGCACCCTCCAGGCCAACCAGGTGACCCTGACTTCTACAGACCCAATTATCAGCTGCTATGAGGCACCTTCCTATTTTGAAAGTGAACGCCACTGAAGATGAGGTACCCCTTTTGAGGCAGAAAACCATACTGGATCAGATGATACTATAGGTAAAATCTTGGCTTCATTGAAGTCAGTGGTAATGTTCGCACGGAAGCCAAGAATTTTACTTTAAAATCTTCATTTTCCATGCAGAGAAACTCAGGAAGCCCTGAAAAATACTTAAGCTGTCCCTGTGAGCAAAATCAATGTTTTTCCTGACTGACTCTTAAAAGCCACTGAGATGAACTGTGCCCACAATTATCAGGAATTATCTTCATCTTCTAGGAAAAATACCAGCAACCCCACAGAAAAGTGTGATAATCCACCTGAACTGCAAAAAGCTAATATGGAATGCATAAAACCAGTCAGTCTGTCACACAGTCTTCAGCTTGCATTGAGAAAATAGTTATAATGAAGTTCAAACATCTTTGATGCCTTGCACTTAGACTTCAGACTGGAAAGTGACACGAACACGGCTCTAGTATGCTAATTGCTGGCCTCCCACATGCCAGTACATAAAGGCTCTAAGCATCTATATTACTCAATCTTTGTTGACACAGTTAACCACATGGAGCACTAGAATGGCTCCAGTCATTCTGTCCCACAGGAACCAGAGAGTGAGGGTGGTATACAGTTTCACTTCTCCTGTGGAGTCCCTCTGGGATCTATGCTGTCCTCTCTCTTCAGTAGCTACAAGAGAGCTTGTAGAGCAATGAGCACTACAAAATTACTGCCATTAGTACACCTATGTCTCTATATTAAATAATTCATTTTTCTTTTACAAACCAGTGCAACCACAAAATTATCACCCTTGCACAAAGGATGCACTCAAGTGAACAGTTAATTAAAAATAAACCTAGGCAAGATAAAATTGATACTAACAGAGAGCTGAGGGAGAAGGCTTTGAGGAATTAACTGGGATTCTAGCTTTCCATGCCCAGCAAAATAAACTGTTCCTTGTTCACTAAAGTTATACAAAGCATAGAGGACTTTTCCTGTTTGCTGACCACTGATCCTGAATGAGCAGGAGGCAGTATTATCAAGGGTGACTTCTTAAACATTCAGCTTATACTTCTTCCTTCTGGATGAGATTCTGACCACAGTGATTCATATGTTCATCATCTCTAGGTTGGATTAATGTAACTGCTATATCTGTGGCTGGCATGGGAGCAATGCAGAGGATATAGGCTATGGAGAATGTGACGCAAGATGGGCTATGACATACACATCGCTGCTGATTCCAGTCTGCTTCCATTGTCAGTTCCATATCTCACTCTAGATTTTCAATCCCAGGACCCAGCTACATCAGTGACCACACCTCCACTGATTCCTTCATGTTTCGTCAGTTATTGTCCTCTTCTAGGATAATGAAGCTTATGAAAGACAGAACAAAGTGAGTGGAAATCAGAAATCCAGCCTTCATGGGTGAGGAGGATCAGATATGGAATATGTTACTGGAGGAGAGTACCCAAAGTTTGGTTACTTCTAGAATGTGCTGCAAACTCCTCATTTTGTGTTGATTTCTGAAATCACAAGAATATTTGGAAATAATATTGTATTTTATTATGAACAGTCCTCTTGACTTCACAGTAGTAGACAGTGAACTTCTCCTTAGAACAGTGGCATCAGGTGGATCTGAGTAGGGGCCCAGTGAACTCATATTTGTTCCCGATAAGAGCCACAGCGAAGCTTTCCTGCAGGGAAGTATGAAGTGGCATCAGACTCCACAAGACAGCTACATTATGAGAAAACGGGTGAGGAATGGATACAAAAATATGTTTTACTCCTCTCATACTCTTAGGTGCACTCCCCATACTTAAAATATCTAAATTGTGAAAACCAGGGGTTAAAAAGGATGAATATCTTTGCACCTTAATAGGAGAACTATTTCTGTAATAATATCAAAGATAAACCAGTGTATTATGAGCAGTAAATGATAAAGGGTGATAATATGCCATTCTTGAGACTTCTTGGCTCTTACCTAACACATCAGAAAGTGATTGTTGAATTTTAAATAGCCATACAAATGGATGACATAGAAATTTAACTTTGCTTTGACCTTATTCTAATTCACAAGATGACTGCAAAATGACTTTGTTACATCTGAATGTATGCTGGATGCTAAATCACTCCAGAGTATAAAATCTTTGTTTTGGCATAATGTTGATGCATAAACATTTGTACCCCATACTAACCCTATAAACATCACAATCCATCAGTACAATTACAAAAAAGATTGTTTGTTTTCACACTTAAAGCAGACATGAAATAGAGTGTCCTTAACTTAATCACCACCTTGATTTACCACATTTGCATATATTTGCATATTAATTGGACTACAGATTAAAATTGGTTTTGTAATTTTAATTAAGTGTCCACAAAGGTAAATGATTAGAACTGTTTAAAATACATTCTGACATAAATAGCAGTAAAAGCTTTTGTGATGATGTTTTTGTGGAATTACATTCAGAAAGTGGCCTTTTTATGATAGTAATTTTAATCTTAAATAGAATTATACAGTCAAACAGAACTGCGGATTCATAATCATTTTTTCAAGATTCATTTAATATTTTGCTGATTTGCAGCACTTGATGAAAATGTACTATAGTTTAGCTGACTGCAAAATTTGGCCTGTAGAGCTGATAAACAGAGGGTTTAAACCCGTTGTTTTCATATTAGTCTTACATATTTCAAATGTATTCTGTGTATACATGTAGACCAGTTTTTTTTAAGTGAGGTATTTAAAGGGTCTTAGAAATGGATTATCTGTCTTCTTAAAACATAATCAACCCCAGTGACCATCTCACTTTCAGTTTAGATTGTTGAACATATGACATTTTAAAGTCTTTTCAATAGATCATTCTGCATTATAGAGGAATCATTCTTCTGTTTTCAAGCAAGAAAAAGAATCAAAGGTAAAGATATTCAGTCACTATTACTAGTAGAGCACCTACCATATGCATTCTATTTATGATAAGTGGTGATGGTTTGGCAATTACGATACAGTGGCCAAACACTTTTGACCAAGCTAAGTTTATAAAAACTGTGTTTCCTGTACTTTTGAGGTATATCATAGAGAATTTTTTTTTTTTTTACTACATCCTTACAGGACTCCTAAAGCACCACGGACTCAAGCCAACAGTCCATTTTTCAGATGCCCAGTCCTTCCCTAATCCCACCATCAATTTCTTTCTTCATGATACCTCCACCCTCCTGTCTCCTGTTTTTCTTCTTGGTTACTTAAAAATAACTTTGGTTATGATATACTGTTACAGAAAATGTGCTTGGTCTATTAGTCAATTTAAAGCAGCTCTTACTATGTTCCATAACACTTCAGTTAGCAAACATGAGAAATGTTCATCAGGTGCTAGGTCATGTTCAGTTCCATAACATATATTGGGCATATTATATATATTATATGATTATTTCTCTTTAAATATGGCAGAAAATAAACTAGCACTCTCTCTTCTGTGAGACAGATTTTGTTGTCATAATTTAAGAAAAAATCTTTTCATTCAAGATAGTTAAATTTAAATATGTATAAGATTAAATATGCATATTTAAAATATGTAAATAATAAAAGAAGACCCTGGTGTGAATTGAAGGGTGAATTCAGGCTTTGGACTCTGCTGATGTTCATCAGTCTTTGGAGATGTACTTGCAGGGTTTATGCTGTTACTAGTTGTACTCTAGTTATTTACATTCTTGTCTTCACTTCTCAGCCATCTATTTTCCTACTGTATCTTCAGTTTGAAACAAAAATGAGGAGAGGCAGAAAAAAGAACCAACATACCTGCTATGCTTGACTGGTTTTAGATGAATTTTGTTTTGTTTTGTTTCTCAAAAGTTAGTCCTACTTACTGAATATTTAGTTATCTTCAATCTGCAGTCATTATTTTATGTAAAAGTAGCAGAGCATTTAGCATGTGCTACAAAATAAATATTACTTTAAATTGTCCCTGGTCTAGCTAACTTGATTTCATTTTGTTTGTGTTCTATTTAAATTTCTGTTGAAAAATTTAGTCAGTGTAGAAGACAAACCAGAATCACTGGGTGAATTATGCACCTTATAATAAATTTCTTTTCAATTCAATTTGGATCTAAATACAACACTTAGTCATTCAACCTGACTTTACTTGGTATTAGATAAATATATTCTTTATTCTGTTTTGTTTAATATAGGCATATTCAAACTTTTTTTTTTGTATATATTGGTTCGTTAATCTATCAGACTACTCCTGGGTCTCCATCATAGTAGCAGTCTAATGAGTAACTCTGTCTACACGCCTCAACCAAGTCCAGTGAAATTAGTGGATGGATTTTCTTGCATGTCAGCTTTTGAATCAGGGACTAATTGAACTTGAGGCTTCAGTGAGGTCTGGTTGGCTGTGCTTTAAACCAGAAAAGAGCCTGAGGTAATGTTAGTGAGAGGAAGAAAGAATTGGGAGGAGAGATACTGAAATTTACATGGGCAACTGGAGTGAGAAGCTTTGGTGTCATAAGACTGAGTTGCTTTTGGACTTTGTGTAAAAGAGGGTGGATTTTTTTCCCTCTATTTGCTTTTAAAGAGAAGACTTCTACAGTGCAGAGCTTGCTATAATTATCCTTTCCTTTTTCATTTCAAGATTAGAAAAGTTGCTTTTGTACCACTTGGAAGCTGAACCATAACGTGGAATGGCTTGGTTCTTTCATAAGTGGATTTACACCTTGGATTTCTGCTAGTTCTCTGGAATCTGCACTGGCTTTCCCTTAGCTTCCCAATGAGACTCAAGGTGTTGATGTTCACTTTTCAAAAGCACCTAAATTAGGGGTTTAAAGTTCATTTAGAGAAAAGGTCCTTAGGAGCCTAAGTCCTGTTGACTTTTAGTGAGAGTTTGGGCTCCAATTGCCTAAGTCACTTTTGAATATGGAACTTACAAACTCAAGTTGCTTATGCACTTTGGAAAATATTACCCATAATCACATTTCAAACTGGAACCACTCTGAAAGTTTGTTCTGCCTTTGTAAGTGAAATCTGGAGATGGACAAGTCTGGGAAGTTTATGATTAAGAGATGTACCTCTTACAATGTTGAAGAATAGCACATTTAAAAAATTGCCACTGTATTAAAAAACATTCTCTTTGTCTGCTGGTCCTTGTGTTGTTTCATGTAGGTCATGTTCTGCCTTCCAGTCAAGTAGAACAACAATTCTTATCTATTCCTCCTAATTTTATCTCCCACAATGTCCAGCCTTCAAGGGCCAGCGCCCATAAGAAGCATTCTGGACTGAGCAAGGTATCTTAGTCAGCTTTCAGGAGACTAAGCTCGAACCACCACTGCTGAGACAAAACCTCTAGCATTAATACAAGTAACTCCAATTTTAAATGCTCAAGATTCAACCACACTTCTTTTAAAAACTTAGATCTGCTGTGGTATACACAGTTTTGCCATCCAAATGATATATGTTTGTTGTGTATGTGCTGTACATGAGGAAATGTCAAGAGGATAAAGAGCTAGAAGTCAGTTGATTTCTGTGTCTACCACTAAGTGCATGTTTCCTTGTGTGCAAAATGGGGCTAATAAAACCTTTAAGGCATGTGTCTAGTATGTAAAATAGCAAACTAAAATGTTTTTTTAAAGATGTCCCATGAATTTAGAAAAGTATTTTCTTCCTTTGCATTGAAACTGTAAAAGAAGAAAGTGAGGTATCAAAATGCACTCAAATCTTTCTAAATTGTGTATTTTATGCGGAAGTGTGAATTACTACTACTACTACTACTACTATCTCCTTTGGAAAGAGCTTTGGCTACAAGAATGATAATAGTAGCATGCTCAGCAGGCTGCAGTTGGATGAGAATGTATGCTTGCAGCATTTCTTTGCAGCATAATTGCAGCATCAGTGAACCATGAGTTCAGTCTAATCAGCATAACTGGAACCACTGGAGTCATGCTTCCATTCACTTTACTTTTTGAACATTCTGGTGATGCATCATGGTTGCATTATTGGTTGTTGAAATCCCATAGAGTATGAACCACATACTTATTGTCCTGCTATATTTACATTGTTTAAAGTTAACCAGAGAATTTTGATGGAAAAATATTAGGTAATTTTTCCAAATAATTTTGTATTAATCCTCTTGCAGAAAGGAATTAAGCATATTCATATGGTGCAAAAGTCAGGGAACAAATGCACAGAAGACTTGCAGTATCAAGGATAAATACAGACTCTGAATTTTAACAAATGACTTACAGCAAATAATGTCATGCTTGTTAAAAATAGTAGTATTTATTTAAGAAGTTTTTTTCAAGTCATATTTTCTGTGGTGCTGTTTAAATGTTTATTTCATAACTTGTCTCAGGGATACTTTTATACAAAAGATTCCCAATCCATAGTCAAAAAGGTGCTATTCAGTAAAATTGTTAGAGTAGTTGTCATTTTTTTTAAAGTAATGCCAAGAGGCTACAACTGAGATCAGGGCCTGTGTTTCTAGGCACCATACAAATACACAGTAAATGTTAGTCCCTGCCCTCAAAGAGCCTGCAGTCTAAATATATAAGACAAAGGGTGGGAGAGAAAACAGAAGCACAGATTGCTGAAATGACTTGCTCAAAGTTGTACACAGAAGATCATTGTTGGGATTGAAAATAGAACTACGATCTTCATAGTCCAAATCATTTGCCTGTTCATTAGACCATGCTACCATCCCATTTACTACTTTTGGGATCAGTTACCTTCTATGTGGTAGGCATAGCCTTCTCTTCTGTTTATATTCTTGTATGATACCTATTATCATGATGTCTGAGCACCTTCTAAAAGGATTCAAGATCAGTGACATCACCCATTTTTTTTCCATTCATCTCCCTACAACTTTAGGCAGTAAGTTACAAAATTTTACCCTTACAACAGTGCTAAAAAACTATGAATCACTTTGTGGGAAGGCAAGATGAAATAGGTGAGGTTTGCAATTGAACCTGGAAGTGGTAAGATATAAGGTCATTCGTGGTTATTTTGGGAGTTAATTCCACACTCGATGGGTTGGCTGCTCAGAAAGTCATGTCTACTGCATACACAAGCCTTGCTCTTAAAGTAAACAATTCCATTTTCTCTGAAAAGTGGAGTGTTGAGGGTGACTGAGATCCCAGATGGTGAGACACTGTTTTAGTATAATGGACTCAGCCCCTGAGGACTAAACATCATAAAGTTTGCCAGATATTAAACTGGTTGGCAGTGAAAATAGTGGGTGTTCAGAAGTAATGTGTTCTTGGTATTTCATGTTGCATTGCTGCCTTCTACATAAGATGCAGCTTTTCCAGGGCTGATACTTTCAAGCAGTAACATTGCAGTAATTAAATCTGGAAGTAATGAAAGGCATGTATGATTGAGGGTAGGTCATCAGTGAAAAGGATGGGGAAGTCTTCTATCATGCTGTAGATGACAGAAAGCATTTTTTGCAGCTAACGTGCTCTGTCAGGCTGGTGTCGGTGAGAAGTCTAGGGGGACTTCTGGGATGCAAATTGGATGTCCTTGGATGGAAGATAAGGAGGAAAGTTCTTCATAGTTTTCCCTCTAAGAAGCTAGTCTTGATCTTCTGTGGATTTAGCCCCATCTACATGCTGATAACAGGCAGCTCTATCCTCATAACGACATGTAAGATCTGCAGCTCCTCAGTTCATTGGCTTGCTGCTGTTATCACTGAATATATCTAGCTAAGAAATATGATTGTTAAACTTCTCATTCTGAGCATTTTGGTGTTTAATTTTGCTGTAGGATATATTAAAATTCGGGGTAAGCCATAGCTGGAATTGAGATGCCTTCTGTTCTTGCTCCTTCGCTCAGTTAGCATCTGACATTGAATGAAGTTGCTCTCCCAGATGTCTGTTCTTGTAAGGGGAGAATCTCTTATCAGAGATCTTTGCTGCAACTCTGTATGAGAGATAGGGAAGTCATTCTATTGGAAGGAATTCAATTTCCTCATCTGAAGGTGATTATGCAGAGTGGCACTTCATAAAGCAGTAAACTATTCACAGCAAAGGCAAGTTTATTGGAGGGATCTGAGTGTTGTGGTCAGGGCTGGATTAACAGACCTGCACCCTCCATCACAGGGGACCTGGCTGCTCTTGACCATACACCCCTGTGCCTGGGCCACACAGGTCAGCTCCTACCCTCCCTCTTGCTGGGCTCTCCTGCTCTGGCCCCAGTCTGGCCACTCTGCCTGGGGTTGGGGGGCTGGCTGGCACATGGTGGGCACTAGAAGGCCGAGGCAGGAGCAGCAGAGGTCTTGCCAACCACAAGCCAGCCAGCTCCGCCTCCCCCCTCTGGAGGAAGTGCTGCCTTGCCCTGTCCTGTCCCCAGAGGCAGGTCAGCTGGACCAGGGGAAGAGCAGAGTGCAGAGCTGGCTTCTTCCCCGACTCCCCCATACAGCCGTAGTGCTAGCAGGGCAGGAACACTCTTAGTGCTCCTGCCCTGCCAGTGGAGAGCCAGGCGGGAGCCCAGATTATTGCAGGATTTTCAGGGGCTGAAGCCTGGGCCCCCTGGCTTTTGCCCAGGGCCCAGGGCTTAAGCCCCTAAAGCCCCTTTTATAGAGTCATGGAAACTGAAAGGGACCATGAGAGGTCATCAAGTCCAGTCCTCTGCACTCATGGCAGGACCAAGTACCCTTTTAAACTATTTCTGACAGGTGTTTGTCTAACCTATTCTTAAGTGCTTCCAATGATGGAGATTCCACAACCTCCCCAGGCAGATTATTCCAGTGGTTAATCACCCTGATAGTTCAGATTTTTTCCTGATATTCAACCTAAACCTCTCTTGTTGTAATTTAAATTCATTGCTTGTTGTCTTCTAATCAGCAGTTAAGGAGAACAGTTTTTCTCCCTCTTCCTTTGATAATCCTTAAAGATGCTTAAAGATGTAGGGGTGTTTCAAGGCAAGCGTTCTTGTGTGTCTCAAGGAACAAGCATGATAGGGTTAATATCTCAGGATAATTGTATGTAAATGTATCTGGATACATGTCTTAGAGAAACTGGATGTCTCGTGAGAAGCCTACCAAGTATCCAGTGGTTCACCTGTGTTCTCTTCCAGTATTTTTGCAATCTCCCAATCACAGTTCTGTCATCTCTGGAAAAGCAAGGGAAACTCTTCATAAATTGTTTCCTTTCAGCTTCCTTTAGATCAGCATTTCCCAACCAGTGTGCCATAGTACACGTGTGTCTTCAGGCCTAAGCAGGTGTGCCATGGAGTTTTTTGAAAAACTACTCAAAGAATTCCAGACTGGCTCATGAATATTCATAAGTTCATTCGGCGACTATATGGTAGTGCACTTGAAAATAATGAGAGGTATCAAGGTATGCCACGGCAGAGAAAAAGTTGGGAACCACTGGTCTAGATATATTCATTTATTTCTGTTCAATGGTGTTTCCTTTACATGATACTTGAAAATTAAGTGATTATAGTTATCTGTTGAAAACAGCTCGCATTTAAAAAACAAAGGTAATATAAAAGCATGCCAGGGAATGTTTACGCTTATCAGAATCCCTTTGGAGTCTGAGAAAGATCTTAGCCTAAAATGTTGAACCCCAGACTTCCCTTTCGATTAAGTCTGGCCTTGCATATTGTAATGAGAGATCAAACTCTACTAGGGTAGACACAGTCTTGTTTTTCTCATAGTACCAGTAACAGGCTCTTGCTTCTGCCTTTCCTATGTAGTATCTATCATTACTTTTTGTTTCACTTTATCCCTATTTAAGAAGGGAAATGTTTATATATTGTTTGTCACAAAACTTCATTCATTAGGGTGCACCACATGCTACTGTGATGTTTGCACATCCCTAAAATTAGCACTCTTTCTGGCCTATTTCTAAAGGAAGTTCAGGGAAAAGTTAAAAGTCTGTTAGCAGTTTTCGGAAGCATAGTGTAAGATCCACATACTCCCCATCATGTCCTTTCATGGCCAGCACCGGGGGCTCCAGGCACCAGCAGACAAGCAGAGGCATGCTCAGCCTGCCTCCCCCCCCCCCCCCGGTACCGTGGCTCTGGGGAGGGGGAGTGCCGGGACGAATCATCCCGCTGAGCCAAAAGACCCCACCGGCGGAAGGAGGAATATACCAGCTCTTCCTCCTGGGATTCATGATCCTCCTTGTCCTCAACAGACAGGGAACAGGGCTGGAGGGATCACTGTGCGGCCCCCCCATTGGATCGGCTCAGCCATCTGTGATGGGATGCCCTCCTCAGTACTGGCCAGCTAACTGGCCCTATTGGACCCCTTGGATGCTGCCACAGGGCACCCAGCATCAGCAACAACCCAGTCCAAGAGGGGAGGATTGGGGGGATCGTGGATCAGTTTCAGAGGACGCAGGGGATAGACCAGAGCATCAATCATGCCCCGCTACAATGCAGCACTCCCCATCCGCCTCGTCGGCAGGGGAATCCCACGCTACCACTCCTCCTCCGACTGATGATCTCAAGGCGTACCAAGACCTGCTTCGCAGGTTGGCATCCAACCTGGGTCTGGAGGTGGAGGAGGTCAAGGAATCGTCAGATTCATTGTTCAATGTAATCTCCCCTACATCTTCCACCAGGCTAGCCCTCGCAATCCATGAAGGCATGCTCCGAATAGTTCAATCACTTTGGCAGATGCCCTCATTGGTGGCCCCCACTTCAAAGACCACCAAAAAGAAATATTACGTACCAGCTACGTTGTGCCAATATTTATATGCACATCCGAATCCTTCCTCGCTGGTGGTGGATGTGGTTAACCAGCACGAATGCCAAGGCCAACCAGCCTCTACCCCAAAAAGCAGGGAGGCAAAGGCACTGGACTCGTTTAAGAAAAAAATTTACTCCTCAGCTACAATGCAGCTTCGAGTGGCTAATCACCAAGCCCTCCTAGGAAGGTACAACTACAACCTCTGGGGTTCTATGAAACGTTTCGCCCAGCAGCTGCCACCAGACCGCCGTCCTGACTTCAACACCATTCTGGATGAGGGCTTGGCAGTGGCAAGGGCAGCCTTGCAGGCCTCATGGGACGCTGCAGATTCAGCGGGCAGATCAGTGGCATCAGCTATCACCCTGCGTAGAGTGGCGTGGTTGCAGGCCTCAGGCCTACCTCCCTTGTTCCAGCAGTCCATCCAGGACCTGCCCTTTGATGGGTTATCTCTGTTCTCTGACCAAACAGATGCCAAGCTGCACGGTCTGAAAGATTCTACTGCAACCCTGAGTTCATTGGGGCTAGTGCAGACAGCTTCCACGTGTCATCCCACTCGGGCACAATTCCCATCGATGCCAGCCCACCGACAATCATTTACCAGCCGGGTGAGCAGGCAGAGAGATAGAGACAGGGGCAGAACACCGAGAAGCAGACCAAACTCCTCGCCAAGCAGGGCACCCGCGGACCAGTCGCCGCCGCCCGGGTAACCAGGGGCGATGGTTTTGACGGAAGCTACAAGGGCGTCGAGCCAAGCATCCACATATAGGATCTCCACAGGCAATCGTTCCTGAACAGACTTTCCCCCTTCCACCCTCAGTGGGCCTCCATCACCACGGACCTTTGGGTTTTGAGAACAGTGCGGGATGGATATTTGTTGCAATTCCGTGCCAGACCACCCAACAACCCTCCCCCTTCCCAGTCCCTCTTAAGGGACACCGCTCACGAACAACAGTTGGACCTGGAGGTGGACAAACTCCTTTCACTGGGGGTGGTAGAAGAGGTCCCGGAGGTGCAAAAAGGAAAAGGGTTTTACTCCGGGTACTTTCTGATCCCCAAGTCCAGTGGGGGATTGAGACCCATTCTCGATCTGTGCAGCCTCAACAAGTTCCTGGTAAAGTTAAAGTTCAGGATGGTCACCCTCAAGCAAATCATTCCTTCTTTGGATCCCAGAGATTGGTTCACTGCCGTCGACTTGCAGGATACCTATTTTCATGTGGTGATCAGGCCACAACACAGATGGTTTCTGCTATTTGTACATGGGTGCAGGCATCTGCAATTTACGGCCCTCCCCTTTGGGCTTTCCCTAGCGCTGAGGGTATTCACGAAGTGCATTGTGGTTGTGGCAGCCCATCTCAGGAGAAAGGGTGTGCACATTTTTCCATACCTCGATGACTGGCTGATCCAGGGCGATTCGCGGTACCAGGTACAAGCCAGTATACATACGGTCCACTCCTTGTGCCATCGCCTGGGACTCCTCATCAACTAACAGAAGTCCCAACTGTGTCCAGTCCAGAGGATAGAATTCATCGAGGCTGTACTAGACTCGTGCCTGGCCAGGGCCTTTCCCACAAGCCAGATTCAAGGCCATGGTCACGGTAATTGCAGATGTAAAGCGCAACCCGATAACCACGGCCAGACAATGCCTCAGACTTTTGGGCCACATGGCAACAACCACCAGCGTAGTGCTGTTGGCCCACCTCAGACTCAGGCCATTTCAACGGTGGTTAAGTTCAGTCTTGTGCCCCAACAGAGATGCGATGGACAAAACAGTGTCGGTGCCCTGCAGAGTCCTGTCCCAGTTGGCATGGTGGCAGGAACCCCGTTTCGTGTTGGAGGGAATCCCGTTTGGAACAGTGACCCCCTCTGTAATGATAATCACAGACGCATCGGATCAGGGCTGGGGTGTGCATCTCAACCTAGGTTTCAGCATGCAAGGCAAATGGCCATCCACAGAGAAACACCTCCACATAATGTAGAAGAACTACGGGCCATCAGGCTCGCTTGCCGCGTGTTTCAGGAGCACCTGTGGGGACGCTTGGTTCAGGTGTTGACAGACAATTCGACGGCCATGTTCTATGTGAACCATCAAGGGGGAGCCCACTCATCAGCCCTGTGTCGAGAGGCTACGCATCTGTGGGAGCTGGCAGTGAGAGGCAAATTTCATGTGACAGCTACTCACCTCCCAGGGGTTCGCAACAACAAAGCAGACCATCTCAGCAGACACTTCAGCTCCCAATATGAATGGTCGCTACACCCAGAAGTCTTAGCCGCAATATTCCGCAGTTGGGGGTTTCCCCAAGTTGACCTGTTCGCGACTGCAGGAAATCGAAAATGCCGTATGTTTGCCTCACTAAGAGGAATGGAACCGGGCTCTCTCCCAGACACTTTCCTTCTGTCTTGGGTGGGACCACTGATGTATGCATTTCCCCCATTTCCACTGGTGCACAGTCCTGCTGAAAATCCGGAGAGACAGGGTCCAGGTGATTCTGATCGCCCCAGCGTGGCCTCGTCAACACTGGTCTCATATGCTCCTGGACCTGTCTGTGGCGGCCCCTCAAGAACTTCTGTTAAGACCAGACCTCTTGACCCAGGACCAGGGCCGACTTCTCTTCCCCAATCTGGAATCCCTCCACCTGACGGCTTGGAAACTATCTGGTTGAATGTGGAGGAGCAGTCGTGCTCAGCCCCAGTGAAGCACATTCTAGTTAGTAGCAGGAAGGCCTCGATTCGAGCAACATATAGTGCCAAGTGGCAGTGCTTCCTTAATTGGGCACATGGGAGGGGTCTGGACCCATGTCTCGCCCCAATAGGGGACATCTTAGACTATTTACTAGAACTGAAGCATGGAGGCCTCACCTTGGCCTCGGTGAAGGTCCACCTGGCAGCAATAGCAGCGGCACGTGCACCGGTAGCAAGCCATTCCATCTTCTCCCATTCGATGGTGAGAAGGTTCCTGAAGGGGCTGAAGCATGTCTTCCCTACCGTTCGGCCACCCCCTCCGGCCCCCCCCCCCGCAATGGGACTTGAATTTGGTCCTCTACACCCTGTCGAGACCACCATTCGAACTGATGGCCACATGCCCACTCTTGACCCTATCGCACAAAGTAGCATTCCTGGTAGCAATTACGTCCACCAGAAGTGTCTCGGAGTTGAAGGCATTATCCTCAGAGCCCCCGTACACTGTGTTCTTTATAGATAAGGTCCGGCTCAGAACTCACCCAGCATTCCTCCCAAAGGTGGTCTCCGACTTCCACCTTAACCAAGACATATTTCTCCCTGTGTTATGCCCCAAACTGCATGAGTCCAGTGAGCAAAGAAGGTTACATACTCTCGATGTAAGGAGGGCCTGGTCTACATACAATGTACACAGCCCTTCAGAAAGACTACTCAACTCTTCATAGCGGTTGTGGACCGCGTGAAAGGGGATCCAGTTTCATCACAAACAATCTCTAAATGGGTGGTATCTTGCATAAAGACATGTTACCGGCTGGCGCAGGTCCCGTTGCCTGGCAGAGTATGGGCCCACTCGACCAGGGCACAAGCTTCCTCAACAGCTTTTCTGGCGGGGGTCCCGATTTTGGACGTGTGCCGTGCAGCTACATGGGCGTTGGCCCATATGTTTTCCTCCCAATATGCTATTGTGCAACAAGCCAGGGAGGACGCGGCCTTCGGCGAGGCAGTTCTCCGGTCCAGTATCCATAACTCCACCCGCCATCCAGCAGAAAGCTCGTAATCTACCCAAAGTGGAATGTATGTGAGCAGCTGCTCGAAGAAGAAGGAGGACAGTTACTTACCTGTAACTGCTGTTCTTCGACATGTGCTGCTCACTTCCATTCCACACCCGCCCGCCGTCCCCGCTTTGGAGTTTGCAGAAAGAAGGGACTGGGCACCTGCCAGACCAGCAGGGTATTTAACCGGGGCTGAATGTGCACCACTCCAGGGGGCGCCACCACTGGTCCTGCAGGGCTATGAAAGTTTCCGGTGTTAGAGCGTGCTGGCACATACAAACCCAAAGTGTAATGGAAGTGAGCAGCGCATCTTGAAGAACAGCAGTTACAGGTAAGTAACTGTACCCCTTTCTGGGGCAAAGCCCTGGTTGCCCTGCCCTAGTTATGGCCCTGTCTAGGAGTGTTGTGGCTTCACTGGACATGCTACAGGATTTTGGGCATTTTGAATTCACTTCTCAGATGAAGCAAGTCTCCATGGCCTGTTAAAAAGCTTTGAAATATTATTTTCTCTGCAAGAATATGTTTCAACATTTGCTTTGTCTGGGCATTGTATGTTTTCACATTCAAAAGCAGCTTTAAATCAGCTAAGGGAAATGCAGGCTCTGTGACTACTACCCCAAGCAAGACCCTGCTTCAGTAAGGCATTTAAACTCATGTTTAATTTTAAAAATGTGAGTATTCCCAATTAATATCAGAGTCAAAGAGACATCTCACATACTTTAAATTATGCATGTACCTAAATCCCATCCTGAACTGGGGACCGAAGCATTTCAGAAGATTGAAGGAGAAGCACTCAAGAATGTTGGGGTTCAGAGGAAAAAAGTGGCTCATGAGTTGCCTCTCTTTCTGGACACATGAGTTTCTGAGGTTACTGAAATAGCCAGGGGCACAGTTTGTGTCCCAAAAGTTTGCTTCCATTGATTATACCTAAGGCTGGTCCTTGGGACTTACTTCTGCTGAGGAATCTATCCAAAAGGCCTTTAGGATCTGATGCACTCAGATTGTGTGGTTCCCATAGTACAAGGAGCTGTAAGTCCATCATATTTTTAATAAGATTTCTCAGCTGTGTATTTAACTGACTAAATGAAGTTACAATTAAGTTGCAAAATGACTGAATTTTCATTGTCGTTATTAGCTGTGATTTTTGTGTTTTAATTAATTTCTGTGGTACGACATTGCCACATTATGAGGTGGTCAACAAACATATAGACAAGAATGACCCAGTGGTATAGTGTACTTAGCTTTTCAGAAAGCCTTTGACAACGTCTCTCAACAAAGGCTCTTAAGCAGTCATGGGATGAGAGAGCAGGTCCTCTCATGGATGAGAAACTGGGTACAAAACAGAAAACCAAGAGTAAGAATAGTTATTAGTACTCAGTTATCAGAATGGAGAGAGGTAAATAATGGTGGCTGTCTCCCAGAGTCTGTACTGAGGCTAGTACTGTTCAACATAAATGAATAAATATATATTTATAATATAAATAAACTTAAATCAACATAAACATACATTATCTGGGAAGAGGATAAACAGTGAGCTGGCAGAATTTGCAGATGATACAAAACTAGATAGTTAAGTCCAACGCAGACTGAAGAGTTACACAGGGATCTCACAAAACTGAGTGACTGGGAAACAAAATGGCAACTGAAATTCAGTGTTGATAAATAAAGTGTTGCACATTGGAAAACATAATCCCAGCTATAAATATAAAATTATAGGATCTAAATTAGGTGTTGTTACTTAAGAAAGTGATCTTGGAGTCCTTGTGAATAGTTCTCTGTAATCATACACTTAATGTGAAGTGGAAGTAAAAACAGCTAAAAGAATGTTTGGAATTATTAGGAAAGGGATAGTTAAGAAAACAGAAAATATTGTATTGCCTCTATATAAATCTATGGTATGCCTGCATTTTGAATACTTCATGTAGATCTGGTTGTCCCACCTCAAAAAAGATACATTGGAATTGGAAAAGGTACAAAAAAGGGGAACAAAAATTATTAGCGGTATGGTTCACCTTTCATATGAGGAGAGATTCATAAAACTGGGACTTAACATGGAAAAGAGATGTCTGTGGAAGGATATGTTAGACCCTCAAAGGGCCATGAGATTATTATGGGCGGGGGTCATGAGCTATCAGCCCCCATACATGATGTGGCTGTAGCTGTCAACCTCATGCATGCCTAACAGCTGGAGCCCTTCAGATATAGGTGGCCAGAAAGCAGCATCAAAACTGAATTTGGACCTTATCTCTGACCTTTTTGAAAATTGTAATTTAATTTGTTCTGTTAACTTTTTTTCATAAATAGTCCTTAATGTGGACTAACACCTATCATGTAGTTATTTGTGCTTTTATCTAGTTAATCTTTCAGGCGTGTCAAACTCATTTGCTGTGGAGGATCAGATTTCACTTAAATGTACTTCAAGTGGGCCATACATACTGTATGTAAATTGAAATACCAGAGCACTCTCGCAGCATTGTAGAGTGCTGTGCATGCAAGACTGTACTCCAGGAGACCCTGCTCTCCCTCTGTTGGAGAGAGTGTGTGGTCTTGTGGACCTCAGTTTTGCATACCCCGCACTCCATGATGTCACAAGACCAGACACTCTCACGGCATAGCAGAGAGCTGGATATGTGAGACCATACTCACATATTCTGTAAAATAAACAAGGAGTCCTGTGGCACTTTTAAAGACTAACAAATTTATTTACAGCATGAGCTTTCTTGAAGGAGAAAATCCCACTTCGTCAGATGCTACGTCTCTCTCTCCCTCTCTCTCTCTCTTAGGGAGAGAGTGTGGTCCCACAGAGTGCAGTTATGGGTTGGACAGGCTGCATGTTTGACACCTCTCATCTATATGTATAAAAGTCATATACTCTATGTATTTAATGTGTCAGGAGTGTAGTGCAGCTCCTGTTTATGTATATGAAGGAAATGAAAGAAAAAAAACAGTTTTATTCTTGTTTTACCAGTCACTCTCTTTTATTACTTGCCTTATATAGTCTACAGTGTCTGCTAAATGCCTTTGAAAACTCTAGTTTCTGTTACTTATGAGTTTTATCAGTTCATCTTCCAATTCTTATATCAAAAAGTTTTATTCATCTTTCTATCTGAGACTCTGTAGCCATATTTTTTTTTCAGAGTTAGGGTTAAGCACTGTTGCTTAGAAAAAGTTTAAGGAAGTGGAAAGTATAGCTAGGTTGATGCATTGTTCTAAAACTGAGCCTATTAACCACTGAAATGAACTATTTCAAACTAAAGGAAGAGGAAGCAGTGCCACTTAAGTCAAGTTTGTTATTGACTACAGTAACTAGGAAATGAACAAAGCAAAAGAGTTTTGATGGTAGTTTGAAATTATTGTATTTCAAGTTTAATGCACAACAAAAAGCAACACATTTGAATAGTTGCCTGATCTGATAGAAATATAGAATAACTTCTGTTGTAGGACAAAGAAGGAGTGCCACTTAATGACTAACAAAACTATTTATTGCATGAGCTTTCATAGGAGAAAATAGCACTTTGTCAGATGTTTTGAAAATGCTGTTGTAGGCTACAAGACAGACAATTGTCTCTTGGAGAACATATATTTTATTCTTTATTCATATGCACAAATTTTAAAGAATCTCATAATCTGAAAGATGTATCAGAAATAATTTAACTGTTCAGTATTAGAAATGTAAATAGATTATATCCACAAAGATTGCTGCACACAATTCTTGCACACATTATAAAGCATTTACACATTTGTTTTATATACAGGCTTCAACCTTTTGTGTATATTCACAAAGTAAGGCTGTAGGAGCCATTGAAAACCATTAGTGGTCATCCTTATAGAAAGTAAATTTAATCTGAAAGTCTGACAGAAGTAAATTGCAATCAGAAATTAAGACCTTTTCTAAATACTGTGTTTGAAGATATCATTTTATGACCACTTATATTTAATTTTCAAGTACTGTCTTTTATCTTTAGAGTCTTCCGTTCTTTTCACTGGTGATGAAAATGAAAATAACCTCTCAGATAATTTTTAGAGGTTCATATACCAATACCTTTACGTTTCTCTCTAGTCTTATATACTTTGTCTTACTGATAAGCATCTGATAGCATTGCCCTCATTTTCAGTTGCTTACAAAATTAGATGTCCCTAATAGATGTAGACCAACATTTTTTTTAATTTAGTAAGATAAAGTTGGAGGTGATTTTTTAGTAGCGTTCCAGTGGCGCAATTGGTTAGCACATAGTACATTTTGTTTCCTTGCTTTTAATACCACACTTTAGCTCTCAGGAATAAAGTTTACAGAAGAGAACATCTTCTTGAGATTATTTCTGGTTTTATGCTTCAATTTTGTCTTTTCCCAAGTATCTAAGCAAGATTGTGTTTAACCAGCCCACTGCTAAAACAGAATATTTACTTCGCTAGGCTTGTGTTTGCATATGACATTTGACATTTATACATGAAATATATATTTTTTTTAATTCAAGGTATATTTGGGTTTAGAGAAACACCTAATGACCATAATAGGGTAAAATATAAATTATGATGAGAAGGGGAGTTAGAACAGTTTTTCAGTTTTCTTTTAATTTGATTATGAATGTGTAAGTTATTTGTATTGTTACCATTTATCACATGTGTTGCAATAGCACAGAAGGTACTGTCCCTGTTGTGGTAGACACACCAACAAAAATATGGGTAGAAGGATCTTAAGAAGGGGTTTGACAGATGATGGTGACGTGGCTTTGCAAATGTTTATAAAGATTTCCTCACAGACATCTTCATGAAGTAATTTTGGTAGAGAGAACAAAGATATAGGCAGCCCTAAGTGGGCAGGGCAGAGTATCAAATAGGAAGGGCTCACTGATAGCTGGATTTCATCGCATGCCACAGCAACACCAGCTTGGAGCCAGCTGGAGATACCCGTTGTGGGTAAGGACAGAAGCCTGCTGAGTTTCTGAGGCAGCTAGACTAGATTATCTGTTTTGATTTGTGTTAGACTATTCAGATTTTGAAAATTAAATCCATTTCTGAAGAAAGAAACTGAAATTACACCGTTGTTGGGAACTTTATTTGAAATGACTTCCAAGTCAGCTTTAGTAGCTGACATTGTACTGGAATGACTCTGTGACTAGGTAATAACCATATGATTAAGGCACTTTTAGCATCTGGTATCAGAAACTGATTTTAAAAGCTAAATTTGGTTGATTTCTTCTGTATTCCCATTTCTTTCTTTATTCCCCACCCCCACTGTGTCATTATAATGCAGAATTAGAATTATGAAGAATAATAGGGGGAGCAAACATTAATCTTTTTCTCAAAAAAATATTCAAATGTATTCTACATACAGAATTTCAGTAAATTTTAACTATAAGGGAAGTCTGAAAATTGCCTCATTTTTCTGTTGTTTATATTATTCTGGACAGATAAATGTTCTGAAACTGTGCACTAAAAGTTCTATTTTTAATTATTTCCAATTCACAAACTAATTGACAGGTTTACATATGAATTCTCAATATTCTTTTTGTACTCAAATAGGAAGTGTTGTAATTTTGGGGAGAACAAGTGTATTCTTTATACATAAAATCATTAAATGCCTGCTTTAAGTTCAAAACTCAGCTCAACCTTCTCCACGGAAGTTTGAACAGCTCTTCTATAATGGCATACAGTGCTAGACAGAGTCTGTGAATTCCTGCTTCTTCCCAGTACTGTCCCAACTCATGTACTGCTTACAACAATAGATACTGGGCAGTGCTTTATCTAGCTTTGTCTCTCTTCTGTTCCTAAACACCAGATAATAAATATATTATTTTAAGGGGAGTGCGTGAATATATGTATTTTTGTTGGTTTTTTGGAAAAAGAACAGTGAGATTGTCTTCCTCTCTTGTTTTCTTCCCAAGAAGCAGTGAAAAGAGAGTGGGAAAGTTCATCCAAATAGCACCCAAAACTACTGAAGATGTAAATCCAGCCACTAATTAGCTGGAAACCTCTCGTGAGACTTGGAAATTTCCCTAACCTTGTTTTGGCACATGCTCTCTTAAATATCCAGCAGCCAAATATTTTCCAATTTATATTCAGAAATATTTGCTTTGCCAAGTATTACTAATCTTCATGCTGTCTGGCAAATTTGTTATTTGATTTGCCCATCCCGCTATGGGCCCATCTCCTGCAAGATGCTGAGCATCCTCAAATTCTATTTAAGTCAGCGTGATCTGAGGGAACTCCGCACCTCACATGACCTATGCATTATGTTTTCAATCTGCACAAGAAGCATTTTGCATAATAAAATGTGACTGAATAATATGACTAGGATGTAGTCTCTTCCTGAGCTGGAGGATGAATATTTGAGTTGAAGAGAAGGGAAAAAGAATGAAATCTGGATAATGGAGAAAGAAGTGGAAGATATACAGAAGAGAGATGCTACTGCAAAAATAGGGTTTTCAGTGTCAGCGAGGATGTCATGCTGTCATGAAATTAAAAAATGGTACAGTGAGTGTGAATGCTTCCATGAAAATACTTATTGACCACTTATTGATAGTTATCTAGTGTCACAGCTACAAAAGGGAAGGGAACCCATAGCACCCCTGATGAAACTTTACATCAGAAGAATGGTGAAATCTCTCCAGTTCATCTGATAACCACCATCAAAAATTTTATTTTATATCTATTTATTTTAAAAAGTTCTTTTTAAAAGGAATGTGTATTTGGGCATTTTAATTCATTACTTTTTTTTCATAATATGGCAACATGACCAAATGTGATTAAGAAAAATGCAGCATTTTCTTCTGAACATCTCCACTCTACTTTTGTGCTTAAGAAATCTCAGTACAGTACATTTTTGCATAATAAGATTTCAAGACTTTCATCAATAAAGAAAATGGAAATAAATAAATAAACAAACAAATAAATAAATAAAACAAATAAATGACTCATAAAGTTATCAAAGGATGTGGCCCTTCACATGAGCTTATCATGTCCTTCTAAGTATAAATATAGTCATATGACTTATCCACAAGTCAGGGCTAGATGTAAAACTAAACTTCAGTAGTACTGAACTGGAAATATATATATTAAAAAAAAAATTCCCCTCTCACCCCTATGGGTGGTATGTGTCATCCTCAACCTCGGGTCCTCTACCAGAGGCCTGGGAGTTTGAGGGTTCTGCGCAGTGTCTTAGCTGTTCCTAGCACTGCACTCTTCTGGACAGAGAGCTCTGATATTGTTCCTGGGATCTGTTGGAACCACTCTCCCAGCTTTGGAGTCACAGCCCCGAGTGCTCCTACCACCACCGGGACCACTTTGGCCTTTAGTTTCTACATCTGTTCTAGTTCCTCTTTCAGGCCCTGGTACTTCTCCAGCTTCTCATACTCCTTCTTCCTGATCTTGCTGTCACTTGGCACTGCTACATCTATCACCACCGCTGTCTTCTGGTCCTTGTCTATTACCACGATGTCTGGTTGATTGGCCAGTACCTGCCTGTCCATCTGGATCTGGAAGTCCCACAGGATCTTAGCCCTGTTATTCTCCACAACCTTCTGTGGAGTCTCCCATCTGGTCTTGGGAGGGTCTAGCCCATACACTGTGCAGATGTTCCTGTACACAATGCCAGCTACTTGGTTGTGCCGTTCAGTGTATGCTGTTCCTGCCTGCATCTTACATCCTGCCACTATGTGTTGGACTGTCTCTGAGGCCTCTCTGCACAGTCTGCAGCTTGGGTCCTGTCTAGTGTGGTAGACCCCTGCTTCAATGGATCTGGTGCTCAGTGCCTGCTCTTGTGCTGCTATGATCAGTGCCTCAGTGCTGTCTTTTAGTCCAGCCTTTTCCAGCCACTGGTAGGATTTCCCAATGTCAGCCACCTCAGCTATCTGTCGATGGTACATCCCATGCAGGGTCTTGTCTTGCCATGGCACTTCTTCTGCTTGATCTTCCTCCCATGTCTGCTGCTGCTGCTGCCTCAGGCATTCTCTCAGCAGCTCATCTTTGGGTGCCATCTTACTGATGTACTCCTGGATGCTCTGGGTTTCATCCAGGACAGTGGCTTTGATGCTCACCAAACCCGGCCCGCCTTCTTTCCGGCTGGTGTACAGTCTCTGGGTGTTGGACTTGGGGTGGAAACCTCCGTACATTGTGAGGAGCTTCTGGGTCTTCACATCGGCAGCCTCCATGTCCTCCTTTGGCCAGCTCACTATACCGACAGGGTATCTGATGACTGGCAGGGCATACCTGTTGATGGCATGGATCTTGTTCTTCCCATTGAGCTGGCTCTTCAGTACCTGTCTCATCCTTTGGTGGTACTTGGATATTGCCATCTTCCTTGCCTCCTCATTGTGGTTCCCACGTGACTGTAGGATGCCAAGGTACTTGTAGCTGGTCTGTATGTCTCCTATGTGCCTTCTGGTAGTTCCACCCCATCAGTCTTGACTACCTTTCCTCTCTTTACTAC
Source organism: Podocnemis expansa (assembly GCA_007922195.1). NCBI lineage: Eukaryota > Metazoa > Chordata > Testudines > Podocnemididae > Podocnemis > Podocnemis expansa. The sequence goes on along the minus strand of ML681984.1, from coordinate 23,385,078 downwards.
CATCCGGCCACACTTCTCCAGTCCGAATGACATCCCAATATCCTCACTGTAGATCCGTGTCAGGTGGATTAGCGAGTCGATGTCTCGTTCATTCTTAGCATAGAGCTTGATGTCATCCATGTAGAGGAGGTGGCTAATGGTAGTTCCACTCTTGAACTTGTATCCATATCCAGTCCTTGTGATTATCTGGCTGAGGGGGTTCAAGCCAATGCAGAACAGCGGCGGCAACAGCGCATCACCTTGGTATATGCCGCACTTGATGGCCACTTGTGCAAGCTGTCTTGAGTTGACTTCCAGCGTTGTCTTCCACAGTCCCATTGAGTTCTTGAGGAAGGTCCTTAGTGTCCTGTTGACTTTCTATAGCGCCAGACATTCACAGATCCATGTGTGCAGCATTGAGCCATAGGCTTTCTTGTAGTCAATCCAGGCTGTGCACAGATTGGTCTGTCTAGACCTTGAGTCTTGGGCGACTGCTATATCTATGACCAGCTGGTGTTTTGAGCCTCTGGTGTTGTTCCCAATGCCCTTCTGAGCTGTGCTCAGGTACTGGCCTGTGTGGTCCTGTAGCTTGGCGGCTATGACGCCTGATAGGACTTTCCATGTTGTGGGGAGGCAGGTTATTGGCCAGTAGTTGGATGGTGCTGTTCCCTTGTGGGGGTCTTTCATGATCAGCACTGTCCTTCCTTGTGTTAGCCAGTCTGGGTGGGAGCCTGCTGCTAGCAGCTGGTTCATCTGTGCTGCTAGGCGTTCATGCACTGCTGTTAGTTTCTTTAGCCAGTAGGTGTGGATCATGTCCGGGCCAGGTGCTATCCAGCTCTTCATGTTCTTGACCCGCTGTTGGATGTCTGCTACTGTGATGGTGACTGGTTCCTGTTCTGGGAGATTGCTGTGGTCCGTTCTCAGGTCCTGCAGCCACTTTGCACTGGTGTTATGAGTCTTCTCTTTCATAGAATCATAGAATCATAGGGTTGGAAGGTACCCCACGAGGTCATCTAGTCCAACCCCCTGCCAAAAAAAAGCAGGACCACTCCCATTAGATCATCCCAGTCAGGGTTTTGTCCAGCTGGGCCTTGAACACCTCCAGAGATGGAGATTCCACCACCTCCCTAGGCAGCTTATTCCAATGCTTCACCACTCGCCTAATAAGGAAGTTTCTCCTAATATCCAGCCTGGACCGCCCCAGCTGTAACTTGAAACCATTGCTTCTCGTTCTGCCCTCTGTTACTACCGAGAACAGTTGAGCTCCATCCTCCTTGGAGCAACCCTTCAAGTAGTTGAAGGTTGCTATCAAATCCCCCCTCAGTTTTCTCTTCTGCAGGCTAAATAAGCCTAGTTACTTCAGTCTTTCTTCATAGGGCTTGTGCTCCAGCTCTTTGATCATTTTTGTTGCCCTCCTCTGTACTCTCTCTAATTTGTCCATGTCCTTTTTGTAGTGGGGAGCCCAAAACTGGACACAGTATTCTAGATGTGGCCTCACTAGTGCAGAATAAAGGGGAATGATCACATCCCTCGATCTGCTGGCGACACTTCTTCTGATGCAGCCCAGTATGCCATTGGCCTTTCTGGCAGCAAGCGCACACTGCTGACTCATATCCAGCTTCCCATCCACCATGACTCCCAGGTCCTTTTCTCCAGTGCTGCTATTTAGCTGATCACTCCCCAGCCTGTAGCAGTACATGGGGTTTTTTCGTACCAAGTGCAGGATTTTACACTTATCCTTGTTGAACCTCATGAGATTCGTCTTGGCCCACTGCTTCAATTTGTCTAGGTCTCCCTGAATCCTGTCCCTGCCCTCTAGGGTGTCTACCGTTCCCCCCAGTTTGGTATCATCTGCAAACTTACTAAGTGTGCAATCTATCCCATCATCCAGATAATTAATGAAAACATTGAACAGAACTGGCCCCAGGACCGACCCCTGGGGCACACCACTTGTTACTTCCCGCCAACTTGACATGGAGCCATTGATTCCTACCCGCTGAAACCGTTGTTCTAGCCAGTTTTCTATCCACCTTACAGTCCATGCATCTAACCCATACTTCCTTAATTTGCCAGTGAGAATGCTGTGGGAAACCGTATCAAAAGCCTTGCTAAAGTCAAGGTATATCACATCAACGGTTCTTCCCGCATCCACAAATCCAGTCATCTCATCATAGAAGGCGATGAGGTTGGTCAGGCATGATTTACCCTTGGTGAATCCATGCTGACTGTTCCTGATTACTCTATTTTCCTCCAAGTGTTTCAGGATGGATTCTTTGAGAAGCTGCTCCATGATTTTTCCAGGGATTGAGGTGAGGCTGACAGGTCTGTAATTCCCAGGATCATCCTTTTTGCCTTTCTTGAAGATAGGTACTATATTTGCTTTTTTCCAGTCCTCCGGCACCTCCCCTGTTCGCCACGAGTTTTCAAAGATAATGGCCAACGGTACTGCTATCTCATCAGCCAGCTCCCTCAGCACCCTCGGATGCAGTTCATCCGGCCCCATGGACTTGTGCACATCTAGTTTCTTTAAGCAGTCCCTAACCTGACCTTTTGTCACCAAGGGCCTCTCTTCTTCTCCCCAGTCTACCGTACCTAGTGTAGTGGGCTGGGAGCTGACCCTGCTTGTGAAAACTGAAGTAAAAAAAGCATTGAGCACTTCAGCTTTTTCCTCATCCTCTGTCACGAGGATGCCTGCCCCATTCAGTAAGGGACCTACACCATCCCTGATCCTCTTCTTGTTATTGATATACTTGTAGAACCCCTTCCTGTTATCCTTCACATCCCTTGCTAGTCGCAACTCCATTTGTCCTTTGGCCTTTCTGATTTTATCCCTGCAGTCCCGAGCAACGTCTTTATATGCCTCCTTAGTCATCTGTCCTAGCTTCCACTTCCTGTAAGCATCCTTTTTATGCTTCAGCTCAGTGCAGAGCTCTCTGTTAAGCCACAGTGGGCGCCTTCCACATTTGCTGTGCTTTCTCCTTATCGGAATTGTATCTTCCTGTGCCCTTAGCAGGGTTTCTTTAAAATGCACCCAACTCTCTTGGACACCTTTCCCCTTCAGATCAGCCTCCCAAGGGATCCTGCCCATCAGTTCCCTGAGGGAGACAAAATCTGCTTTTCTGAAGTCCAGGGTCTGCGTTTTGCTCCTTTCCTTCTTTCCTTTAATCATCAACTTGAACTCAATCATTTCATGGTCACTGCTACCCAGGCTGCCATTGACTTCTACTTCCCTGATAAATTCTTCTCTATTTGTGAGCAGCAGATCGAGAGGTGCAAGGCCCCTGGTTGGTTGCTCCAGCATTTGTACCAGGAAGTTGTCCTCAACACTCTCCAGAAACTTCCTGGATTGCCTGTGCACTGCTGTATTGGCCTTCCAGCAGATGTCAGGGTAATTGAAGTCCCCCATGAGAACCAGGGCCTGTGCTCTAGAAACTTCTGTCAGTTGTACACAGAATGCCTCATCCACTTCCTCGTTCTGATCTGGTGGTCTGTAGCAGACACCTACCACAACATCCCCCTTGTTGCTCTCCCCTCTAAACTTAACCCACAGACTTTCAACTGGCTTGTTTCCACTTTCATAATGAAGCTCTGAGCAGTCATAGAGCTCCTTTACATATAGTGCTACTCCTCCCCCTTTCCTTCCCTGCCTGTCCTTCCTGAACAGTCTATACCCATCTATTGCAGAGCTCCAGTCATGCAAACTATTCCACCACGTCTCTTATCCCAATCATGTCATAGTTCTTTGTCTGCGCTAGTACTACCAATTCCTCCTGCTTGTTTCCCAGGCTCCTTGCATTTGTGTATAGGCACCTAAGATACCCAGCTGATTGCCCTACTTTCCCATTTTGATTTTCAATTCTATTGTATCTACCTCCCTGGATTTTCTTTTGGTGTTGACCTCCCCCACCTGCCTCAGGCATTAGGGCTTCATTAGAGCATCTAAGAAAGTTATTTGATTCCCCCCGCATGTTCCAATTATCCTCTCTTCTATCCCTGGAGTTACAGTCCCGGCACCCCCCCAGTTCCATCCCATCCCCCTGGTCTCCCACATAGTCACTTACCTGTGGGCTTTGGTCTCCTTCCCCCTTCAGACCTAGTTTAAAGCCCTCCTCACTAGGTCAGCCAGTCTGCGTCCAAATACGCTCTTCCCCTTCCTCTAAAGATGGAGTCCATCTCTGCCTAGCAGTCCTTCTTCCTGAAACAGCAACCCATGGTCAAGGAAGCCAAAGCCCTCCTGACGACACCATCTTCGCAGCCAAACGTTCATCTCCAGGATGCATCTGTCTCTCCTCAGGCCTCTACCCTTGACCGGAAGAATTGAGGAGAACACCACCTGTGCTCCAAACTCCTTCACCCGCGCTCCCAGAGCCCTGAAATCACCTTTGATCTGCCGAGGATCACCTCTCGCAGTATTGTGTTGTTGCACTGCAGCTGGGAGTACACTTTGGATGGTTCTCTAGAGAACAGGGCATTTATCTTTTTGGCCTCTGCTTCTCTAGTCTATCTCCTTAGCCTGGTAGCCAGTGCTGTGAGCCTTTGTTTAGCAGTCTCTAGAGCTTCAGATGGAGTCAGGTCCCTGTCTTTTTTCAGTAGCCGAGTGTTATCCTTAATCTCTACACCTTTCTGTAGTTCCACCAGCCGGCTAACTTCTCTCCGGGTTGCCTTGATCTTATCCTCCAACCTCATTTTCCAGGGGAGGTATGTACTGGTGTTCTTCTTGATCATGTAGCCAAGCATCTCCAGGAATACAGAGGCTGTAGCATATACCAGTTCATTGGTTTTAGTTATGGTGGTAGTAGGAATTGTCATTAGGGCTCTATTGGCATCTTCTAGCATGCTATCTGATGGTACTTCTCCAGTGAGCCTTGGTAACTGGGCTTGAGGGTTGACTGTAGCTAATTTAGCCATGATCTTATGCCTCGTATCAGCTGCTGTGCTCTGTAATGGAGGGGGTGGCAGTGAAGTTCCAGCTTCAGGTGTTGGCTGCACATCTAGTTGTTCTTCTGGGTCTTCTTCTTGATTCTGGCATGTAATGTGGAGTTGGTGTATCTCCAGTTGTGAGAGCAGCTTCCTCTTTACTATGTTGAAGTGTTGGGTAACTAGCTGTTTCTCAGTTAGTGGGGATATAGGTCTTTCGTCCATCCATAGTTCCCTCATACGTTTATATATCCCCCCTCATTAGGTCTACTGTTGTAGTAGCATTCCCTCAATTCCAGGTTCTCTTGTCTCATCCATGCATGGTTTGTTCCAGTAGCCCACTTATCATCAGATTGTCCTGGTTCCCCAGCATCTGGCGCAGACCTTGTTAATCCAGGCAACTTCCGAGCCGGCACAACTCTCCTAGTTCGTGTCACTCTCATATTCAAGGGAGGTGAGTGAGGCATTAGGGGGTCTTTTGCCAAGGACCCCTACTGGGAAGGTAGGCAGGTACCCACCAGGATTTGAACCCCAGTCTCCCATATCAAAGGGTGTTGCTCTTAACCACTACAGCACTCTTAACCACTACATTATCCAGTCACTTGTGGATGGATGGATGGATGGATAGATAGATAGATATAATTTTAGAGCTATGAATACATATTTGGTCTCAGAAATTCAAAATGTGTATAAAAAGGTGGTCATTGTATTCTTATCCTTAGTACCTAAAGAGAGCCTGTAACACCAGAGAACAGTAAACTCAATGAACTTACCAAAAAAAACCCCTAAAATTCTTGATAAAACTGCAATCATACATGTAACTTTCTTTCAAGGGTAAGTAGCTGTATCTTTTTTGTCTGCAGATCAGCTTTTTGTTCTATAGGGAAGCCATAGTTTCCAGTAAACTTGCACGAGAATTTTAAAAATTAAAAGCTTGTTTTTATTAATTAAAATACTAATATAATTTCCAGTCTTTTTATGTTAGGTAGAATGTTTCTTTCCTAATGTACAATAAATAAATGCCCAAGAGGAAGATAGCAGTAAAAACTGTTGTATTCAAACTTGGCACAGAAGATTCAAAATAGTATCAGCCTATGACTGGTGAAGTATTACAGAGCAAGTCCAGCTGTTTCTCTGAAATGAGAGTAGACCTGAATGCAAGGATGAACAAGTAACAAAGGTCTACAGAATAACCTGAAAATTTCAAATGTGCCCCATCCTCATTCCACACATTTCACACTTTGATTTTGAGAGACTGTAAAGGAAAATCAATCTTTGTTTCTCCTTGAACCCCAGTTTCCCATCCAGTCAATTCCAGAGAGTATATCTGGACCATCTTTGGAAGGTGTTTGTGTAACCAGTTCTTAAAATACTCCAGTGGTGGAGGTTTCACAACCTCCCTAGGAAACCTATTACAGCGCTTCCTATCTTTATACTTAAATGTTTTTTCTAGTAGCTAACCTAAATCTCCCTTACATGGGAAGTAAGCCCATTACTTCTTGTGCTATCTTCAGTGGGCAGAGCCGAATCAATGCAGGGGCTATAGGGTATGAAACCCTGCATCCTGGCTTAAAAGGAGGCCCTGGATTCCAGTCCCTAATGCTCCTGCATGATCTGGGTGGCTTCCGCAACATCACTAATCCCAGAACAGTTCTGGTAGGTTTGGGGGTGCTAGGAAGGCCCCTTTCTGTGCTGGGGGGGAACCAGAAGCCAGGCTCTGTGGCTCTCCCACCCCATCTCCGGGCCAGCTGATCTGCCCCTGGAATGAGTGAGCCAGTGTGTGTTCACTCCACTTTGGGGGCCGGCTGTTGCGTGGTGTGGCCTCCGCCATGGCCAGTGGCCCTGGAGGGCTGCACTGGAGGCCACTCCACATACTAGTCAGCCTTGTGCTGGGGGGCAAACCAGCATGCAGACTGCTATGATGTAGGGCTGGGGCCCCAGGCAGGGGACCGCATGGTGGTGGTAGGTTGCAATCTGGGAGCCCCAGGGCCCCTTAATCCAGCCCTGTTTGTGGGCATAAGAAACATTGGATTCCCATCTTCTTTATATCAGCCCTTAATATACTTGAAGTCTGTTACCAGATTCCCCCTCAGTCTTATTTTCTCAAGAGTAAGTTACCCACTTTTCTAAACCTTTCCTCATAGGTCAGATTTTTAAACTTTTTATCATTTTTGTTGCTTTCTTCCAATTTGTCCACATCCTTCTTAAAATGTAGTGCCTAGAATTGGATACAGTACTCCAGCTGTGAGGCCTCAGAAGTAGCAAGTAGAGGAGGAGAGTTACCTCCTGTGGCTTACATATGATACTCCTGTTAATACATGTCAGCATATTAACTTTTTTTGTTGCTGCATCATATTGTTTACTCATATTCAGTTTGTGGTACACTTTAACCCTGAGATTCTTTTTCAGCACTTATTACTGCTTAGCCAGTTATTCCCCATTTTGTAGTTGTATATTTGTTTTTTTCTTTTTAAGTGTAGTACTTTGCTTTTGTCGTTACCGAATTTCATCATGCCGATTTCACATCAGTTCTCCAATTTGTCAAGTTCCTTTTGAATTCTAATTTTATCCTCCAAAGTTCTAACAAGCCATCCCAGCTTGGTAACATTTACAAAATGTATAAGCATACTAACCATTACATTATCCAAGTCATTAATGAAAATATTGAATAGGACCAGGCTCAGGACAGACCTCTGCAGGACTCCACTAGGTATTCCCCCTAGTATGACAGCAAACCACTAACATCTACACTTTGAATATGGTCTCTAGCCAGTCTGGCCCCCATCCTGGAGTCATTTCTTTTAGACCACATTTCTTTACTTTGTTATCAAAATACTGTGTGGGACTACTTTTCTGCTATCCACTAACTCAGCAATCCTATCCAAGAAGGAAATTAGCTTAGTTAAAATGATTTGTTTTTGACAAATCTGTGTTGGCTATCACTTATAACCCCATTACCCTTGATGTGCTTACACATCTATCAATTAATAATTTTAATAATTTGTACTTTTGCACGTCTCAGTGTTAGGTAAACTGATCTATAATCCCCAGGTCCTCTTTTCCCATTTTTTAAAGAGAGATGCTTTGTTTGTCCTTGTTCAGTCCTCTAAAATGTTACCTGTCCTCCATGACTTGTCAGAGATAGTTGCTAATGGCTCCAGTTTTGCTTCCTGCATCTGGAAGTTGCCAGAAAATACATAAACAATAATAAGGTTATTCAGCATTTCTTATAGTTCTAATAATAAAGATTTAAATTTTAGATAAGCTAATATGGAGAATCAAAGAATGTGATGCTTACCCAGAGAGATCTTTTTATGTTCAAGAGCTGCAAAGACAGTATTTAAGAGCGTATGTTCTGTCCCCAGTGGTCACCTGTCTCTAAAACTATACTGTATTAGGGCATTTCTTCAGTTTAGGGCATTTGTTTAGGGCATTTCTTCAGTTCCTTATAGCTGGGAATAAGACTCCTCCATGCCTGTCTCAAAAGAGAATGATACACAAGAATATAATCCAGGACTGGATTGGTAAAATGACCATGCCTATTTTATGGGGCTTTTTAAGATGACGTCCTTGTTTTAGAAAACCATCTCAAAACCAATGCTCACCTTCTGTTTAAGATGAACTAATATGACAACAAGCCACACTTTCTCCCTTTATCTGTATTGTTACCTTTAAATTTTCCCATCTTATTACTTAGGTTCATAGCCAACTCTGCACAGGGTCAATAGGGGACAGGAGCCACTCATTTGGCACCGCCTAATCCCTGCTGGCCTCATTGTCCAGCTGGGGAGTTGGCCGAGTAGGGCATAGGAAGGGTGGAGTCAGTGGGGGAAGAAGCCACAGCACCAAGTGCCACTGGCAATATATCTGCATCCCAGTTTTGGCACACGTGCTGGGGGATGCTGACCCCCTACTCTAGGGCCACAACTCACCTACATGCATTTTGTATTTTCTGTACCACTTTTTAGAACTGTGAATTATTATCTCTGTATTTATACAGTAACAAATAACTAAAATATAGGGGAAACATCATGGCTTAAAAAAAAAATCTCCACCTGGCATAGAGTGCAAAAACTAGGGAATATTAGTATGTTGGGCCAGACCTGAACTAGTTCATGTGGGGCTAATATTTATTTTATGGTATTTACAATAAACTTTGGAAAGAATCCTGTAACGTGAAGGATTATCTTAATGGAGGCCGGGGTGGCTTAGACACTCATATTTTTCTGTTGTTCATTGCTTTGTAGATTTCTCCAAAGGTAATCTGGAAAGGTAAACTTGTCTGCCAATAGATTACCTCAGTCTTTGCAGTAAGATTAAATACTCTCTTGGGGTAAACGAAGTTCATTAGAAGTAATATTCTGAAATGTTCATAAATGGTGACTTAATCATCAGAGTAAGACTTCTCAAGAAAAGATTTTTGAAAAGCTTGTAGTAAGTTCTTAATTTTATAAGAGATATTGCAAGATTTTTACCTCTATCTTTTGTGTGTGCAAAATTATGAGGAATCAGCTGAAGTATCAATTAATAGTATAAAGCCTATTGGTCCCAGTCATTGTCATAGCTTGTGATTTTGCATATGGGGCTAATTTGTCAGTGCTTGCTACTATAAGGAACTTCTGCATGTTCAATATGCTGTTCTTTATAACCATTTATTTGGGTTGGTTATGTACTCATTTTAAGCTGGTTTACCTATATTGTAAATGGATTCACCTCTGCCCTTTCAAGTTAATATGAAAGACAAATTCCAGTTATACATGATGTATTTAAATACTTTGGCTGGATTTGAAGCCAAAAATATTGAAGTGTCAGTCCATAAGAACAACCTCTCAACTGTTGTTAGGGAAATGTTTTGTGTTTTTACTAAATGTTAATTCGTCAGAACTCAAAAATTTTGACAATTTTAAAATGCAATTTTCCATCAATGATTACAAAAAAAAAATGGGATAATGAGAAGATTAAGCATAGTATTCTTCATCTTTTTTCCTGCAAGCCATCCTTAAAGGAGAGTCTCCTTTAAACCTATATTTTCTGCTGACCAGCTCAGCTTTCTCTGGTACTGAAGTTCTTGAGCAGCTGATGCTAAACAAGCCCTTTATTACTGAGAAAAAGAAGCAAGGAGTCCTGTGGAACTTTTAAAAACTAACTAATTTATTTATCGCATGAGCTTTTGTGGATGAAAATCCCACTTTGTCAGACACTTTGAAGATGGGGGAACTTACAGAATGGAAGAAAAATAAATGCAGGGGAGTGTGAGACATGGGATCAGGTCATACTGTAACAGCAAATCAAAGCAGTTGTTAAGATTCAAACCCTGGGAAACAGCACATGGTGGAAGGTGAAGTCAAATCACCTGTTATAATGGGAAAAGAATCCATAGTTACGATTTAATCCTGCTTTCACACAATGGAATCTGCATATCAGTTCTTGTGCGGTTGTTTTTCTTTGAAGTCTTGATGTCACATTGACTTGCTTGAGCACATCTGTTAACAAATCATCCACAGAGTAATCAGAAGGACAGAAATGCTCAGCAACTGTTTTTTGAATGTTGTGATTTCTGATGTTAGTTTTATGCGCATTGATTCTGTTGTGCAGAGATAGTCGTGTTTGTCCAATGTATAAGGTATAGGGGCGTTTCTGGTAGATGATGGCATAAATCACGTTAGCGGATGAGCCCTTGATGGAGTGGCTGGCTTGATTAGGTCCTATGATGGTTTTTGTACAGATAAGTGGCCAAAGTTGGCAACTTGATTTGTTGCAGGGGTATGTGCCTTCTTTAATGTTTCTGTTGTTAGGTCTATAGTTGCTGATGAGTATTTGTTTAAAGTTAGGGGGCTGTCTGTAGGTCTGCCTCTCAGAGGCAGAAAGCTTGAGAGAGTGAGGGGTCATCTTTTAGAATAGTCTGGAGGTCCTTAATGATCTGTTTAGAGGACTGACTTGGGGGTTGTAGGTGGTGACCAGTGGCGTTCTGTTGTTTTCTTTCTTGGCCCTCTCTTGAAGTGTGGACTTTGGGGTACCTGCCTAGCTCTGTCAATCTGTTTTCTTACTTCCACAAGTGGGTACTGTAGTTTTAAGAATGCTTGCTAGAGATCCTGAAGATTATTATTAGCAGTAGTATTAGTATTATTAGTATTATTTAGAATTTCTGTTGAGAATCTTATCTCTGCCTTGCTACAGATAGTCTGTTACTAGCTCTCTAGTTTTGTGACCTTTCAGTTAATTTAACATTAGATGTGGAAGTGTTAAGAATCTTGCATCTATAGTAAGTACTTTCAATGTGTGTGGGTGTGAGAGAGAGAGCACAGAGACAAGATAGGGGAAGAGAGCAAAGGAAGCAGATAAACACTTGCACATAGTTGCTATCAATGAGACTGAGCATGAGGAGAGCTGGATCAAATTTATATAAAAATATGCAATGCATTTGGCTCCAAAAACATTGGATTTCCTTAAAATTTTATGTTCCCAATTTAGCTTATCACGTCTCAGAGGCAAGGACTGTGTCTTGCTGTGTTTATGTATAGCACCCAGAACACTGGATCCCCAAATCTGATTGGGGCCTTCGGATGTTGCCACAATATAAGAAAGAATAATAATTACTAATGTATTTTAGAAGCATCTTTCTACAGTGAAAAAAGGCATCAAACAAATCAAATACAGGCGTTAGGAATATTACAGAACAAAAATGTGTTTTGTTTTGTTTTTTTAGAGTGTACTAGCAATCTAGACAGGATTTCAGTCTGGGTCTATGTTAAGTGTTAGTGAAACCTGGATACAACTTACTTTGATCTCTTCTCTAGCTTATACACAATAATGGGATCAAAATAAAGTGCTATTTATGTGTACACCTCTTTACTTTGATCTTACCAACCAATAAATAAATACTGCTACCCTAACTTAACAAATGGTATATCAGCTTTTAGCTGAAACCACTGATTTTTTTTATGGCTTTCTCTATGTTGTATTAATGCCTACTTTGGTGTGTGGTTTATGAACGTGCAGTTGTAGAATTGTTACCCTTAAGAGCTTTAATAATTTTCATGCAAAATTTCTAAGAATTAAACAAAAAATTAAACAGGTAATTTATTGTGAATGATGTATATAAGTATTTATTGTGTAATAATTTATAATTCATAGAGGAAATTTTGGTGTGTTTCAAAACATCTAAAAGTATTAGCAAAGGATTCACTATAATCTAGGTTAGATTATTAAATAACAATCTGCCCTAAGTAAGGAACCGTGCAGACAGCTCCTCCCACACAACAGAGCAGGGAGGGGAAATGAGACTCTCCTAGTCACCAGTCCTTTCTCCAAGGAAGAAAGTATTCATCACTGGTCAATATACTATTTGATATGCACATACAGATAGAGTCAACATACAAGAGGGGAGAATAGCAACCTCACAGCAATTATTGAGTCTGCTTATCATGTGCAGTGACCTATCATAAGGGTAGCATGCGGCTGAATAAGGGACACTTTCCCCCCTTATTTCATTGTGTCTTATAAAAGCAGGTTGCTGTCCTGCCTTTAGAAATAATTATTACAGAATGCACCTACTCAAGTGTATGGTTGCTGCATTGCACTCCTTGTAATCCCTTTTCAAGAATCCCAGCTTCCAGAATGCCTGAAAAGAAAATGAAGGGTGTGTCTACACTTACAGCTGAATTCGAATTGATTGTCACTGGACCTCCTCAGTTCGAACTGATGAAAACTGACTTCAAATTCATCAAACCTCATTTGACACTGAAGTCAGGGTCGATTCAAACCCAGGAGTTCGAATTGACCCAGTGTGGCCATGTCAGGTCGAACTCACTGAGCTTGAGCTTCCTCCCAGGGTGCCTGGCAGAAGCCCGCGGGGGTGCTTTCCTGGCAGGCGGCCAGCCTGGCAGAAGCTGCCCACTGGGTCCCTTGCCTGTGGGTGGCTAGCCAGACAGAAGCCGCCCACCAGAGTCTATTCCCAGCAAGCGGCCAGCGCGGGACAAGCCACCCGCCAAAGTCACTTGCCCGTGGGCGGCCAGCGTAGGACAAGCCGCCCTCCCAGGGTCTTATTTCCGGCAGGCCCCTAGCCCACAACAAGCTGCCCTCTGGGGTGTCTTGCCGGCGGGGGGCCAGTGCAAGACAAGCTGCCCACCAGGCTATGTTCCCAGTGGACGGCCAGCGTGCCAGAAGCTGCCTGCCAGGGTATGTTCCTGGTGGGCGGCCAGCACGCCAGATACTGCCTGCTGGGGTCTCTTCCCAGCTGATGGCCAGCTCTGGGGAGAAGCCCCCCCACCCTTGCAGGGGAAAATTCCCCTGCCAGGCTCTGACACTCTGAGCCTGGCATGGGGTAAAGCATCCCCTCCCCAGCTCCAGCCACACTACGGCTGGAGCTGGGAAAGGGATGTTTTTCCCTGTCCCAGGCTCAGAGTGCCGGAGGCTGGCAGGGGATTGGCTGTGGCACTGGCCGTCTTAGACGGCCATCTTGCCACACTTCCCATGATGTGCCCCACTCCAATTTGAATTGGCAAATCCAGTCCCTTGACATTCCAATTCAAATTGGAGTTTCTAGTGTGCCCATGTCAATTTGAATTGACTGAATTCAAATTAAATTCAAATTGGTCAATTCAAATTCAAATGCTCAGTATAGACATAGTCTAACACTTTCTGGGCAGCTGGAGTGCTCTGACCACTGCTTATCTTGATTAAGCAGTACTTTCTCATTGTTTGTTTGTGCTCTCTCTGCCTCTTTCTTGCATCTTCCTTTCTACCTTGTCCTAGGCCAATAGTTTTCAGCCTGTGATCCCAACCCTCTGAGAGTCTGCACATTATGTCTAACATTTCCAAAAGGTATCTACACATCCATTCAAAAAAAATCTTAAATGAAAGAAAGGTTGAAAACTGCCGCCCTAGACAGTAAGTTTGTTTGGGTAGGGACTGTCTATTTGTTATGTGTGTAGTGCACAAAACAGGCACAAGGGCAAGTCATGTCTGAGCAACCTGGTTTTCTCCTTTGATGAAATGACCGACTCTATGAGTTTGGGGAAGGTGGTGAAAATGATATACCTTGGCTTTAGCAAAGCTTTTGATGCAGTCTCCCATGGTGGTCTTATCAGCAAGTTTAAGTATGGGTTGGCTGAATGGATGACATGATGGATAGAAAACTGGCTCAGTCATCAAGCTTAACAGGTAGTGATGAACAGCTCACTGTCTAGCTGGCTGCCAGTAGCACACATAATGAAGCAGGGGCCATGGCTGGTTTTGTTCAACATGTTCATTAATGATTGGGAACAGTGGTCCCCAACCTTTTCTCTGCCATGACACACTTTTATACCTTTAATTATTTTTAGACACACCATCATACAATTGCCAAATAAACTCATGAATATTCATGAGCCAGTCTAGACCTTTTCATGTAGTTTTTTAAAAAAATTCCATGGCACACCTGCTCAGGCCTGATCATACACCTGTGTGCTGTGGCACACTGGTTGGGAAACACTGATCTGGAGGATGGGGTGGATTACACCCTCAGCAAGTTTGCAGATGACACTAAGTTGGGAGCAGTGATAGATACATTGGAAGGCGGGGATAGGATGCAGAGTGACTCAGACAAATTGCAGGATTGTGCCAAAAGAAATCTGATGAGGTTCAACAAACACAAGTGCAGAGTTCTGCCCTTAGGGTGGAAGAATCCCAGACACTCCTACACACTTGCTGCCAGCCAGCTGGTGCCGGTTGTGCAGAAAAGGACTTGGAAGCTACAGCAAACAAGAAGCTGGAGATGAGTCAACAGGGTGCCCTTGTTCCCAACAACACTCACAGCAGACTGGGCTGCATTAGTACCATTGCTAGCAAATTAAGGAGGTGGTTATTTACCTTTATTCGGCACTGGTGAGGCTTCATCTGGATGTCTGTGCCCAGTTTTGAGCCTCCCAGTACAGAAGGGATGTGGACAAACTGGAAAGGATGCAGCAGAGGGCAATAGTAATTATTAGGAGTCTGAAGCACTGGACTTTATGAGGGGAGGCTGAGAAACCTAGGCTTGTTTAGTCTTCAGAAGAGAAGCATGGGGGGGGGGATTTGATAGCAGCCTTTAACTACTGGAAAGAGGATTTCAGGGTGGATGGAGCTAGGCTGTTCTCAGTGGTACCAGATGGCAGAACTAGGAGCAATGGTCTGAAGTTGCAGTTGGGGAGATCTAGGTTGGATATTAGGAAAATCCTTTTCAGTGGGGGATGGTGTAATACTGGAATGGGTTATCTTTGGAGGTCTCCATCTTTAGAGATTTTTAAGGTGCAGCTTGACAAAGGCTTGGCTGGAACAATTTAGCTGGGGTTGGTCTTGCTTTGAGCAGAGGTTTGGACTAGATGACCTTCTGTGGTCCCTTCCATCTTTTCTGATTCTGTGTATGGATCCCTGATCCATTACTAGAGCTCTTAGACCTATATATACCCTTCTGTAATACAAATAATAGAAATCCAAACAGTAGATAATAATCCACTAGTTGAATAAAAATAATAATGCTTTAATGTATTATTTCCGTGTCTTTACCAGCAGACTTTTCGAAGTATGCCATGGTATAATTTAGAAAGATGTTTGTATGTCTTGATACTGTAGCTGCGGTGTGTATCTTACAAAAGCTTTGACTTTAACCCCACATAACATAACAAGCATCCACCCTCCCCTACTTACAGTTGCCATATACCTATTGGAAGTGGGGTCCAGAAGTTAAACACTTTCAAAGCTACTGTTACACCAGTTAAGGGATGGTCTAAGGGAAGCTTCATAGAAGAAGTTAAAATAAAATGGTTGACAAGATTATTACTGTTTTTTTCCTTATATAAATGAGATCACCCCAGTATTGTGGTTAGCATGAAGTAAACCAGCTCTGTCAGGAAGTCAAAGGGTACAAGTTAATATGAAGCGGAAAAGGAGTAATAATAAATCAAACAGTGGGTCCAGGGTTCCTTCATAATAACAAGAACGTGATTGTACTGTTGTCTAAGGCACTGTTGCAAGTATTATTTTTTGATGCTTGAGCAAGGCATATTTACATATATACATAGTCCTGTCGATAAAGCTGTAACTCTATATTACTACACTTGGTATTTTACTTTTTGGTTTTTTAGAAGTAATTTACTATTGTTCAAAAATTCAGCTCTCACTAGTTTTGTTTCCAGAACCCCAAAAGGAAAAGAAAACAACAGACACCCATAAAGGAAAAAATGGTGTATTCTCATTTCAGTTCACAGAAGTTCTTGCCTTTGAACAATGCAACTATATACCCCCTAGGTTTGTAACAACACTGAAGGGATACAGAATACAGTACTTGAAACATCCAGTTAACAGCAAGTCCACTATAGCTATACAGAGGTTTGCCAGATCATCCAATAGATCTTGACAAGAATTCCATTAAGCTTTAACCATGTTGCCAAGCTTTACAAAATCCTATACTGCAGACTCTCCTTGAAGTAATAAAACTTTAAAAACTCTGCAAGCAACTGAGTTGAGCTCTCCATAAACAAAAACTGGTGCTTGAGGGACTGTTAAGATTAAGTAATTGCCCCTCTACCTATACAGACCTAAATAAGAAAATAAACAAGAAAAATGCATAAAACACTTCAACAAGCCATAGCGAAGATCACTGTACACTCACTATAAGGCATATTTCTGGGGACGTGACTTCCCTTAGTTATAATGATGTATTCCCTAAACTGAATATGTAGTAATATCCCATCACTTACTGCTTAAAGTTCTGCAGAAGCACATTGGTGGCATGGGGTTCCCTGGCTACCAACATTTTCACCATGTGTACAGCAAGGGAGGGAGTAGAGCCATGGGCAGAGGTCCACTATCCCAAGAATCTGTTCAGAGATCATCTTTTGGCTACTGCAGTATTATAAAGGGAAATACTGAAGAAGTATGAGAGCATCTCATTGTGACTACACGCTTATATTGACAATTTGTCACTGAAGTCCCACGCTGTCCTTTTCTATCACTTTACAGCTATTTCTCGCCAATAGTATCCCATATATCAGTGACATACGGACTGTCTCCATTTACCTGTTACAAGACTACTTGCACAAATTGGTGAACAATGAAGAGAGTAGGGGAGAAGTTGTTTATTCATTGTAACTTAGTTTTTTTTTTATAGTGAAATTATATCATGTATGGAGAAGAGACTCTTATGACAAGGTATTTTCTGGTTCCAAAATATCTCAGGCCAAGATCCTCAGTTAGTTTAAACCAGAGTAATCCCATTTACTTAAATCAAGCTATGCAGCTATATACCAATGAGGCTTAGGCCCACAGCTTTTTCTTTTAAAGATACCACTACTAATAATCAGTTAAAACATCAGAGTTTTATACAAACATCTCAGAAAACCCCTGTGAGATAGAAAAAATACATATACATTATTTCAGTTTCAGGTGGTGAAATAGATACAACATGTATTTTGGGTTTTTTTCTAAAAGACCCACTGACTCATGAGCAGAGGAAGATTAGAACTCAGGAGTTCCTCTAGAGCAGGTTGCCTTATTAAGATATAAACACATATACAATTAAATAGTATTTGTAATGCCAGGAAGTGCAGAAGTGTGTAATATGGTACATATTTCAACTGAGAGTCAGAGTCTGTGCATTACCACACAGCCCTCAGGGCCTCAGGCAGTTGACTGGACCTCATGCTTTTAATACCCTCTAGCTGAGATAATTGTTTCATAGCTCTGGGTTATTTTTTCCCCTTATTGATTGAATTTTACATTCATGTCTCTCTGTGTTTTAGAATTTTTTAGGGATGGTAAATTATGTTTTCATATACTTGACTAGCTTTTCAGACAAAGATACAGTTCATTCAGAAAACCTTCCAGTGTAACTGGATTTCATAGGATATTTATTTATTTTAGTACCTGAGAAAATAGTAAATAATTAAGGTGAAATATGGGTTTCCCTCAGAGAGACAGGAGTTTGAATTTGTACAATTGAGTTATCCAAAACAGATGTGACCAAGTGGAATATTTTACATAAATGTATTAAAATAATTATTTACCTGTAAATTATGAGCAGGGCTTAGCTTTGCTATTTTGTTGCCAGTACGTACAGCCAATAATCTGCCGAAAAGCAGCTTTCTGGCAAAATCATTGAAATGGTTAGCTTATGCTTGCACAGAACATTACAACCCTGATTCAAATGAAAACCTACCATAAACTAACTCTTTGATGTTGGATTAACTGGAACATATTACTGATTTATGGTATATAGTTTATATGGATTATGTATACTGTGCAAGAAATATGGGTACCTATTAAATGTAACTTGATCTGTAATTATTTAGGACAGTTATTGTTTTCAGTTTTCACCATGAATAGAATCACAGTGTCTCTTCAGGTCTAAAATAAGAAGTATACATGTCCTCTGTAACAGCCCCACAGCAGTAGACTACTGTTTGGTCAATTAATAAAGCAATGATATGAAAATGTAAAATATCTGACATCTCTGTATAGTTCATAATTTTAAAGGCAAGGCTTTTCTTTTAGGAACAATTTATACATTACATAAACTTAAGTTTTTCATCCAAGTATCATTTCAAGAATGGCAAGCTTGAATATTGGAGGCCAAAGGGAAACATAATATTACGATAATGTTCTTTGGTGCGGTTTGGAAGATTTTAGGAAACATTTGGAAGTATTTTTCTCATAAAGTCACTTAACTATTGAAGTGTTATGATAGCATTCCCTTCTGCATTACGGATATTACAAAAGAGTCCATTTAAAGGGGACATCCATTTTAAATATCTGATTAGAAGGATTTCCACAAACTAGGAAATTACATATTACAGTATCCTGGTATTAGTTTAATTTTTAAAAAATGCAATTAAATAAGCAAAGTTCTAGATGATTTCAAGTGCATTATCAGTTTCAAATGCCCATTCATTTCCAGTCCTGTTTAGTAGAAGGAGAATCTGTACTGCTTGGATGCTTTATTTCCTTAATAAGCACAAGAGAGCTGAGTTTTTCAGGATTTGTTTGAACATTAATGAATAAACCAATTTTACTGGAGGTCATTGCAGGGTCTCAGAACCCTAAAAATTAAACTTAAATGTGACCGTTTTTAAAAACAATGTTGTGACCAGTTCTTTTAAAACTGCAGATACGAAACAAACCTCAACAAGTTCTAAACATCTGTAAAGTGTTAAGAGTACGTAAATAAAGTTACTTAAGGTTCTGATAACCATTCTGCTGTTAGTGTGTAGGTATTAGTACATACACTTTTTAATGGTGAAGTAAAATTACTATTAAAATATGTAAATAATTTCCAATGTTGCCATAAAAAAACTGCATTTTTTTCTTTTTTGACAAGAATTTTTAAGTATCCTCATCTTTCATCTGAATGTTAAAATATACCAATTTTCTGCGGCAGTTGTTGATTCACCTCTAACTTTCTAAATCAATATTATAAAGAATTTTAAACATGCTTGTGACTTTGACATTATTTTGAAAGATAAAAACAAATAGTATGCATTTTGTAAGAAGATTAAAATTTCATTCACTTATTTTAATGCAATTAACCTATTTCTCTATGCAAGTTCTTGTATTTACTTTTTAAGATTTTAAGAGAATTTAAGTATAAGTGTTCACAACTAAAATATTTCAGGTGAAATCCTGACTCTATTGAAATCAATGAGAGTTTTACCAGTGACATTAAATGGTGCCAGGATTTCACCCACAATACTAAAACACAAAATAATCACTATCTGTTTATCTTTGGTGGCCTAAAGTGATTAAGGTATTTTTAAAGTCATTTGTCAGCCTGGGGTAAATGTGTTATATAACAAAATGGAATTAGTAATAATCCCACAAGCAGTAGATTAGAATAGACATGATTTTAGCTAGAGCTGCATATAACAAGAAAGCAATAGAAAAAAAGTCAAAACTAAGAAAGAATGCATCTATAAGGTCCATATTTGTTCTGGAATAGTTTTCTGCGATCTTCTGCTCCTATTTGGCACAGAATGTTCTGCAGATTTACTGCTCCGAATGTGGTGTTACCATTCTGTGTAGTTTGTGGAAGACAGGATGAAGAGTACTCCCATCACAATTCTTATTAGCTGCAACTAACATAGAAAGCCAATTTCAGTGTATCTTTAGCAGCATCATTGTTGGAAATTCACATGTTGTAGGCCTGTAAAGAATTTTAAACCAGAAAGCTCAAGTGCACATTTAGATGCTGCTTTGCTCCTCCTTCCTCCATTGATATCCAGGAGGTGCTCTAAGCAGACATCAAAATTAAAGGGCTCTTCCACTGATTCAAAATAAAACTTTACTGCAGAGCAGAGGTGGCAGTGCTAACAAAACAAATTATTATTTTCGAGGTTTTGGAGCCTAAACCCCAGGATATTGAGGATTCTCTCTCAGAAAATTCTTGGAAAATAGGCAAAGGCTAAAATTATCAAGAGTTAAAGTGATTAAAGAACTTATCCCATTTCCAAAGTGACTTAGGTGCTTAAGTGTTTTCATTTAAGACTAATTTCTGATGCTTGAGTTGTCTCACCTCAGGTTCACATCTAATAACAATTGGAGGTGATCTACTTACAGAGCAGATTTCTGTCTCCTTTTTCTTCCTATGCTTTCTACTCCTCCTTCTCTTTTCTTCCTGTTTTCTTCCGCCTATTCATTGTTCTCATTTCTGTCATTTGTTTCCCATTCCCTCACCTTTCACTTCTTTTCTCTCAACCTTTGTCTCATTATCCTGGTCTTTTTGCTTTTGATTTCTCATCTATGTGTCTCTCCAATACTGCAGACCAACTAGTTCATCTGAATTTAGCATTTTGTGCAACAAATGTTGTATCTAAACCAGAGGCGTCGCTGGCCTGGGGAGGGACCCTGGGCACGGCCCACAGGCCCCGCCCCCTGGCTAGGGACAGGGTCAGAAGCCGCCGCACCACAACGGGTAGCTAGGCCCCGCATCCCTGGCCGGGGAGGGGCCGGAAGCGGCAAGCTGGTGGCCGGGCCCTGCATCCCCAGCCAGGAACGTGGCTGCTGCCACCGCGAGCGGCCAGGCCCCGGATTCCCTGCCACGGCCGTGGGCGGCCAGGCCCCAGATCCCCAGCCAGGGACGGGGACACCGCTGCCACAGGCGGCCAGGTCCCGGATCCCTGGCCGGGGACGGGGCCGCTGCAACCGCCAGCGGCTGGGCCCCGGATCTCCAGGCCGATTGGGCCGGAGATCCAGGGCACCGGCGCTGGGATTCAGGGCATGTGCCCCAGGTGCCCAGCACCAGTGATGCCTCTGATCTAAACTCAATACAGCCTTTTTTCTCAGTATCTTAAGTATCCTGTGTATTAATCAAACACACCACAAGATTGACCAGAGGTATTGCATCCAGCTATGTTATTACAGAACAGCACATCAACCAAACAATCCATATTTGAAGTGGTATTTCAGAAGGAGTGGGACCTCATTCTCGTTTCTGTGCTTTCAGGGTTCTATTTCTCTGTGTCTGTTCACCTTCTGTAATAGCTCTCTAACCACAGCATTAAAGATTGCAATGGAAGAATCTTTCCGGATGTTGCCAGTCCAAGCCCTTTTTTACAAGATTATTTCTGTTCTTTCATCTTCTACAACGTACAGGCAGTGATGATGTATATTACACATGGAGTGTCTGGGTGCAGGAGAGATGCTGCTATAGGAGAAGAAAGACATAATAGTGGGATTGGGAATTCCTCCCACATCTCCAGTGAATTTAATGCTCTGGTTCCTCAGTCCTGCATGCCACCAATAGAAAGTTCCTAGAACTGTATAGAAAGACATCTTGAGGATCCACTCCAGAATATGGACATTCCTGATAAGGCATTCTGGGAAAGGTAGACTTTCTAAGCCATAGAGTTGATTTAGCTTAACCAAATTACTCTATCACAGTTTCTGATCTTTTCTCTTTCACTTCTTTTTTCTTTCTGCTTTTTCTTTCAATTCTTGTCCCTGAGTGATTAGTCTCTGTAATGCAGGGCTCAGCAACCCAAAAGATAAAAAGAGTTATTTTTAAAAATTCCTTAAATAACCAAGTGTTTTGACAGATGCAATGGCTGTAACCTCCTGGTAGGAAGTGGGGGGAGCTTGGCCAGTGCCTCTTCTGCAGGTTCCCCTGGCAGGGGGAAGCCCAGAACAAGAAGCAGGCCCCTCTGAAGGGTTCCCCCAGTGGCGGG
Source organism: Podocnemis expansa (assembly GCA_007922195.1). Taxonomy (NCBI): domain Eukaryota; kingdom Metazoa; phylum Chordata; order Testudines; family Podocnemididae; genus Podocnemis; species Podocnemis expansa. The sequence continues at coordinate 23,363,008 of ML681984.1, read as the reverse complement.
GGTGAGCCTGGCGGGCCACCTGCAGGGTTCCCTGGTGTTAGGGGAAGGTGGGGGCAGAGCCAGAAGTGGACTGCCCACAGGGTCCCCTGGTGGTGAGGTGGGGGGTCTGGAGCAAGGACCTCAGAGCCACAAGAAGGCAGCCAAAGAGGTTGCAGACCCCTGCCCTAACGCTATTCTTCAAATGGCATTGCCCCACTATAGTTCACAAGCTGGCACATTGGAAATTATTTTGATAGCTAAATCTATCTCTCACTCAATTTGAAGTAGGGAATAGATTATTGATTGTTGTAGAGCAGGAAATGGAAACAGATTACAGGAAATAGTGCAGAACCTTACCAATTCCTAGTATAAAGTGAAGAAATCTGGAGGCATCCGTACATATATCTATGGGAGTCCCTTAAATCCAAGGGCATCACCCACTGCTTTTTGTATAAGAAAGTTTAGAGTAGAGAATAGAGAAATAATTGCTTTTTAACTTTTGATCTAACACGCAACTTTAGCAGACTTGAGCATGATCACCTAGTGCTGTTTACAGTACAGTACAGTGTTAGAGAAGTGTCACAGAAAAAACGAGAAAACCAGCGAGATTCTTGCTTCTTTTGCCCCTTGGGCTATTGAAAATACATCAAAACACAACGTGAAAAGAGCAGTCTCTCAGGAGAGAGCTAATAGTTCCACTTTTACTCGTGTTGGCTGATTTGTGGCATTACTTGGGTCAGATAGAGAATTACATACTAATTAGAGGTGCCATCTGCCCCATTTTGACCAGCATAATTTTGATTTTATGACCATTTTACTGTGTCCCTTAGTGCAGCACATACATTTAAAAAAAAAAAAAGCCCTTAAAAGTTTGGTACTCGTGCTTATAGTTGCCCAGCTATACATGTACTTACAGGCATTGTTGTAATAATTTCACATTCAGTTATGGTAATTGGGGGGCCTGGTTTGGCAAGGCTTTTAGCAGAAAGAGAGGGAGAGTGGAATTTCCCAGTGCCTGAGAAGGACATTGCAATATCTGTAGTTGCACGCTACTCTCTGTCTCAATACTTATGACCCACTAGAATGCCGGATATTATAATCACATAAACTCTGTAGGGACTTCTGCAGTGGTTTAGAGACCACAATAATACTTCACAGAGTTACAATCAATCAGTATCATAACAGCAGCAACAACTAAGGAGATTCCCAGACAAAAATGCTGTTAAACTCAAATTTAAATAGTAATTATGTATTAACCACAGCAGACACAGCAGATACTTGGCAGAAGGTGAACATAACAGCAGATTTCAAGTGAATTTGCTACAACTGAGGCCTAGAGCAGGAGTTTTCTCTCTCCCCCCCCCCCCCAATCTCCTCCCTGACCTGTTGAAACTTTCCTGCACACAGGTAGTTTACTCAGCCTTTTAACAGGGACCAGATTTATCCTATGGGGACCTGCTGTTCATATTATACTACAAGTCTTTCTTAGTATACCTATTGTTCTTACTTTTTAATAGTAATGTAGTTTTGTCCACAGATCATTCAAGTCTCTTTTATAAGTGAACATAAATAAAGGCATGGAAAGATCTGAATTTTTAAAATTGCAATCTTTTTCTAGCTTATGTTTGTTTTAAGAAGTTACATTTGTATATTGAGGGCAGCTCTTCAAAGCAGTGTGTAACACACAATCCAGAACTTTTCTCTCCTAATAATTTGATATGACCTACAACAGCAGTCCAGCCAGTATTTCTAATGTGGTTTCTATTCATCTGACAATGACATCATTATCTTTCCATTCTTTTATTGTTGTTGTTGCTTTTAATAAACTAGTGCACAGACTGACTGTTGGTGCCAATGAAGGAAACTGATTCCCATAAGTGATTTTTCATTAGGGTAAATGAGGTGCTGTGAATAAACACATACAATATAACATGACAACATGTTATGAAGAAAGAATGCAAAATGCACATTTTCTGTTACAAGTAAATGTGCATATGTTTCTTGGCATTGCAATTTCATAATATAAATGTTAAGCAAATGCACACTGTACAGATTGAGAAGACCAGAAAATCTGGGAGATAAAATGGCAGACATGCAGATAGATGCACAAAATGATTTTTAGTATACTTCTGAATTTTCTATTATGTATTAAGAGTGCATGGGCTTAATTAATTTTTAAGCCATTGTTGTACCTTATTAGCCAGGCATCTGTAACAAAGTGTGCCAAAATGACAGGCTCTATGATTTGCTGTCTCGTCAAGTTTAAAATTTCTTTACAATATTTATGAATAGGCATGGTAAAACTGGAGTATTATTTTTGATAATTTTATGGATAATATCAATCTTTATTTTAAATCATATTTTTAAGATTTTTATTGTTTCTAATATTTCATAGTTTGCAGAATTTTGCTTTTTTTTTTTTTTCAATTTTCACACCTGTGGGAAATTAACAGGTCAGACAATAATTATTTTAATGACAGTAGATGTTGAGATTCACAAAGGTAAAGCATCATAACCGTTAAAGCTCAAATTCAACTTCACAAAATAAATATACAATTACACAAAGTAAATATCCTTAAATCAAATTCTAATAATTTCTAAAGCATCATTTTCTTTATTTGCCTTTCAGTAAATTTGATTATCAGTGAAAGAATTTTTTTCATTGCTTTGTATGTGTACAGTGAAGTTGACATTGATCAACATTTGTCTATAAAAATCTAATCTTTACAAGCCTCTTTATGAAGATTTTTAACTATGAATGTTGTATGTCACAGAAAGCAATCAAATGTTGAATTAAGGAAGATGGAAATATAATTCCTTACTTTTAGAAACAAACTATGATATTAAAATTAGAATGGAAGTGTGTGCTGAAACAAAAGTTTTACAACATATAATTAGTGTTTTTGTACCTTCTGTGTTATACATCTAAAAAATGCCACTCATTTGCATCAATAGGTGGTGGAACTTGATAGGGCTAGCAGTGAAAAGATGGACAGCTCCAGTAGCAAAGGAGGGAGAGAGTCCCCCAGGGACAATAGGTAGCTATTGCCCTTGGGCATCTTTGGCACCCAGTGGCTAGCTGAGGATGAAGGGTGTTGGTTGACCAGCATTCCCCAGCTCCCAGAATTTAGGTCAGCCCAGAGGCCACACAGATCTTCCTTTGTTTACTCACTAGGCTCCAGCAGCAGCAAAAGCAGTCCTGAAGATTAAGGGAGAGAGGCTGGTTAGGATCCTGGCCCCCTTTTCCCAGTGGCAGAGGCTCTCTGTTGCACTCCAGGGGTCACACTTTTTCCTGTCCCAGCATGGGGGCTCTGCCCAATACTGGAGCAGAAGCCCTCTTATGGAGGGATGCAATGCTAACTCTCTCCAACCCCCTGGCCAGGCCTGCAACCATGACCTCTCCCCTGCTTTCACTGGTTGGAGGGGAGCATATGGACCACTACAGGAACTGGGAGTGACCCTGCTGGAGTATGGTTTGTTGCAAAGCCTACGCCCACACATACACCACCCCATTCAAAGGGAAGGCTAGTGGGGGGGGGGAGTCACATGGTGTTGCTGTAGTGTCTCGGAAGGGCCCAGGTTCTGTTTTCCTGGTCTGCCTTAGCAGTTGAGGCATAGGTAATAGGGGTCCTTTCTGCAGGGATGAGAGGGACTCAGCTTTGGGTTTATGGAGGCACTGAGAACTGTGTCCTCAGAAGTGGGCAAGAATTCATTTGGGGACGACTGCTTGGGAATAGCTGACTGTGGGGGAGGATGTGCTCAGCTTTCACAGGAGGAGAGATCAGGAGCCAGGACCTCAATAGGGATAGTTCAGTTTGAGGATAGTAGTGAGTCAGAGGAGTACAGTCCTCTTGGATGGGTCCTGAATCCTCCTATCAAAAGTCCATGGGGTGGATTTGGTCACTGAGTTTGAAGACAGTGAGGTGTTTGAGGATGACAGTGGTTGTCTTCTCAGACCTTGGGCTTGTGCCTCAGTCCCATAACCCACTAAGTATCCAGCAGGCATCCTCAGGATACAGCAATGCGTTCTCTGTGGCCTGTAGATACTGATGGAGAGGATTGCAAATCTTGACACTTAAAGGCAAAGGTGGAAGCCAGTCTAGGTTACTCTTCCCATGGATACCCAGTTCCCAAGGGATATGGGATGACCTGGTAAAAACACTGGCATTGATATCACATAGCTAGGACAGCCTACTGACAAGAGAGGGTCCCTCTCAGAGGAGGGGTGACACTTGCATGTTAGGGATGAGACTGATGTCTCACCAAAACAATGGAGCAATAAGGGAGCCTCTGTGCCAGCCCTTCACCAAGAAGCATCATTCCTAACAATGGGCAGGAGACACGGCAGCTAATACCAACAGAGCTTACTTGGGATCCAATTGCTCATTCAGGAATTATCTATCTGTAGGAGTTAAGGAAAGGATTGGAAAGGGGAACTTGCGTATATTTACCTCACTAGAGCAAAAAGAGGAAATGGCAAATAGCCATTAAAAAAAATGAGGACAAATTCTGCAGATTTAAGATGACTCAAACTCTTGAACTGCCCTTTTGCATTTATGTGAGTATAATTTGCATGCAGAGTCCTGAGCGTTGTATTTCACTCCTCTAATATGAGAACTTCACAGTGAGAGCTTATGCTACAAATGGTTAAGATATGACAGAGAATTTAGTACAGAGGGCAGCAGAGAATCCTGGTTTACCTTGCGGTAAAACAGACCAGGAACTTTAGCTGGAAGTATAACTCCTTATCACCTCACCCAGCTGGCATTCACAAACCATGGGTTGTCAGTGCCAAAACCTCCTTTTCAAAATATGGATATGAAAGCCATTGTGTATTCTGCATTGATGATGGCAAATGCTTTTGTACTCAAAGCAGATGAAAACACTGCTGTAGGGTTTCAGGGGGGAGCGGGACAGCATAGTATACTCTCCTGTTATGTAAGTTATAGGCAGCTCCAAAGTGGCTCTAGGAAAGAGGGGCCTGCAAGGACCAGCGCTTCAGGAGGTGCTAGAGAAAGAAGCAGTAACCATAGAAAAGGCTCATTCTCCAATTAAGATACAAGGTTGTCGAATTTATTATTATACACCATGACTAAAAAAAAAATGGGTTATTTATGGAATGGAATTTTTCAAATACCATACAAGGATGTCAGGTGCCACTCTTGAGCAGAGAACGTGAAGTCTGCTAAAGATCTCCATCATATAAAAAGGCAGTGATCACACTGGAGAGAGAGTGGCAGGTCCCTTTCCATGTATTGCAGTGCCAGACTTGCATGTATCCCCTGGGTTTGATACCAAAAAAAAGCAAAAGAGGGATATAGGCTTATCACTCACTTGTTCCCTGGGGCTTACTGGTAAAAGGATTATATTGACTCCCAGCTATATTCAGCAAGATACTTGTCATTTGATGTTATGGTCGCCATAGTTAGAGGTGTGCGACTCTGGAACAATGTTGGCAAAATGCAGCATCATGTCTTCATTCTGATTGCTTCCAGTGCATCCCAGGGAGTTTAACTTGCATGGATTTCAACTTGAAGGCCACTTCTGTGTTGATAAAAGCCATGCCCAGGGAGTGTTCCATGTCATGTGCTGCTTCTGAAAGATGCAGCTCCCTTCTGGAGTGGGCAATAGTGTGCCACATGATACAGGACAGTCTCATACAGGTTCTTGATGTTTTTGTATGTGCAGGAAGATTCGGGACAACTGCAAGTACATGTTTCATGTGTTCCAGAACCTAGCCAAGCACCTAAGTGAAACATTTGCTACAGAAAAAAACCCAAGCAGACTGTCCTGCCCAAAACTTAACATAACTGAGCATTAAACTGGACTCAGTTTGCAGTTTCTAGGTTTCCTACAGAGAATTTGGAATTGCTCAGGACACTGATATGAGCTTGTAAAGGGACAAAGATAATTATTGTGAGAAAACTATAGTTGATCACGGGAGAGCTAAACTGCATACCAAGCTCTGAAATAGGCATTTTATGCTCATCTAGCACCTGCCTTTTCTGGATTGTGAAAGCCCAACCTCTTTATCAGAATGAGAACAGATATGAATGAAAATTTAGAATTCTGGAAAAAAATTCCTAGACAAGTTAAATGGGGGGTTTGATATGACATTTGGACTCAATATGGCATTTGGCTCAAGACTGAGCTGCAAAAACAATCTACTGCCTTGGGAACTATAGATTTTTGGGTTTACTTGAAGAGGAGTGTTGCACAGAGGTGACCAGAAAGCAGGATGGCTCAGGGTATTACAGCAGATATCACCTTCTTTGAGGTTTTCCTATGCTGCAGGCAGTTACTAGCTGGAGAGAAAATTTTCACAACCAACACATGATTCTTACTGTAAACAGTCAACGAGGACTGCTCAGGTAATGAGGCTGGTGAAAACATTCATTTCACACGGGCTATGGTTTACCATCCTTTTTTATGCAGTGTGTGTACTAGGAGTGGGTAATGGTATTGCTGACTCTCTCTCAATCTTAGGACAACAAATTCTGGGAACTCATCCTGCTCTAACAATTTAATAACACTCTAACAATTTTAGGACCTTGGTTCATGACAGTGGTGAGATTAGTTGAGGACACAGTTGCTCCACAGACAAGAGTGCCTGTAAGACCAGTCCTTCAGAGGTCACTGAATTTAGGGCACAGGAAGGGCTTCTTTGTGGGTGGCCCATATCCACACACCAGCTGGTACAATATGTGGTGTATTTTACACACTGCAGGTGGACCTCCTTCACTTTCTCTGGCTGCCTACATGGCCTGTCGCCTTGGAGTAGATAGGCAGTTTTCCCAGACCCATGTGAGCATTTCATGGTAAGGAAAATCTTAGAAAGTGGCCTAGGAGATATGGGTGCCATAAGGATAGCAGGTTACCTATAATGCTGGAAACCCTGTTGGAATTATCAATGGCTGTACCTGGGGCTGCAACTGCGGGAGGAAGGCCATTTTACTTAGGTCAGAATTTGTTGTTGCTCCTTTAGGCGCTTTGACAGTGAGTGATCAGTTGCAGACAGGTCCAGTGTACAATAAAAGTAACAGACATGCAACTATCTGCAGGAGTTGTGTGCCTACACTTCAGATACTCAAAAAGCAGACCATAAGAACAGCTATACTGGATCAGACCATTTGTCCATCTAGCCCAGGGTCCTGTCTTCACACCATAAGGGAAGTGGGGCTTATGTGGTGGTGAAGAAGGTGCAAATGAGCGTTTGTGCCCTAGCAAGGCGATTAGAGCCTCACTAAAAATATAAGGCCTGCAGCTAGGCCTACTGTTCACGTATAGTGATGGGAGCTTCCTGACAAGGTACTAATTAAGCATGCTATTGAGAAAAATGATCCACTTCTATCATCTTGACTGGGTAGATTTGATACTCTTGCTTTCAGGATCAGGGCAGCAACATCAGTGGCCGCAGAGGGTTTTGGCCTATGGTAGAGGCAGGCACTAGGGCCCTGGAAATCAGGGAGTTACAGGACCTATGGCTGCACCAATGAAAATATTGCAGGGACCAGCACAATGTAACTACCCCACTGTGCCTGTTTGTTTCAGAAGGTACCCAGAGGGCGTGAAACATTTTGGATTTGTGGGTACTTTGTAGTGCATTGGGCCCATGAGAGGGCAGCAGCCAGGAAAGCAGCTGTATCTCAGCTGAGCTTCAGAGTCAAAAAGAAGCATCATTGGAATCAGCTCATGCCACTTCTGCACCCACAGGCAAGGGTTGGGAGCAGATGCAGCCCATATGGACAAGACTAGAAAGAAAGTAAAGGGGGCTGCTAAACTATCCCTGCAGAAGAGGAGTTCTATGACACAACAGAGAGTCATCCATTACAATTGGTTGGAAGTTTTCAGGGATGAAGGCATATATCTATGGCATATGAACCAAGGACTGGGCAGGTGTTGTGATACCAGGTAGCATGGTTGGGTGAGGAACCACCAAGCTAATTGATGGCATCCCCTTTGTACAGTTTCCAGTGCAGTTAAGGCAATAAAATGAATGGTTCCCAAAGGTAAAAGACAGGATTTTGGTGATGGGCCTTGGGTTTTGGTGGTCTCCATGAGCTGAAGTCAGACGTGGTCCTCATGGGCTGTGGTCTCCACCCTGCTGCACCTGTGTCTCCTGCATGGGAGGGAGGTTTCTGAGATTCAGAGAGACCTGAGTCCTGGAGATAACCTGAGGAGAGCCTACAACACATTATGGGTTATCTGGCAACCCTGGCACCAGATATAGGGTTACCGTATATGGTTCACCTAACAGTGTAACCAATTCAGTGCCTCATATAGAAAAGTATAAGGGTTGGGTGAGCAGCACACCTCTCCTGTGTTAAAGTTTAATAAAAGTTGGGCTTGCTGCTTAATTCCATGCATGTGTCTGTCCTCATATTGCTACTGTGTGCACACCAGCAAGTCATACAAAAAGAATAAATACTTTCTGTGATTTTAAAGAAATATAGCAAAAATGCTAATACTTGTAAGAATTTTTGGATAGTCCGATATGAAAGATACAAAATCCAGCCATAACAGAAGTAAAATTATTTGCTTTTTTATTGTTTTATTTCTGTGCATATGAGACATTCTGGTAGAAACTATCTGCTGATTGGTGGTTTCTTACATTGCTTTGCTGGTAATGAAGGGTACTGCCCGGTGGCTGAGGTGGTCTTGGACAGTTCTGAGCAGTAGTTAAGTGTACATAAATGGTTGGGAGCTGGGAGGTTGGTTGGTATCCGAGGCATTCCGGGGCAACGGACAGAATCATCACAGGTGTCAGTAGCTGGAAGAACCAATCCAGGGGGCCAGGTCAGCAAGCTGGGGATGCAGTTTTGGGTGAGTTGGTAAGGCTGGGTCAGGCGAGGCTGCAGGGGAGCATTTTAGGATTGGCCTTGGCAGGGATGCAGCAAGGTAGTGTCTGGTAAAGCAGTGGGGCAGCATGGCAAGGCAGTCTAGGCAGCAACCAGAAGCCAAAGGTCTGTTGAACACGCAACTTTCTCTTCCTTTTGTGGTTTTTATTTAGTCCAGACTCCCACTGAGAGTGCAGTCTATCCAGCCAACCAGGAGCCTCAGGTGTGGCTCCTTTAGGACTAAGGCTGTTGGTTGGGGGCAGTGGTTCACGGTTCCACTAGCAGGCAACAGCTAAGGGTATTGTCCAGGGACCTGGTAGGCATGGATTCACTTTTTCCAACCAGTGCTCATAATCTGTCATAACCACTTGTTTTTGAAGATGTCTGGTTTTGTTTCTAATGTTATATTAGATTTCCAGCTCTCACAGCTGTATTTTAGCATCAAGAATATGTTTAAATTGAAAATTCTCAGTTTTTTGTCTGGTGTTATATTTCTTTGATTTGTACGAGTTGTTAAATTCAGTAATTGCTGTGATTGCCTTTCCTGTACTTGATGTCACTTCCTTTTTAGGTCTCCTCTGGCCAATATGGTGCTGCTAGTAAACAAACTGTTCAACTTCCTGCATATTTTTGTCTTCTAATGCCATATCACTGCTTTTTATTTGGAATAAAAGAAAGTTTATTTTAGTATATCTAATTTTGTGTCTTAATTGACCTGCTATTTTTACCAACATGTCTAGCTTTGTAAGTTTTCCAGGCTGTCACTTAGTAGTGCAATATCAAAGTCTAGATCTTCTAGAAATTTGCCATCTATACTTGCTATACCAGTTCTTGTGTTTCTAATGTACTTCTTCATTATTTCATCTATGGTCATGCCATCCAATAGTAGATATAAAATGCAGCCCTATTTCACATCCGTGTCTACACTGAACTAACTACTCTGTTGTTTGGTTGTTCCTCCTTGCAGACCACTTCACATCTCTAGCTTGATACTGAATTTAATTGAAAAATATTCCACAATGTAAGTCTATACAGGCTGTCAAACACCTTTTGAAAATCAATTAAGCTGATGAAAAGGGGAGTTTGCAATTCTATACATTCTTCTTTGATGATTTTTAGTTTGAATATCTGATCTACATAGGAGCTATTGAATCAGAATCCAGTATGTATTTTTGTAAGTTTTGCATCTACTCCCTTTTTCATCCTGTGTAAAATGATTGCAAAAGGCTTTCCTAAGAACAGGGAATAGTGCAAGCTTGCTGATCGGGGGAAGGGAGTGTGGGAGAAGACAAGTGGAGCAATTGTCCAGGGGCCTGGTGCTTTAAAAGAGCCTAGAAGAATGGGAGGATGCATGCATGTCCTCCTCTCCTCCACACTCCTACTTCCCGTGCTGCCCCCAACACTCATGCTCTCTACCCCTCCCCTGAGCCAAGCTTATTTATTTTGCACCATACAGGTTCTCGAACAGCCTGGGGAGGTGGTATGTGCTACTTAGCTTCTCAGCTGCCACGGTAATGTCCTTAGGGAATCCATGAGACTTGGAAAACTGAGTAGTGGTTACCACCCCCTTCAGCCACCAGGGAATCTGCATGGCAAATAAGAAATAAGTAAAATCTTCCAGTGGAAACCCACTTCGACTTCAGCCATCTCTTTCTAGGAGGGTCATTGACTGTTCTGCCATGGGGCCTGAATTGGTGTTGGTGGACCTGGAGTAGTGTGACTCCTTTCCAGTTGTCAAGGTCAGTAAGATCATCCTTTTGGGGTAATTTGACAATGATTTAGTATTCCACTTGTCAGAAGGGATCTCCTTTTCCCAAACTTAAGTGAACAACTCTGTCAGTTTCAAGAAGATGACACTATCAAGTACTTTGGAGATTTTCAGCTGCAATTTGATCATCTTCTGCTGCTTCCTAGATTACAGCCTATACTTCTGATATCTTTATCAGACCGATGTTAATGTGAAGTTGATTAGGTTCACATGCTTCATCCAAATCTGGTGCTGAAGTGGGGCTAGATCTATTGAAAATGTCTTTGAAATGCTCTTCCCATCTGTTTCTCTGTACTACCTGTTATAAGTATTTTTCTAGCTTCTCTTTCTTACTTGACTCATGTCCTATTTGAAAATTTCTTCACAAGGTTTTTGTCATTGAGTAAACAGCTATGTGGTTTCCTATCATAGCAGAACCTTCAGTTTCAGCTGCTTGGTCTCCAACATATCCCCATTTATCTTTCCTTGCATTTTCTTTTGCTGCTTTGTCTGCTTTCTTATGTTCATTTTGCCTTTTCCAGTAGTTCACTAGTCTTAGAATTCAGTTTTCCTTTCACTTCTATTGGTATATCCAGTGCTTTCTCTATCTATGTTGATATCCATCTGTCACTGCTTCAGCCTGAATTGCTTTGTCTCTGAGCCCTACCCATTTTTCTTGCCTAGGTCTACTCTCCTCTGCCTTGGGCAGTGCCTCAGATTTGCTCCTTAGTTCATGTTGGAATGTCTTGCAGTACTCTTTCATTTTCAGTTTGGTACTGTAGAGTTTCTTTACAACTTTATGTTTAAAGTTGATCTTTCTCAATTTTAATTTCAGTTTAGCAAGACAAAGATTGTGATCTCTGCTAACATCTGTGCTCAATATGGTTTACATCTGGACAGATTACCTGAACCTTGAGCTAATGCAGATGTGGTCAATCTGATTTTTCATTTGCCATCTGGTAAATTCCATGTTTCGTTTTGTATGTCTTGAGAGAAAAGGGCAGTTGCAACAAGTAGGTTGGACACCAACCACACCAATGAGTCTCTTGCCATTTTGGATGATGATTCCCAGCCCATGCTTCCCCAGTGCTCTTTGCATTCCTTAGCTGTCAGCCTACTTTCGCATTAAAATCACCTGTCATGAGGATCAGAAAGAAGTGCTGGATATATTTGGAACATATATTCCAGACATCAATACACAAACACCCACATGAAACTCTTACATGGAAATCAACTGATGTGAGAAAATGAGGATGCCTGAAAAGATCTTAAGAAGAAACCTGCGCAGGAAGGGCAGAAGAATTGATATGTACATCTTAGAGCAAATAGAAGCAGCAGCAAATGACAGAAAAGAATGGAAGAGACTGATTTCTGCCCTAAGCAGTATTAAAGAGGGAAGGTCTTAATATAAAATATAAGACTTTAGCAGAAGTATATGGTGGAAAGAAGTAAATACTTTAACTATAAATGATTCATTGGGATTTTTATGAAGTAGAGGGAAATGGTTCTGAACTGTCTTATTTTTTTCTGTCTAAACACTTAGCTGAGCCCTAACAGTTTTTGAAGATCTTGTACCTTTCTGCCCTGTTTTTGTTTGTCCGTTCAATCAATCAACTGTCTGTTGTTCATCCAACAGTCTCCTAACCATCATTGCTATTTTACACTGTTTTACTCTACCCTGTCTTTGATGCTATCCCATGAAATTCAAAGTGGGATCTCAGCAAGTTGGTGACCTCTACTGGATGAAAAACTGACTACAGCTGAAATTGTCTGGCATGTCACTAAGGTCACTAACATGCAATGCACCCTTTACACAAAGAATCACAAAAGTAATCAATATTGGCGGGGGGGGTCAGCTTGGGCTTAGCAAAGACTTCTAGAACTGCTGAGGTGCAATAATGGATAAATGGGTGAGTCTGCTGAGGGCAAAAGCATTCATGAGTTGCATTAGGGAAAAGGATGAGAAAAAGAACATGAAGGATGAAAGCAGAGAAGGGATAATCTGACCCTTCCATAAGCTTGGTGTGACAACAGGCAAGTCATTTTATCTGCATCATATTTTATATCTCTATAAAGTGAGGATAATAATATATTACCTCGTAGAGTATTCAAGAAAATTAATTAATTAATGTTTGTAATAATGCTTTGAAATCTTTGGCTGGTCAGTGCTATAGAGATGCTGTACATTTTTTATGTTTGTTGACATTCAACTAATCCCAGGCAGGCATCTACCAGATTGCAAATTACAGTTGAAGAGAGGCAGGAAGTACATCAGAATGTTGTAAATTTGGAAGAGAAGGATTTGTGTGGATTTTGAGTGGAGAATGAGGAAGTTGAAGTGATGAGGTTGTATAAAAACATGTTAACATTTTCTATAGTAACTTCCATTGTTAATCTATCACTGTGTTTACATGATCAGATTTCACTTTTTTAATTTCAGTTGATTTGTTTAAGCATTATGCAAAGCTTTATCTAATGGTCAGGGAATACAGTGTCCATTACATCATCCTTATCGTTTTGACAACATTGTTTATACTGTAGATGATTTACAGTGGGCTATGTGGTCTTCCAGGAGTTATAAATGTTATATCTAGGTATAACCTTTTAGACATAATGATATGTAGTAAAGCTTGAATGTGCAAACTAGTCTGCAACAAAATGTCTTTCAAACTAAGCCCAAAAATGAATTACTTTACATGAGTGCTATGGATTCCAGTTATGGCTATTCATAGTTTGTGCCTACATGCTTTATCATGTCTCCACTATAGTTAGTAAAATATACAAAACTACTTTATGCCAAAACAATGGAGTTAATGCAGATAATTTGTTTCAAAGTTAACCATCAAATAAATCTTTTTTTTCCAAAAACTTGAAAGTGAATGGTGTTCTAAAACTTTTAAAAATTGTCAAAATGATGAATATTGTGCGTGTAATATGAGCAAATACCACAAAATTGATTGCACACACATGTCTTACATAAAAGATATTAAATAGTTTACTCTAAAGAGAAATTGGTGAAGCCTTATCTAATAGAAGAAATTCTGTAACAACAGGTCAGATTTATGAGCACTGAAATCTGGGAAGGAAAAAACTCCTCAGAGCTGGGTCAGTGTATGACTGAGGAGGAGAAATAAAATATTAGGAAGGTAAGGAAGGATAAAACACAGACTTTCTGGGTAGTCTCACCTCTCAGACTTAGTGGACTATTTAGCCTAAGAGTGGTTTAAAAAACACTTTAACCAAATTATGCCACAGCCACATTGCTAGGTAAATGTCATTTGGAAGTATTAATTATTTCTACAGTTTCAAACAGAATTAAGCTGGGAATCATTTGACTTCTGATTTATTGCTGGTAGTCATTGTTGCTACAGAGCAAGTGAAAAGACTCAAAATGAGCAGGGGAGGGGAAAAAAAGCAAGGTCTTGTGATTGAGACATGATATTAAGAGCTGAGAGAGTCAAGATCTATACAAGTTTAATTGGCAAGTGACTGAATCTGTTTGTCACACAGTTTTTCTATATATAAAATGAGTGGTAATGCTTACATCATAGACATGCTGTGAAAGTTAATTCATTATGATATTCTATTGAAGATAATGTATAAATAATAAATAAAAATATTTTAAATGGTAAATTATATGGATTTTTATCCACTTCTTTTATTTCAATGTTAATATTTCCATATTGCTAAAGTCAAGGAGCATCAGTAAATGGCGATCTAAAATGAGACATACATTAGAATTACCACCAAAATGTTCAAACTTAACTGCCTAAATGTTGGAACCGACGTCCTTATTTAAACATGTAAATAAATAGCCTGATGTTGAGAAGTACTGAGCAGCCACAACTCTTTAATCTGTCTGTGTTTTAGAGAGTAGCTCAAAGACTGTAGGTGTTGCAAATGATAAGGTGGTACCAAAAGCACTTATTTGGGGAGCACCATCAATACCTCTTGGACGCTTTTATGGCATCTCTAAAATAATGCCATTAAGAATTGTATCAAGCAACTCTAGATCTATTCTCCATACAGCAAGTTCTTATCCTGTACATATCACAGTTGTATCTGAGCACTTTCCATAGTGCATTGAGAAGCATGAGTCCATATCTGTAACATGTTATCTGTTCTCTTCTCTCCCCAAAGTGAGAAGTGTTTGCAGTAGAATCTTATTTTGATAGAGGTGTGGGGTTTGCTTTTATTCTTGTTTTGTACACATATGTATTCTTACATGTTTGTTAGAGAAGGAAAGGTCAAAGAAAAGTGCCTTGCACTTGCAGCAGAAAATGGTGAAGTTTGTGATGGCCCTTTAATTCTTGGAGAGTTCATTCCACAGTCTCAGACTGCCTCCAAAGAAAATTCTGCCACACAACTGATCTTTACTCTTATTGCAGAGAGTTCCATTGTGCCAGGTGAGTGAGCACAGTTATGGTCTTTGTCCTGGATCCTTAAATAGTTTTTTACATAGTCTTAAATGCTTTTTGTCCCAGTCATTAAGCATTTTAAGGATAAGTACAAAGACTATAAACTTTATCTCAATTCAATGCTAAGCCAGTGTAGACAGTAGAAGACAAGTTAGATGTGCTCACGGAACCTGGTTGTTGAGATGTACTGCAACATTTTGGTCTAGTTGAAGCTTCCTGAGTACTGAAGGATTCATGCCCAGATAGAATGCCTCCCAGCAAAAGGGGACAAAGGCATGAATGACTGAGGCCAAGTCGTCATCCTCCAGGATGGAATAGAGTTTTCTCGCCAAGGTGATGATAGACAACATTATTTGCAGATGTGGCTCAGCATCATAAAGAATTTTGAGAGCACTTATGGTCTACAGGCTGAAGATTGACCAACTGTGGGTGTGTATCTCCTACCAAAGGAAGCAGCACTGTGGCTGCAAACTCCACTGTATTTTCTTCTGACCACCAGCATGATCTCTGTCTTGTTTGGGTTGACCTTCAGCCAGCTGTACTTCAACCATAAGCAGATCTCACCCAGGCAGGTGAGCCATTATGGTGGGAGTGGTCTGGTCATCTGTGGTGAAGGTAGTTAAAGCTATGTATCATCTACATATTACTGGCACTTGAGTTCCTGCCATCTGACCATTTTACCTAGTGATTTCACATAGATGTTTGAAGAGATCAGAGAAACGTTCCTTAGGAAACAACACTAGTGAAGGATCTAGTTAAAGTGCAGTTTCCTATCACTACTCATTGGGTAGCTGATGGGAAGCACTCAAACCATTTCAGTGTATGTCTAGACTTTGAACTGAGGGTGTAATTTCCAACTTGAGGAGGCATAGCTGTATTAGCTCTAATGGAGCTAGCAGACTAAAAATAGCAGTGTAGTCACAGTGACACGAGTGATGGGATGGGATGTGTCACTTGCATATGTATGTAGCATCTTGGGTGGGATCATACTTGGAGCAGCTAGCTCCTTCTGCCTCTCACACTGTCATGGCTATGCTTCTATTTTTATTGCCTAGATTGACCAGAACTAACATGGGAATGTCTCCTTCAGCTGGAAATTACACCTCCAGCACGAAGTGTCAACATACACTTAGGGTATTAATCTGAACCCTTGCCACCTCTCTCAGGGATGACAGCAGAATCTCCTGGACTGCAGAGGGGACTAGAATGATGAGAATGTCTGCCTGTCCTATGTCCATTGACAGGAGATCATCAGTCAGTGCCACTAAACCAGCATCAGTTCTATGTTCTGACCTGAATCGCGATTCTGCTGGATCTGGAATGTTAGCTTGTGATAGATAAGATCTGTTATAATATTAGTATGAAATTTAGGCACATAGTATTTTGATAAGCATGATTTGTTGAGAGACAACTAATACAGTAATAAGTATGGTAGGTTAGCCATTGGTAGGGTATTAGTTTTTTATATAAATATTTCTTCATAAAGTGCATTGGAAGTGCATGTGAATTTTGATTTGCCAAAAGCAGTTGGTAAGAGCCTACATTAAAGTTTATTGTGAACAGTAAGCAGTTCAGGTATGAGAATGAAATAGCTCTTTTTGAAAGTGGCATAAATAATGTAAATAAATGGGATTGGCCGAGGCTGCAAAGATGGAAAAAGTTTACCTCCAAGTTTGATTTAGAAACCTGTCTTTTTTAAAGATATAATTGATTTGGGTAAGGATATTACATGTGAGACATCAACATTTGCTGATTCTGTCTACAGAATAAATATAACAAATAATAGGGAACAATATAAATAGATTCAAAAGAAATTGGATCATTTGGGTCAGTAAATGGAAATATATAGCTTAATGTCAGTGAATGTTAAATAATGTATTTGAGGGTAACAGCCCAAAATAGAAAGTACAGATTAAACAGAATAGTTATGCAGCAGACTGAGTAAGAAAAGAAATGTAGGGATTATTGGATACAAATCCTCAAAGGAATTAGTGTAGGACTTCAGTAAACTTCTGACAGCAGTATGCGTAGAATTTTGGTAGTCATTTCACAGTCATTTATTTGCCTTTAGAGAGACTGCATTTCTAGTAACATGGAAGAGCCCAGGGTTTAAAGAATATTTGTTCTGACAAAGGACTAAAGAAGTAATTTATTCAGAAATCAAGGTATCAATGTGATTGAGTAGAAATATGAAGAATTGAGGAAGGAGTTGGTAAAATAGATCTAGTGTTCATGCCAGTAAAACAGTTCAATAACCAGGCTACACAACCTAAACATTTGGAATTTAAAGGAAATTGGGAGTTCAGATTTATTTATCTTAAATAGTATTAACCACATGAAAGTGCTGCCAAAGAAGGGTACAGGTGCAAATAATGTTTAAATAACTGATCTTGAGATACTGATATATATTTATGAATGAGAGAACTTTTCAGAACTCAGTGACAGAGCTATGTAGTCAGTTTGATAATGAACTTAAAAAAAGACAAACTGATTGAATGAAGTGACCTTTTCCTCTCTCTGCATTCCTGATTATGGCCCATAATTCACAACTGCTTTAAAAACAAATAGTGAAACAAAACAGCATAAAATGTCACTTTTCAAATTGTACTAAGTTAGTGCTGGGTCCCACATATAGCTCTATTAAAATATTTCCTGTTGTTGATAGGCTTTCTGTAGGCTACTGGAGTTGTAGTCTGAATGCGTGACTGGTAGCCAGAACTCTTGAATTATAAGACTGTCTCTGTGACCTTGGGATAGTTACTTAATCTTTCTATCTCAATTTTTCTAGCTGTAAATGAGAATGTGGTGATTATTCAGACCTGCTGCCTAGTTGGGAGAGTTGGGATAGATGTCTCCAGCTTGAGAGCTGATCTCATGGCCTCTCCTTTAGAGAGGGTCTGTGTTTCTGAGTGCCTTGTTTTATAGTACAGCAGACAATCTGCCCTTGATGTACTGCTGCTGCAGTTGCTAAAGGGAACAAACGAGGGTGTTGGCAGATTGAGAAATACACACTGTCTACTAATATACAACATTCCAAATATAATTGTCTAACTCAGTAGGTGTCCTGTTGCTTGGCCCCACTCATTTCACAAATGTAGAAACAGATTCCTGTACCTTGTGGAATGGTAAGAAACACCAGTATCTTTTAGACGTCAACCAGGAGAAATATGAAGTACACTTCAGCCTACCTCATGTTATAGACCAAATGTGCAATTAAATCCTAAGGCTTTGTAAAAATTGTTTGTTAATTATTTTGTGATAATACATTTTTAACAGGGATCCATTTGGGTTAGATGATGAAGAATACTGGGATAAGAAGATGCCAAAGGTTCATATTTGGCCCAGGTTATTAGTGAATGAAAGCTGACATAGGGCAGCAGTTCACTGAGCCATAGGAAGTGACTTGTTGGTCACATCTAGTCTCTAAGGGATGGGCACTCACATGATAGTAAACCACCACAAGATTTGGCCCTTATTAGCAATCTTATTGGTTGTCTCTGCAAAAAGACCAAAACCATGTAATGTCTATGGAAACAGAACTATCTGCCTGCTTACCTTTTCGAGCTTTTCTCCATTTCAAATTGGAAGAAATGGTCAGCCAGTTGTGCAGGGGGTCCTGTCATCAGTATCTGTGCTATAGCTGTTCTGTGGTTTAATAAAGGCCATCAGGTTCTAGGCCTCTGCATCTGTCACCTTTCACAAGCACTGAATTCACTAAACTATGAAAAAACGTCGCACTTACTGAAGTGAAATATGAAAAATCACAGTTACTGTTCCTGGTATCAAAAATACTGACCATCCTCTCTTTTCACAGACAAATAATTAAAAGTGCCAACTCAAATTATTTGTATACAGTGTAAAAATAATATAGGAATTTTCTTTTTGATAATAGATTCATGCCGGAGCACAAACTGGCCCATTTGGAGATGATCACTGATGTTAAAGGAAATGGAGATACTTATCTATTTAGGGGTCTGCCTTTCCAACAGAAGGATAGAGCCACTGGGAGTTTAATGAAAACCAGCAACTCAAGTCCTGAGTCTGGACTTTGTGAGGCACAGTCTGGACTTTGTACCACACAACAAGAAAGACTGCATAACCCATTAATGTCACTAGAAAAAATGAACAAGTCTAAAGCATCAGAAAATACAAATCAAGAAGTACCTTGTCAAGAAGAAGATAAGCAACATGCGACTTTTAACCCTTGTAATCTCTTGAGTGGAACGGACTATCAGCAAAGACCTTTGCACATTGTCTGGCCTCACAGGTGGTAAGTGCTGCACAAATCAAAATACTGTACCTTTGAATGATTTATGATTTGCTTTCATACTGTTCATGTGACTAATGTCAAGGTTAAAGCTATGTGATAAACATATAATAGGTACTCCCTTGTACATCTGAAATAGCACATTTCTAACAACTAAGTATTTAGAATAAGTCTTTTGAGTATATTTTAGTAGTGTAA
>ML681984.1:23296062-23341062 GCA_007922195.1 Podocnemis expansa | reverse complement strand
AATTTGCTCATAAAAATACGGTTTATTTTTAATTGGTGAATAAGAATTAGAAAATTAAGATTCTAGTTTGCATTCATCTTACATCCAAACATCCTCAAGAAAGAGGAAGACACTTATTCATAGCCTAGATCATACAGGTAAAAATCAGGTACTGTAGAAGGATCATTCAGTATATGGCATTTCCAAAAATAAACATTTCCTTATTAGAAATTGTGCACCTTGTTCAGGCATCAGCTGTTTAAAACATCCTCTTCTTAAGCCTAACATGAGAATATTAGTGAAATTTACAAATTTTAGCTAAATTGTGTAGGGTGGGTGGGTTTCCTGCACAGTAATACTTAACTAGTTTTGTCTGCATTGATGATTGACATGTGTTTCTAATTTTTAAGAGGATAGAAAAGAAAGATTTTGAAAAGAGAAGGATTCGATATTCTCACTTTCTCTTTCACTTAACTAAAAACCTTTCAGCCTAATAACAAAATACATCCTTGTAGAAACATGCTGTTGTTGGGGCAGAACTCTGAAGATGAAGTGATGCTGACCTCATTGTGTTAGTTCCACACTGGGATCAGTAAAGGCCTAAAATAATATGTTGCTCTCTAACACATCTCACACTAAGTCAACCAAATGTAGGCTCTACTTGTTTGGAAATGTATCAAAATCAAAAGTGACATTTTCTAGGGGATACATTCTAGCTTTAAATCTGTGTTAGAATGTCTTTGCATGAGAACAGACCCTTAAATTCCATCCGTGCCCCTTCTCTTCATTCTTCCTGAATCTGAGCCTGTCAAGGATTATAGTGTGCAACCTCTGCTGACAGTAGATAAATAACTGACAGTATTTTAGCAGAGTTGTTTGGTTCTCTGCAGAATAATTTGTTTCCTCCTTTCCACCAAGTCTTTAATGTTTTGTTATAAACATCTGTAATAAGGCACTGTTAACAGAAATGACTTATTGCCAAAGACCAGTATAAAACAGACTGTAATGGTTTTGTAAACTTCTCTGCATCAATATTATAGTGTAGAACTAGCTTTTCCCCTTATATAAATAGTCTCTATTTAAAATTGGCATCAGAAATATAAAACTCAAGGGATAGAAAAGCCAAACCTAAGAAGGAGACCTTTGTATGGTATCACAGTCTCATACAAAGATAATAAAACAGACATTATGTAAAGAGAACCATAAGTTCAGCTGTGATTGGTGTGACAAACTCCTTCCCTCCACACTCCCATCCCCATGGGGTCACTAAGCTCTGTTAATGCTGCTGCAGGAATCTCCAGGCTACAACAGCCGAAGGGAACATCCATCCATCTCCCATCCTCCAGGGAGTTTAACAAATGACTCCATGAAATTCTAGATCCAGTAGATCCCAAACAATCTCTATGCTGTGGTTTAAACCACAACTCTGTGCACATCTACGGACTACTCTATGGCTGTAGATCCCTTCATAGTGTCCCTGCATCTTTTTTCTTTTTTTAACTTTTCCATTCCATGTAGCAAATCTACAATGGTATTGTATTCAGGGCTTCTTGGGACTCTTAGCAGAGCTATAGGTTTTCATCCTGTGTGTGCAAAATCATGCTAGTAGCTGTAAGAGTTGGGTAATGGAGAGTTGTCAGAAACCAATTCTTCTTACCTCAAATATCTGGGTATGATGTAAGATCACACACCAACTGTAGAAGCAATCTCTCTCTCTCTGTCTCTCAAAGCGGTACCCATCTCAGTCATCAACTCATTCAATTTTTCATTCTTAGATCCACTAATGAATTTACGAAATGATCCCTCATAGAAAAGCCTGTAATGTCAGTGTTCCCCCTTCCCTTGTGTACTACACATTGCTGAGCCACGTGACCCATTGTAGTGATCCTGTCCCACTTCTTCAAAGGGTGAAAAGCAAAGCTCTTCAAAAGGTGATTTATCTCTCATATTGCAATCTGTCCCCTGCCTGCAGTGATTTCGCAATCATACCACCCCTCAGTGAGCTACTCATTGAACTGGAGGAGAGGAGATCAGACCAGCCCACAAACTATTTTTGAATGGTAAGAGCTAGTTAACAATTTTCTATTGGCCTAGCATGATTAGCAGTAACCCTGATAACAAAAGTAACGAGAATCCTGTGGTACCTAATAGACTAACATCTGATGAAGTGGGTTGAAGCCCACAAAAGCTTATGCTCAAAAAAATCTGTTAGTCTAGAAGGTGCCACAGAACTCTCGCCACTTTTGCTATACACAAACTAACACGGCTACCCCTCTGGAAATTCCTGATAATGAAGTGTGATTTGTTCAAAAAGATTCTTGAGTAAATACTACTGAAATCTTCCAAGTAATAATAATATTAAATTTTAAGACAGTTGGGGCCAAGTGTTGGCCTGTTCCACTGGAGATGCACAGAAATGGGATAGGGCAAAAGAAACCACTCCAACTTGCACCAGCCACCAGCAATCAGACACCATTACAGTTCCTCCCATCAGCACATACCCCACCCTGGAAGGGACAAGGAGACAGGACTCCCTGCTAATTAAGTGATCAAGCTCTACCATCTAAAGGGTGTAGAAACAAGGTGGTGCAAAAGTCATGTATGCCATGTGAGCCAGCTGAGAGTTCCTCTATGCCAGGGGAGTTTTTAGCTGGCAGAGCTGACTATTTTCTGGTCCCATTCCAATGGAATGTAGTGGAAAATCTGGCCCAAGATATATACTGAACAGGGCATGAGCTTCTAAAAAGTCCTGTCTTATTGACTGTATTTTACAAGGCATCTTCAAAAAGGGCACTTTAAGTATGCACTTAAATTAAAATGTGCATCTTAAAAATGTAGTTCTCTGTCTTTTGGTGCACCTTTATAAATATATATGTTTGGTTATGCATTTTTTTCCATTCCTAGACTGATGTGTTCACATTATGAACTATGCATGGTGTGGTGCACAAAGCTTGTATGCAGAAACTGGCTGCAGTTGCACAGACAGTACAGCCACTTGGAGAATAAATGAGGGATGCTAAAAAGTGACCAAAGTTCATACCAAGTGTACTGCTGTGAACAAAATAGATTTGAAACAAAGAAATCAAAGCCAATTTTCATTAGAACTCTGAAAGGTGCATTTTTGTTTGGAATTTTATTTCTTTATTTGGCATAATGAGGAAAGGCCTCACTCCTTTCCCCATTTATTGTATCCATAAAACATCTGACCGGTTTTGCATCTAACTTTAAAAAAAAAAAAAAAAAAAAAAATCTTTGGAAGGCAACCAAAACTGGCAAATGTGATTACCAAAGGTGAGATGAATAAGAGATTGAAAATGGAAGTTTGAATATAAGTGTTTTGGCAACTTTAAAAAAAAGGCACTAGCCATGCTAATCCCTCATAGGACATAAAATATAGGAGAAATCTTTTTTTCTGAAACAGGGCTTGAGAAAATTTAACTTACCTAACCTACCATAACTGAGGCTCTAATGCTAATCTCTGGTGAGACTGATGTATGTGATACATCTAGCTCTAAGACGAGTGAAACATCACCCTAAAAGTATACATGTGGATGTCATACCAAGTGGAAGGTTCTTTAACTCCCCCAAAATAAACAGAAAGCAGGTTAATTATATTCCCAGACAAAAGACTTGGGTTACCTATAGTTAGAGCATGTGTTTGGGTAACATTCAAGAATGTTAGTTAAATAAATAAATAAAATAGCCCTGGAAATTGTGAGTTAAATTTAAACCTTAAAAGAGAATCAGACATTTGAATGCTTTGAAATACATACTTTAGGAACCCAAGTAACCTAAGATTGTCCATCACTAGACAAACTTACCTTCCTTTGTTCTTTTATACCTAGAAATTAATCTGGAAAACTCTTAATTACGTAATTAAGGGTTCATATAATCAGGCCCCTATATTGTAAAATGTCTGATTAGTCTGATCAATGTTTTTTTCTAAGAGCTTTTAGAAGTTTATAGGTTACAGTGGAGGACATCTTAAATTTGAAAAATAAATCATAGGCTATGTCTACATTGCCAAATTACTCCAGACTAAGCAAGGTTAGTCCGGACTAATTTGGCCCATGGCTACACTGGCCTTTGGCTAGTCCCAGCTAAGAAATTTCTTAGTTCAGACTAGGCAAAGGTTAGTCTGAACCAATAAGTACCCCTGGTTAGTTCGGACTAGCCAGCTTAGTTTGAACTTTGGTTCAAACGAAGCACAGGCAAGACTCAAAATAATGCTAGTTCAAACTAAGCCATTAAAAAGTTAGTTCAAACTAGGATGTGTGGCTAGTTTGAACTAAAAAGCTGCAGTTAGTCTGAACTAGCCTGAGGTTAGTTTGGATTAACCTCAGACTTTTTAGTTCAGACTAGTAAGTTTGAACTAGAAAAGCAGATGTAGACATAGCCATACTGGAATGAAGTTCCAGAGGGGTAGCCATGTTGATTTGTCATGTTCTTACTGTAGTGGTGACTATATCAATACCAACCTTCTGCCATCCCTTTACTATCTTTCCCTTAAGGTCTTTGAAAAGTGGGCAGGCCTTAGAAATAGAGATGTTAAATTTTACTAAGGGGTGAAGGTGACTTTTTGCTGGATTTGCACTCTCCTGGCTATTGGGCCCAACTTGAAAGTGCTTAAAGTTATGATAGCAGGAACAACCCCTTGGTTACCAAACTTTGAAAATTGTGGTCTGAGATGATAATTAAGACAAATGCTAATAGGTGTACAACCTCTCCTTAGGACAGAGCACAGGACAGCAATTATTTTATTGCATTATAAAATCATGGCAAATGAAATTATTATTGTAACAGTAATTTGCTGAACATTGAACAACCTTCAGTTCCCCCTGTCCTAAACAACAAATGGTGAGACAAAATACTTTGCTTCCTGAAGCTGATAGAAAATTAACATTTTTGCATTATTTTCACTTTGAGTATCTCATATGTTTTATACACAAGTTAACTTTTATAATCCCCATTTTACAATTGGTGAAGTTGAGGTATGATGCGATGAAATGGCTTTTCCTGGATAACACAAGTTATTCATGCTTTCAGAGACAATATTCAGATTGCCCAGCTTCCAGTCCTCTTTTCAAACAATTAGCCTGCACTACTTCCTCATATTTTATCTATGCAAGCTTCATAAAATAGAGAGGGGGAATGATATAAGGGGTGCTTAGAATTTTCATGAATGAATGGGTCTGGCTGGATGAAAATGGGGTAATGTATTTTCTATTTTTCAAGAAAGATTGCATTTCTGCCAGTTATGTAAACAGATATTCAGAGAGTAGTAAAAGATGTTACCAGTAGGTTTCATGGGTGATATTTTTTTCTTGAATGGTTTCAATTGCTCATACACCTGATTAACAGTTGAAACATTCTGCTCATTGGCATCAGCTGTTTGTTAACTGAAATAGGGAAATATCTCAGAAATATGAAGAGCTAAAATATTTTGTGATCTATTCCTTCACTCAGATGTATTCTTCAAATTACATTCCTTTAGTTGAGGGAAGTAATTTGTTATCCTGATCACTTTAGAAGGCAGTCCGCTTTTTGAATATATTTTTTCATTAATGTAGATATGTTTCTAAGATGAAAAATTATGTTTCTTCTAATTAGGGTTACATTTAGTTAATTTCCTTTTTTAAAAAAGCTCTGTGTGAAAGGCAGTTTCCTTTAAAAAGCAAAAAAAAAAAAAGTGATACAGCTGATGTTCCCGTTGCCTTAGCAACAGATTTATTTATTAGGGTCTGAAATGACATGAGTTAATATACCACATACCTGCTGATCGGCAAACTCTCCTATTTCAGCTTCAGTTGACAATTAAGTCCTGGACAGCTACAGCCAGGGGTTAATGTTACTCATTAGGAGAACTAGGTCATTACTGGGAAATCAAGGCACTTAAGGCAGCATGGATAAAATACAAAATTCAACATCTCAACGAGTGAGGGTTTTTATGTTAATTAACCTTATTTTCCTTGCATTAAAAAAAATCTTTCATATGTGCATATAACGGTGGATCAATTAAGTGAAAAAAAGAAGTAAGCTTTAGTTTGCTTTCCTCTCCTACTTGTCTTCATTTCCTATGGAAGGATTTCATTATTTTATGGAAAATTCTTATGTCTATATGATGAGTAAAAAGGGTATTAAAATTAAGAAGGGAATCATCATGGAAATCAGCTTTACCACAAGGGAATGAGCAAATAAAAGCCTTGGAAATGAAAATAAATAAGCTTTGCTAATACCTCACCTAAGGAACAGAATATAAGCCCATCAGAGCTTGGAGATATTTAGAGGTACTTCTTTGCTTCTTTATTAAGCAGCTACATAGTTATTTGACCTTCAGAAACTGAAACTTTGGAGAAGTAAATCCAAGTGGTTGATAAATATTCTATTTATGGAAAGCTATACAGTGAATTAGCACACACTAACTTTTGTAGTTCATAATTGCCTTTTTGATTTCCAGTAAAATTAGATACATTGACTGAAAGTTTTTTTATTAAAATGCCTGAGTGGGAGTTTTAACTTAATAAGTCATAAATGATTTAGCAAAGCTTTCCTGAAAGCCTTTATTTACTTTGGGGTTTTTTTCAGCAGCCTTTATTTCAGTATTGGAGAACTTAATAGGCTGAAAAAGAATTATATCCAAGAATCCTTTATTTTCATTTACTGCACTTCCAAAAACTTTTAAGTTCTTTTACATCAGTGAAGTACTGTACTTTAAAAAAGAAAAGTCCAAACAGAAGTTCTGGGGTCTGATTCTGCTCTCAGTTACATATGGGTAAATATTCTGTAGTGTAACTCTACTGAAGTCAATGTATGAGCAAAATAAGACCTGATGTGTATAAAAGGTGGTATTCCCAGAGTGAGAGAGTATTGTTCCCTGCTATAAATGAGAAATTCAAACCCTATGGTGATTCTCTGCCACAAGCTGGATGATTGCACTGTCCTCTGAACTATCCTATAAACTCACAGCTCATAAACCTTGTTCTCTCAAAATCACAAAAAAAAAACAAAAAACCACACACCACACCAACAATCAGTACGATGATGGAGGAGAGTGATATTAGGTTACAAAACTACAATTGATCAGAATAGCTAAATCTTACGAAAATGTATCTGCTTTAGGAATTAGGAAGTTTTGTAAATTTTGCTTTTATATATATGACTGGATAGTGTAGTGATTAAGAGCGACGCCCTTTGATACAGGAGACTGGGGTTCAAATCCCGCTGGCTACCTGTCTACCTTCCCAGTAGGGGTCCTTGGGCAAAAAGACCCCTAACACCTCACTTGCCTACCTCAAATATGAGTGTGACATGAACTAGGAGAGTCATGCTGGCTCAGACATCGCCCGGATTAACAAGGTCCGTGCCAGATGTTGGGGAACCAGGACAATCTGATGATAAGTGGGCTACTGGAACAAACCATACATGGACGAGACAAGAGAACCTGGAATTGATGGAATGCTACTACAACAGTAAACCTAATGAGGGGGGATATATGAAACGTATGAGGGAACGATGGATGGACAGAAGACCTACACCTACGCTAACTGAGAAGTAGCTAGTTACCCAACGCTTCAACATAGTAAAGAGGCAGCTGCTCTCACAACTTGAGATAGACCCAGCTCCACCTTACATCCCGAACTCAAGAAGAAGACCCAGAAGAACCCCTAGATGTGCAGCCAACAGCTGAAGCTGGAACTTCACTGCCACCCCCTTCATTACAGAGCACAGCAGTTGATATGAGGCATATAAGATCATGGATAAACTAGCTACAGTCAACCCTCAAGACCAATTACCAAGGCTCATTGGAGAAGTACCATCAGCTAGTATGCTAGAAGATGCCAATAGAGCCCTATCGACAATTCCTACTACCACCATAACTCAAACCAATGAACTGGTATACGCTACAGCCTCTGTAATCCTGGAGATGCTTGGCTACACGATCAACAAGTACAGCAGTACATACCCCCCCTGGAAAATGAGGTTGGAGGATAAGATCAAGGCAACCTGTAGAGAAGTTAGTCAGCTGGTGGAACTACAGAAGGGTGTAGAGATTAAGGATAAGACTCGGCTACTGAAAAAATACAAGGGCCTGACTCCATCTGAAGCCCTAGAGACTGCTAAACAATTCTCACAGCACTGGCTACCAGGCTAAGGAGATAGACTAGAGAAGCAGAGGCCAAAAGGATAAATGCCCTGTTCTCCAAAGAACCATCCAAGGTGTACTCCCAACTGCAGTGCAACAACACAATAACAGCAGAGCCACCAACAGCGGAAACTGAACAGTACTGGAAGACCGTATGGGAGAAAGAGAAGATTCATAACACCAGTGCAAAGTGGCTGCGGGATCTGAGAACAGACCACAGCAATCTCCCAGAACAGGAACCAGTCACCATCACAGTAGCAGACATCCAACAGCGGGTCAAGAACATGAAGAGCCGGATAGCACCTGGACCGGACATGATCCACACCTACTGGCTAAAGAAACTAATAGCAGTGCATGAACGCCTAGCAGCACAGATGAACCAGCTGCTAGTAGCAGGCTCCCACCCAGATTGGCTAACACAAGGAAGGACAGTGCTGATCATGAAAAACCCCCACAAGGGAACAGCACCATCCAACTACCGGCCAATAACCTGTCTCCCCACAACATGGAAAGTCCTATCAGGCATCATAGCCACCAAGCTACAGGACCACATGGGCCAGTACATGAGCACAGCTCAGAAGGGCATTAGGAACAACACCAGAGGCTCAAAACACCAGCTGGTCATAGATATAGCAGTCGCCCAAGACTCAAGGTCTAGACAGACCGATCTGAGCACAGCCTGGATTGACTACAGGAAAGCCTATGACTCAATGCCGCACACATGGATCTGTGAATGTCTGTTGCTGTACTAAGTCAACAGGACGCTAAGGACCTTCCTCAAGAACTCAGTGGGACTGTGGAAGACAACGCTGGAAGTCAACTCAAGACAGCTTGCACAAGTGGCCATCAAGTGTGGCATATACCAAGGTGATGCGCTGTCCCCGCTGCTGTTCTGCATTGGCTTGAACCCCCTCAGCCAGCTAATCACAAGGACTGGATACGGCTACAAGTTCAAGAGTGGAACTACCATTAGCCACCTCCTCTACATGGATGACATCAAGCTGTATGCTAAGAATGAACGAGACATCGGCTCGCTAATCCACCTGACACGGATCTACAATGAGGATATTGGGATGTCATTTGGACTGGAGAAGTGTGGCCGGATGGTAGTAAAGAGAGGAAAGGTAGTCAAGACTGATGGGGTGGAACTACCAGAAGATATCCTGCCGGTATAGTGAGCTGGCCAAAGGAGGACATGGAGGCTGCTGATGTGAAGATCCGGAAGCTTCTCACAATGCACGGAGGTTTCCACCCCAAATCCAACACCCAGAGACTGTACACCAGCCGGAAAGAAGGCGGGCGGGGTTTGGTGAGTGTCAAAGCCACTGTCCTGGATGACACCCACAGCATCCAGGAGTACATCAGTAAGATGGCACCCAAAGATGAGCTGCTGAGAGAATGCCTGAGGCAGCAGCAGACATGGGAGGAAGATCAAGCAGAAGAAGTGCCATGGCAAGACAAGACCCTGCATGGGATGTTCCATCGACAGATAGCTGAGGTGGCTGACACTGGGAAATCCTACCAGTGGCTGGAAAGGGCTGGACTAAAAGACAGCACTGAGGCACTGATCATAGCAGCACAAGAACAGGCACTGAGCACCAGATCGATTGAAGCAGGGGTCTACCACACTAGACAGGACCCAAGGTGCAGACTGTGCAGAGAAGCCTCAGAGACAGTCCAACACATAGTGGCAGGATGTAAGATGCAGGCAGGAACAGCATACACTGAACGGCACAACCAAGTAGCTGGCATTGTGTACAGGAACATCTGCACAGTGTATGAGCTAGACCCTCCCAAGACCAGATGGGAGACTCCACAGTAGGTTGTGGAGAATAACAGGGCTAAGATTCTGTGGGACTTCCAGATCCAGACGGACAGGCAGGTACTGGCCAATCAACCAGACATTGTGGTAATAGACAAGGACCAGAAGACAGCGGTGGTGATAGATGTAGCAGTGCCAAGTGACAGCAAGATCAGGAAGAAGGAGTATGAGAAGCTGGAAAAGTACCAGGGCCTGAAAGAGGAACTAGAGCAGATGTGGAAAGTGAAGGCCAAAGTGGTCCCAGTGGTGGTAGGAGCACTCGGGGCTGTGATTTTTATTCCCCTCTCACCCCTATGGGTGGTATGTGTCTTCCTCAACCTCGGGTCCTCTACCAGAGGTCTGGGAGTTTGAGGGTTCTGCGCAGTATCTTAGCTGTTCCTAGCACTGCACTCTTCTGGACAGAGAGCTCTGATGTTGTTCCTGGGATCTGTTGGAGCCACTCTCCCAGCTTAGGAGTCACAGCCCCGAGTGCTCCTACCACCCCTGGGACCACTTTAGCCTTCACTTTCCACATCACTACTTTGCCCTTCACTTTCACATCTATCTATCTATCTATCTATCTATCTATGTGTGTGTGTCTGTGTGTGTGTATATATATATATATAATATTATGCTAGTAATATGGTAATGTGGAATAGAATTCAAGTAATGTGGAAAATAGAAGTAATGTAGAATTGTGGTAACAGGAGTTATGCATTTCTTTAACCGCCTTCATAAAACCAGTAAAACATACAGATGGGATAGTGATAGTCTTTTTTTTTTTCATTAAAAAACCTCATTAAAGTTACATAAAGGATCAATTTAAGCCAACAGATCCAGAATACCTCATTCTTTACCTACTCTGTTTTAACTAGACATTGTAGTTCATCTCTGCGTTACGTCAGTGAGGTCCTTTGACAACTACTCTATCGTTTTCAGTGCTATCAATACAGAAGACATTGCTGAATTAAGGTATAGCTCTCATAACTGTACATTGGTTAGAATATATTAATTTATTCTGAAACTTGGAATAGATGAAACCCCAATGTTTCAGAGTTTGGGTTTTGTTTGGATATGTATCCAAAAAATTGTTATGGGTGGTCAAATTTGTACATCATTATTACAACCTGTTAGTGCCTCCTTGGTCTTTATTCATTCTTCCACAGAAATAGGCCTCATGATCCTCCCTTTATGCTATCCACTCCTATTTCTGAAAACTTGTACTTCTTTATGTCTTGCTCTGGGTAAGAGACAATAGCTATGTCTACACGAGCATATTAATTCAAATTAAGGAGCCTTAATTCAAACTAATTTGAGCCCTGTCAACATTAGGTTTTGCCTAGTTCAAACTAAAAATCTGTTTAGTTTGAACCAAGCAAAGCTTAGTTCAAACTACTTAGTTCAGTTGGTTAGTTTGAACTATTTCAAAAGGGATAGCCATGTTAGTCTAGTCCAGTAAAAAAACAACAAGGAGTTGTGTGGCACTTTAAGACTAACAGATTTACTTTTTGCATGAGCTTTCGTGGGAGAAGATCCCACTTGCTCAGATGCTTTGAAGATGGGTGAACTTACAGAAAGGAATGAAACTAAATGCAAGGGGGTGTAAAACATAGATCAGGTCATACAGTAACAGCAAATCAGAGCAGTTTTCAGGTTCAAACCATGGGAAGCCTGAAGTCAAATTATCTTTTGTAATGGGAAAAGAACCCATTGTCTCGATTATGTCCTGCTTTCACAGAATTTAGCTTGCATATTAATTCGAGTTCAGCTGTTTCTCTTTGAAGTCTTGATGTCCCAGCTCCATCTCTAGCAACAGTCGTTAGCAAATCAGTCATCGAGTGATTAGGAAGATGGAAGTGCTCAGCAACTGGTTTCTTTGTTCTTTGATTTCTGATATCAGCTCTGTGCTCATTCAGCCTCTTACACAGCGATCTTCCTGTTTGTCCAATATGTAAGGTGTTGGGGCATTTCTTGCACATGATGGCATAGACCACGTTAGTAGATGAGCAGGTAAATAAGCCTTTGATGGACTAGTAGGCTTGATTAGGACCTATGATGGTATATCTGTTGTGCAGATATGTGGGCAGACTTGGCAGCGTGGTTTGTTGCAGGGGTGTGTGCCTGCTTCAATGTTTCTGTTGTTAGATCTGTAGTTGCTGGTGAGAATCTGTTTAAGATTAGGGGGCTGCCTATAAGCAAGGAGGGGTCTGTCTCCTAACGCTTGAGAGAGAGAGGGATCATCTTTTAGATCAGGCTGTAGGTCCTTAATGATCTGTTGCAGAGGTCTGACTTGGGGGTTGTATGTGGTGACTAGTGGTGTTCTGTTGTTTTCTTTCTTGGGCCTCTCCTGTAGTAGATGACTTCGGGGAACCCGTCTAGCTCTGTCAATTTGTTTTCTTACTTCCCCAGGTGGGTACTGTAGTTTCAAGAATGCTTGATGGAGATCCTAAAGATGTCTGTCTCTGTCTGAGGGATCAGGGCAGATGCAGTTATATCTTAGGGCTTGGCTGTAGACAATGGATCGTGTGGTGTGTTTAGGATGGAAGCTTGAAGGATGTAGGTAACTATACCGATCAATAGGCTTTCGGTATAGGGTGGTGGTGATGCATCTATCCCTGATTTGTACTGTAGTCTCAAGAAAGTGGATCTCCTGTGTGGAGTGTTCCAGGCTCAATTTGATGGTGTTGTGGAAATTATTGAAAGCTCTGTGAAAATCTTCAAGAGCATCCCTGCTATGTGTCCAGATGATAAAGATGTCATCAATGTTATGCAGGTAAAGAAGTGGTGTTTTGGGATGAGACTTGAGGAAACGTTGTTCTAAGTCGCCCATAAAGATGTTGGCATATTGTGGGGCCATCCGGGTGCCCATAGCAGTGGCACTGATTTGGAGATATAAATGATCCTCAAATCTGAAGTGGTTGTGGGTAAGTAGAAAGTCGCAAATTTCAGTCACAAGCAAGCGTGGTTTTTTAGTTCAAACTAACTTTTGAACTAAAAAAGCATGGCTAGTTCAAACTAAAAAGTTAGTTCAAACTAAAAAACTGTGTTTAGTTTGAACTAACTTCAGACTACTTAGTTCAGACTAACCAAGTCCAAACTAAGCTTTTAGGTGTAGACATAGCCACAGAGACTTGCTGTCTGCCTCTTGGGTCTTCAGGGGCATCTGGAAGGTCCGTTCTGATCTCTCTCTCTCTCTCTCTCTCTCTTTTTCTTTTCATGTGTGTGCTATGTTAAAGAACTTTGTTACGGTTGCAAAGTAAAGCACTCAAAAGTCAGGTAGCAGCAGAATTTTGGTTGAGTGTGCAACTTTACTTTATTTCTCTGGTGCATATGCATTGTGATGTAGTCTTTAACTACATGATCACGTTCTATGTCTTCCAAAGATTTTGTGTCATTTTCTCAAGTTTAAGTGCTTGATTTTGCTCTCTCTATCCCAGTCCAATTCTCCAGTTCCAGTTTCCACTCTTCAAGCATTCCATTCCAACCTCAGTTTCCTTGCCTAGTCCCACCCCAGTCCTAATCTGCCTTCTTACTCTCAGTCCTTGCCCAGTGAGTCCCAATTTTCTCTGCCCTCCCGGACTCCTCATCCAATCAGTCTCTGTCCCTTACCCTGGCTTCATCACCTTCTTCACTGTCCCTTCCCAATGCCACTGATTTCCAGTCCCAAACACCCTCCTTAGACTTTTTGTCCAGTCTCAATTTCCTTGTCTCAGTCTTTCCCCAAATAGTTCTAAATCTCCCCACACATACCAACTCTTTATGTCTGTCTCACCTCCTGTCACCATCTCCTTCCATTCCATTAGTTCTCAGTTCCAGTCTCCCCTTACTTCTCATCCAATATCAATCTCTTCCCACCCGCCTACTGGCTGCCAGTCACCCTCCCCCGCCTAGTTCCCAGTCCAGTGCTCTTGCCCAGCTGGTCCCAGTCTTTCCTCAACTCCCAGTTACAATCTCCCTGACCAGGCAGTTCAAGTCTCCCATTTCCTAATAGCAGTCTCCTTGCCTAAAGAGTCACAGTCTCTCACCTCTGCCCCACTCCCAGTACCTATTTTCCTCTTTCCCCCCCTGCTAGCTGCTGGTTCCAGTTTCTGGTTTCTCCTCTCCCCAGCTCCTTGTCCCAATCTGCTCATTCCCTGACAGATCCAGTTCATGTCCCCTCTTCATTAAAATCAAGTCATTTTCTCCAGGCTCTCTAGACCCAGCAGGCAGTCACCAAATGCACAGGAGAGACAAGTTCTGTGCTTTCAGTTCAGGTGCCTGGAGTCAGCATGACTCACAACAGCCCACAGCTGCCATTGCAGGGAAAATTCTGCTCAGTCCCTAGGCTGGAGGATGCCAACTGTAGATGGAATTTTTGGGCAATTAAGCTGATAAAAATGTAAGTATCTGCTTCTGCTGATTTCTTGGCCAGATTTAGGTTGATTTTCACAAGGTCAGTAAAAGGCAGATATGTCTGACACAAAAACCACTTATCAAATTTCAAGTTCTTATTCCAAAGCAGGGGGGCATTAACTTTTTTTTTTAATAGAAGAAAAACCCACAGAAACAAAACCCACCATATCAACAATTTTTGCATGGGTAAAACAATGAAATTTCCTTTAACCAGGAAACTGCTGAACCATTTGGCTGAAATTTTCCAAATAAACTTAGTCAGAAGAAGAATCAAGCATGGAAAAATTCAACACAAATGTTTAACACTTAGCACAATTTTTAAGGGTGATGTGTAGGGCAGCCTTAAAAATTGGTGGAGCTGCTACCAGCCCCACTAGAATATACTGCACCCAACAGAACCATGGTATATGAATGCTCCCCAAGAAATGATAAGCAAATCCTCAACAGGCAGATGATCTAATATACCTCCTTATTACCTCCCACACAGTAGGTGGTATATTTTGTTTGTTTGTTTGTTTTGGGCTCCCTGCCACCTATTTATTTAGTTTCTTCTCACCCCTCTGCTGCTATTTATTTTTATTCTTGCTCTTTCTCTTCCTCCCTTCTAATCTTCAACTCTTTTTTCTCCTTTTACCCTCCTTGTTCTGCTGTGGTTACATGTGGCTATGGGAAAACTAAGTCAAAAAAATTAGTTCATGCTTTCTTTCTGAAGGCAGTGAGTTTTGTGGTCAGTCTAATCTCCTCTGGTAATGAGTTCCAAAGTCTTGCTCTTGCTGCCAAGAAAGCTCCTGCTCATGAGCTTCACCCCTGGGAATGACAGCTTTATCGTTCCTGAGGAACACAATTGCCAAGGGAGCTCATCCATCACTCCAGAGAGAGATGAGTTGTTTTAGAATACTTAAAGCCAATTCCTTAGAAGGCCTTAGTGGGTAGGACTCAACCTTTGACTCTTATCCAGTGCTCTATGATGAGGCAGCATACTTAGTAGAGCACTAATGCAGTGTGCTCTTAGATATCCAGAATAGCAGTATAATACAATCTGGAAGCCATAATGTCCTAGATCACTAGGTCCAAAGCATCACTCCAGAGGATGGAGTCAGGGGTTAAAGTAAAGGGGAATGCCCCAGAATGCTGTTCCAGGGCCCCCTATTTTTAGGGAGCCAGCATTCTGAGCCCCCTAAGAATCGGGGAACTCCCTGGAACACTGCATTCCAGCAGCTCCCAAAAATAGGGGGATGCGCCACAACGCTGCGTTCCAGGGCCGCCTAAAACAGCAGGGCATGCCAGAACACAGCATTCCGGCGCGTTCCCTTAGGCCAGTGGAAGGGAGTGACTGTGGCCTGGGTCCAGCCCAGCCACCTCCCCTTCCTTCCCCAGAACTTGTGGCAGTTCTGCCCCTTCTGACCGGGGCTGGGCAGTGCACATGGCCTGGCCCCAGCCTCAGGCCCAAGCTCCTTCTTGCTCAGCAGCTGGCCAGCCAGTGCCACAGCCTCCTTCCCTCCAGACCAGCTCTTCGGCCATTTCAGCCAAGTACGGGGGCTAGGGGTGGGGTCGGGCAGTTGGGCAGCCAGCGGGGATAGCATGGGAGCAGGCTGGGTACATGGGGAGGGGGGAGAAGGGGTTGGGATGGTGGGCTGCAGAGGGCTTGGGGGGGCTGAAGGGGATGGTATGAAGATGGGGAGCTGGGGCATGGGGGGTTAGGAGGGCTGGAATGGGGGCAGAGAGCTTAGGGAGTAGGGATTTGGGCAGAGGACATGGGAAAAGGGGTCTGATGGGGGTAGGTGTTTTGAGGCAGTAGCTGGGGTTGGGGGCCAGCAGCTGGGGTGGGGGAGCAGGTGTTGGAGGCAGTAGCTGAGATGAGGTCCAGGCATTTGAGGGGGCAGTAGCTGGGGTGTTTGAAGGGGACCCAGACCTGCATGAGGCAGGCCTGGAGCTGTGTGAGAGGGCCCTAGAAATTTAGGAGGGCTCTGGGCCCTCCAAATTATACTTTAACCCCTGGGTATTGGGGGCAGTAGCTGGGATGAGTGAGGGGGGCCTGCACTGGCATGAGGGGGGCCCACACCAGTGTGAGGGGGGCCCGCCAATATAGGAGGGTTTCAGGGCCTCCCAAATTATACTTTAACCCTGGATGGAGTGCAGTGGTTTAGCCAGTCTCAGGAAGAGACTTTCCCTCGTGGTAGCTATTTGAGACTCCCTCAGCTCTGTCTCAAAGGGAAAGGACCATGTGACAGAATACATCTTGTCAGATCCCTCAGAAGCAAAGAGGTTTTTAGGGTCAGGAAGCATTTGACGTCAACACTGGGAAAGCAAGAGCTAGGCAACAAGAAAGACTTGGTTCCCATTAGCCTTTTTGAAGCATTTATGTGTTCACTAGCT
This sequence comes from Podocnemis expansa, assembly GCA_007922195.1. Classification (NCBI taxonomy): domain Eukaryota; kingdom Metazoa; phylum Chordata; order Testudines; family Podocnemididae; genus Podocnemis; species Podocnemis expansa. The sequence continues at coordinate 23,324,371 of ML681984.1, read as the reverse complement.
GGTAGGGAGTGATAGGAGTGGTCAAAGGCAGTGACCAGTCCAAGGTAACACTACCTAGCTGTTTGTTAGCCTCCTGCTGGTTTGAGCCAGTATGTTTTCAGCCTGGTGACAGGCTCAGCTTTTCTTAATTGTTGCTTAGGAAGAAACAAATATAGAAAATATGTTGGGTCAGTTGCAGCCTTGCTTTACGTTATTTGGGACAAGAAAAGCTTCCGAAGGACCGTGGCTGTGGGCAAAGTAACTGAGAAGAACTTCACCATGCAAAGGCTTTGCAGAGAGAGAGAGAGGAACTATTTATTTATTTAAAGCAGAAAATTGAGGGGAGGGCGGCAGGGGAAAGATAATGTCTATCCAGCCTTCAGAGCCTGAGGCTGGGACTTCAGAGAACAGGATGAGCTGGAGTCCTCTTCTTTCTTTGAGTCTTTTCCTTACCATCTTAAGAATCTTGGGCAGGGTCTGTGACTCAGAGCTCTTCAGAGTATTCCCTTGTTAGTCACATGATCTTCATCTTGCCGGCCAGCTTCAGTCAGCTGCATTTATCGAGGTGCTGGGCCTTCTGATAGTTGGTAGATGTGCTCTTTGTGTCAGAAGTAAAATTAGCATTTGAGACCATGGCATCTCAAAGTCATCCCCCTGACCCCACCCCCACCTCCACCCTCATTCCAAATAAGTGTTAAAAAGCATGCAGGAGAGAATTGAGCCTTATGGGACTCTACAACTAACTGTGGTGGAAGTGGGAGAGCAATTACCCATAATTCCCTGGCAGGATGCTTAAAGAAAGGTTTGAACCAATTCTAGCTCTTTCTCAGGGCCTTTGCAACATCTCTGAGGCACAAGAGTAGCATGTCATAGTCACTGGTGTGAAAGGCCTCAACACAGACCCCATATGGGTATCTCCCCTATTCAGTGAACAGGAGGTAGTGATCCCTCAACACTTCCAGGACTGTGTGTTCCATGATCTGGCCTGTGCTGTTTTGGATCCAGAGCCTTGGTGGTGAGTAGGTGTGTTTGGAGGTGACATTTAGCTATTCTGTCATTTTCCTAGCTCAGGAATGGGAGGTTGGACAGTGGGCACTAGTTTGACACTACTGTTCTTTTAGGGGGCCAGCTGGTAGGTCACTCCTCAAACCTTTTTGCTGGCATTTTGCAATAAAATATATTTCTGGGTTTCAAAGCAGCAGTGCTGCTGGTTCTTTTAAAATGCACTTGGGTTGATATACTACAGAGTGCTAATTTCCACTACCTGGTCACATATCAATTGCAGTCATTTTGTATTTCCATAGCATATATTCAGATGTGTTGTGTTGCGTTATCTGTGCTTCTAAGGTATATACAACATTAGGCCTTTTCATCATGCCTAACAATACTCTGGGGAGTGGCATAATGCTGAATTATACCTCCCTGTGGGTTTGAAAGGAAGATACGGTGGATTTTGTAACATTTTTGTAGGAGATTTTAGATTTAAAATGTTACTGCATTAATAAGATTTGCTGGATTGCTGTGCAAAATAAACTAAAAAAAAGACTTTGAATCACATTTTGCTCTGTAGCATTTACATAAAGGTGGGTTAACTTTATTGAAGTCAGAGAAGTAAACTAGCATCCTCACTTAAATGCATGGCATTACTCTAGTTTACACCACTCTAACTGAGGTCAGAGTTGAGCCCTTTATCTTCAAAGGTCATTCTCTTTATAGGAAATAGATAAAAAGTTTGGTGACTGATTCTGTTCCTGAAATTTCCTTGGATAAGAAATGTTCAGTATTTTCTTTGGATTTTCTTGTCATTAATTGTGAGGGAAGAACAAGAAGAATCTAAACAATAAACACCCAAGGCTTTTTTCTTTATGAAACTGTCCCAGATAACACGAGATAGTAGAAAATGCTTTTCTAGTGTAAAGCAGCATGCCACCAATTTTTGTCAACCAAGTAATCTGAAAAAATCTGGAGGTAAAATTCAGACTTCTCACGGTACACGAGCTATAGACTCTAATTGAAAATAAAGAGCCATATTTGCCAGTGTATTCTGGCTACTCTGTGTTATTCCAGTGCCGTCTTTGCATCACCCTACAATATGCACTCCTCATCTGAAGCCAATGACCAGGGCCTTTATTTTCCTATAGGTTATCATTTATTCCTGTTGCATATGGTTTGCCTATTGCTGTTTAAAAAAAAAAAAAGTTTCTAGGTAGACTTTTTTCAGTAGAACTGATGCAAAAGTAACTCTTCCATGACTCCATTTTATATTAATTTGTAGGGTTAGTGATAACTTTTGATCCTGATGATGCCAGACAGTGTTTAGAGGAACAATTAAAGAAATTCTGTAAATATATGAGCTGACTAGGAAAGCTTACCAGATTTAACTACATATTTACACGGCAAGTACTACTCCTATTGGAAATGTTAAAGATGGAAAAATACTGTGATAAAATGAATGAACTGGATTTAGTTATGTATTTTTCCATAGTGTTCAAGCTTTCTTAGTTATTTCTTTTCCAATAATTTTTTTTTCCTGGGACATATACTTCCTTTCTTGAGGTTATCACAGACATTGTTACTAGAAATATGGTATTAGAATGTTTACTCCTTATGTGAACTCCTTTGCTTGATCTTAATGTAATAATAAAATATACTCAAATAATTTGTTTTAAGAAAGGCCCCCTCCAGTCTGTGAACTGTGAAAGTAGTTACTACTAGAAAATGTTTGACTTTAGTTAATAGTTTTGTAAAATGATTCCATTTAGTTTAAGCATATTGTCCACCTGAAATACAACCATCATCTGACTCTAGCCTCAAAGCATCCCTATGAGGCTGTGTTACTGGTCCCATTTTACAGAAAGGCAAACTCAGGCAGAGAATGCACATGGCAAGTAAGTGACAGTGCCATTCCAGATTCCCAGGCCCATGCTCATGTTTCTAAACCCTGCTGCAGTTCTTTAATATACAGTATTATAAAACTTTATTCAGACAGTTGGATGACCTCTAAAGTTACACAAAATGTTTAATCAAGATAATGAATTTAAAATTACACTTAATGTTACTTATGCCAGGACTGAGGTGTTGGCATCAAGTAGGTCCAACGTACTTGTTCAGTGCTTTTGCATTTGAGGACATTTCCACTCAGTGAGCTGAACATACTGCTTGTTGCTTTTTGAGAATGGACTGGCAGATGTAAAGTCACCACAAAGCCAGTATCAAATGAGTTCTCTTATTGGCCTTTGGTACAGTGCATTTCAGGACTTAGCTCGGTTTGCCCAAGCATATTTTATATTCATGTTTGCTATATCAATCAAATCAATAAAGAACCACAAAGCTGGTCTTAACCTTGAGAAATAACGTTGTTAACAACGTTATTCTTAACCTTGAGTTTATCACCTACATGTAGAATATCGTTGCAAACCTTTCCTTCCCTCTCTTATCAGAAGACTCAATTGCTGCATTCTTTTGCTGACTGCCTTGGTACTGCTTTAGTACCTTGTAAGGCAGCCGGGCCCTCAGCCAGGCCGCTTCATGGGGTGTAGGGCCAGACCCATGGTGGGGCCAAACCCCGCTCCCCTAAACACAAAGTACAATAGGTCGAGTCCTTCAACCCGTCCGGGGGTAAGGCAAAAGCAAAGAACAATAGGTCGAGGCCTTCAACCCGTCCGGGGGTAAGGCAAAAGCAAAGAACAATAGGTCGAGGCCTTCAACCCGTCCGAGGGTAAGGCAAGTCCACAACAACAATAGTTTAGGGCCTTCAACCCCAGCAAGGGTAAGGCAAGCATGCGGTAGCCTGGACAACTGCAGGGGAGGAAGGGGGAACTCAGGCCCGCACACTCCACTGCGTTCCAGCCCAAGACCCTACTAGTGGCACACACAGGGTGCCCCGATGTCAGCAGGGCTCCTGCTGAAACACACTGATTCACCAAACTGCCCCTGGGCTACTTCCTTCCCACTCCTCCCACAGTTCCTGGGGTATGTAGTCCTCGTTGTCCCCAGGGCATTCCAGTCAAGCCCTCACTATCTTCAGGTGGCAACACAGGTAATTCTGCTTCATCTGCCAGGGGTAGTTCCTGCAGATTGCACAGGTCCAGGGCGCTGTTCTCTCTAAGCTGTGTGTGTGTGCGTGTGCACACAGGTCATGAAACCTGCACACACACAAAAATAAAGTGTGCACTAAAAAAATTCAAGAGTGCTAATATTGGTGCTCACAAAGAAATGCTTTTGCGCACACAAAGAAATTGTTTGCGCACAGCCTATGAGTAATTATAGGGAACATTGGTCCAGGGTAGCCGGCTCGCTGCCCTCCCCAGCAGGGGGAAGCTCACCTAGGTCCTCGTAGGCATCAGGCTGATTCCCCAGACCCAGGCTCTCTGCTGAGGGAAGCTTGTCCAAGTCTTCCCCTGGGGGAGTTCTCTCTAGGAGGCACGGCCAGCCAGGGTTCCTCCCCTTGGCTTTCATGGGGAGGGGGATCTCACTGTCGATCAGGCCACTCTGGCTCCTGGGGGAGGTCTGCCAGTGTCAGCAGCCATCTCCCTCTCTATTTCCCTGATGGCTGACTGGTCTGGCCCCTTATATAGTCCTGCTCCCTCTGGCCATCACTTTGGTTCCAGTCCGGGCTTTTATGCAAGGCCTCTTCAGGCCAGTAGGGAGAGTGCTGGCGCCCAGCTACCTCTCGGCCAGTAGGTAACTGTCCTCCTCTACTACATACCTGTGTCTCTTTAGTTCCATATTAACATATTTGACTTCTCCGTGCTTCTGAGCCTCTTTTCTCCTCCTTAATGCCATGTATTTCTACTGATTTTCCTCCTTAATGCCATGTATTTCTACTGATTCTATAGTTTCTGTTGTCTCCTTTACCCCCTTCTCCAACATTGATTCTTTTATTTTTCTCCCACACCACATTGTTCTTTCCACTAAGCCACAACCTTCACTCATCCAACTCAACTGTTTTCCTCAGCATCTTTTCCTTCATTGCTCAGTGCCTTTGGAGAAAAGTCTGCATTGTCTTGAGGAAAAATCCAAGGACCAGGTTAACTTCCTCCCATGTAGATTTGTTTCTTCATTCAAGTCTTCCTTCTTCCTTGCCAAATAGCTTCATTTTTCCTCTTCAATTGACTCCTAAACTATAATTTCTCTCACCTTTTCTCTTGTTGTAATACCCTTCTGAAGTTTTCTCCCAGCACTTTTGCCTGTTCTCAGGCAAAATCTTACCAAGAAAAGATGGAAACAAGGTAACACTTCCCTTTTCCCTTCTTTTATCCATCACTCCTACTCTGACTCTTACTCATATACCTACCATTTCTAGTTTGAGTACTGTACTCATTTCTTTCAGGCTCCTGATCATTCTCAGATCCTCTGTCATACTTTCATTTTTCTTTAATCTCTTTTCTTTTGCTTCTGTTCTCTTGCCTGTGCCTCTCATGCATAAACCCACCTTCAAGATCTCTTGCTTCTCTCTTTTGCTGCCAACCTTATTGAACATGCTATCTGTTCTCACTATTTGACTTTTCTGCCACTAAATGGATCCTCTGCAATAGGACTGCAATCCCCTGAAGTCCACTATGACTCTCACTAAGGTCACAGATGACCTACCTCTAGCCAAGCTTTTCCTCTTCATCATATTCCATCATTCTGCTGCATTCAGCACTGTCAGTCATTCCATCCTTCTCAATATTTCATTCTTGTTTTTTCTCCCAGGGTTTTTATATTTTGTTGAACAGATTCTCCTACTTTCCTGGCTGCTTTTTCAGTGTCTCACTTGATTATTTCTTCTTCTCCCTTCTGAAAGGGAGAGTGTCCCTCAGGGGTCTGTGTTCTTGGCAACCTCCACCTTTATGGCTTTAATTATCATTTCTGTGCTTGTGACTTTCAAATCTGCCTCTTAACTACTGAACTTTTCCCTTCAGAATCAGCCTCAAATTTCTCATTTCAACATCTCTTCCTCATGGCTCTGCTGGCTTCTGCTTCTCACACCAGTCTGTCCTCTAATCCCAGTTCCATCTTTGTTATATCTGATTTATAATGTATATTTCTTGGAACAGAGACCTGCCTTTTATTTATCTTGAAATGTCACTCACAGCTTTGCAAATAACAAATGATACTTCCATGGACCAAAATACAGAATATCAGCTGTTTTTTCTGTCTGTGACTAAAAGGTAGCTAGTAATTTCTGCCTTAGCTCCTAGGTTACTAATACATTGCATTTTTTAAAAAAAATTTGAACTGTATTTCTAAAGATTTCTTGGGTGTTTTCAGTATCTGTAACATGGTTGGTCTCTCCTCTTTGTTTCCCTGACCATTCAATAATCATATTATATGGAATCCAGATAATGTTGTTGTCACAACATGGTGATGGGAGGTAAGAGAACTGATTTCTGTTCCTGGCTCTGCCACTTATAAAGTCACTTAATAGCTCCGTGATATTGAGAATAGTTCTTGTTTACCTCACCAGACAGTTCTGATGCTTTGCTCATTATTGTTTGGGAAGTGCCTTAAGTTTCTTGGATTTAAGGCACTATGTAAGTGTAAAGTATTATGACTTCCTATTTTAACTTCTCTACCATTGAAACAGGGGAAATAACCCTTGTTAAATGTTTTACGAAGACTGATTGACCCTTTCGATATGGCTTTTAGCTGAGCTTTTTTTCCTTTCCAAAATGCACAGTACCTTGAGAGATCATCATGATAAGTGGCATTGTATTATAGTGGGGACACACCGTTTGATACATAGTCAGTAAAGTTTGAGAGATTTTTCCCTTGCCCAGATAACCAGGTTTATTTTATTGCATCATGTTCATTCACATAGCTATCATTTTTAACATACATGCTTTTTAAAAAGAGAATGTATCTTGCTCTTCTGAGCAAGTCCTGTTTTACATTTCATTCTGTTTTTAATGATACATATTTTTCATATAAATAACTGACTGTCAGCAAAATATTATCAATTTCAGGTACTTCTAAGTACATATTTAACTATTCATTAGACTTTAAAGTAAAATGAATCTCTTATTAAAACTAAATTCATGTATAAGCACAATAAGTTCCAGAGGGGTAACTGTATTAGTCTATAATAACAATGAAAGTCCTGTGGCTCCTTAAAGACTTAACAAATTTCTTCAGCCATAAGCTTTTGTGGGCTGACAAGTGGGTTGCAGACCATGAAAGCTTGTGCCTGAAGAGATTTCTTAGTCTTTAAGGTGCCACAGGACTTTCATTCTTTATGCACAATAAGATGATTGTCAAGGGCCAGACCTGCCTCTCCATTCTGCCTCTTTTGCATGCTCCAGCTGTGGAAAGTAGAAGGAAAGCCAACTTAACCCATGGAATTAAGTCAGGGAGCAGAGCTGAGTGAAATTTTTCAACCAAAACTAGTTTTCATAGAATCATAGGGTTAGAAGGGACCTCATGAGGTCATCTAATCCAGCCCCCTGCCAGAAAAGCTGGAGCACTCTTACTGAATTATCCAAGCCAAGGTTTTGTCTAACTGAGCCTTAAATATCTCCAAAGATGGAGATTCCACCACTTCCCTAGGTAGCCCATTCCAATGCTTCACCACCCTCCTGGTAAGAAATTTTTTTCTAATATCCAGCCTTGACCTCCCCAGCTGCAACTTGAAACCATTGCTCCTTGTTCTGTCCTCTGTTACTACTGAGAACAGCCAAGCTCCATCCTCCCTTCAAGCAGTTGAAGATTGCTATCAAATCCCCCCTCAGTCTTCTCTTCTGCAGGCTAAATAAGCCTAGTTCCTTCAGTCTCTCTTCATAGGTCTTGTGCTCCAGGCCCTTGATCATTTTTGTTGCCCTCCACTGGACTCTTTCTAATTTGTCCACATCCTTTTTGTAGTGGATGGTTACCTGCCCCATTCATTAAGGGACCTACGCCATCCTTGATCCTCATCTTGTTATTGACATACTTGTAGAACACCTTTCTGTTATCCTTCACATCCCTTGCTAGCTGCAACTCCAATTGTCCTTTGGCCTTTCTCATTTTATCCCTGAAGTCCCAAGCAATATCTTTGTATGCCTCCTTAGTCATCTATCCAAGCTTCCACTTCCTGTAAGCTTTCTTTTTATGCTTTAGCTCAGTGCAGAGTTCTTTGTTAAACCACTCTGGGTGCCTTCCACATTTGCTGTTCTTTCTGCTCATCAGAATGATGTCCTCCTGTGCCCTTAGCAGGCTTTTTTAAAAATACAGCCAGCTGTCTTGGACGTCCTTCCCCTTCAGATCAGCCTCCCAGGAGATCATGCCCATCAGTTCTCTAAGGAAGCCAAACCTGCTTTTCTAAAGTCCAGGGTCTGTGTTTTGCTTTCTTCCTTTTTCCATTAATAAGCATCTTGAACTCTACTATCTCATGGTCACTGCTGCCCAGGTTGCCATTCAATTTTACTTCCCCAATCAATTCTTCTCTGCTTGTGAGCAGCAGGTCGAAAGGTGCAAGGCCCCTAGTTGGTTCCTCCAGCATTTGTACCAGGAAGTTGTCCTCAACACTCTCCAAAAACTTCTGCATTGCCTCTGTACTGCTGTATTGGGCTCCCAGCAGATGTCAGGGTAATTGAAGTCCTCCAAGAGAACACGGGACTGTGATCTAGAAACTTCTGCCAGTTGTCCATAGAATGCCTCCTCCTTCTGGTCTAGTGGTCTATAGCAGACACCCACCACGACATCCCCCTTGTTGCCCTCCCTCTAAACTTAACCCACAGACTTTCGACTGGCTAGTTTCCGCTTCCATAATGGAGCTCTGAACAGTCATAAAGCTCTTTTACCTATAGCACTACTCCTCCCCCTCTCCACAAAAAATGCAGATTTGGGGTGACTGAAACATTTCAAAAATTTCTGTCAGTTACAGCATATTGTTTTCCAGTCAAAACAAAGAAAGAGAAAAATTCAGAAATGTTTTAATTTTCCACGCCAAGTTCACAGGGGGATTTAGGTACCATTCACAAAACACAAGAGGAGGAGATGGCGGTCATGCTCCCTCTTCTATCCAATAGTCAAGTGATTAGGGCATTCAGTTGGGATGTGGAAAACCCTCTAGACCAAGGCATTGAATCCAGATCTCTCTCCTCTCAAGTTAGTGCTCTTACTTCCAAGGTATAGGGTAAACAGATCTTTAGTAGTCTCTCTCTTGTTGAAATTGTTTCATTTGGTATACAAGGCTTGAATAGTCATTGAGCCAGAGAGCATGAGAATGGAATCAGAACTGCTGGTTAGAGCATTCCTCCAGGAGTGAGGATACTCGATTTGGCACTATCACTGTTATCTCCTCCTCTATTTTGTGAAGCTAGTCCCTCACTTCTTTTGCTTTTCATAAAAAGGATAAAAATGTCCAAAATGCATTATTTTGTTTCAGTCAAATTAAATATTTCATTTGACCAGAAACAAATTTCTTCTAACTTTTTAAATTCACCAAAAAATTCTGAAAAAATTCAGTTTTGGTTCATACATAGGCAAAATATTTTGTTGGAACTATCAGCAAACCAAATAATACATTAATGTACAGGTCTAGTGGGGAATTCCCACGGGGGCATAATTCCAATTTTGCTGGTGCTATAAATACCCTTTCTGCTACTCATAACATAGGGGCAGGGTTCTGTGGCAAACACAGTTTGACTAGTCAGGAGGATCTGAGCCCAGATAGCACTGTTGTGTGGTGGAGAAGGTAAAAAAATCCATACAGATGACCAGGTTTCACTAAATGTATATGGTCATCTGTGAAATTACTATATGCCTCCCCACAAGTTGTAGGGCATCTTATTAACCTGCCAGTTCCTACACGATATAACTCCAACACCATCCCTCAAAAGTGGTTGCCTCTGGGACCCCTATCCACTTCAAGTGGAAAGGGTCATACTCCATTATGGAGGGGCTGTGGATAGCTGTGCAGGATTTGGAGGGCATGTTTCATGGCCCCATTCCTCTTGCTTGACTTCTTTCCATATGTGGGTGCTGGATCACCCCAAAGTGATTGAATATTATGCCTATAAATGGGAGATGGTGTAGGAGGTAGCTGGCTCATCTATTCCTGTGCTGGCAGGAGGAGATCTTTCCTACAAGGGTCTTGATCAGGCTCCGAGGTAGGTGTGGACACATGATACTAGGTAATATATTCTGAGTCTGTATCTAAAGGCAGGTCTACCCCATGGTGGCATTTTTGTGGCAGTCAAAGGGAGATACGCAAAGTACTTAAAATACCTTGCATATCTCCCTTTGATCACTTACTGCCAACTTAATGTGGTATCTTCAATGCAGCAAGTTGAAAGGAAATGTCCTCCCTTCGACTCAGTGCTACTCCGTTGCTGGGGTAGTCTTCAGTGATCAACTTCCTGACTGAATGATCAGGTCTTCACAGACCTGATCGGTCAATTGGGAAGATTGGTCTGAAAGCGGTAAATTTCCTACTGTCAGTGAAGACTATCCCTAATAAGAGTTCCCATTAGCTTCAATTGACGTGCAGATGCTCAGCATCTCTCAGCCTTAGGCACACAGTAGGTAGGTCATGTATTCTGCCAACAACAGCATCAGGTACTAAATGCCCGTAACTGCCTGTCTCAGTGAGGGATTGAAGCTGTCAGTGAATATTCATGACCTTCAAGAATTATCCTAACACAGATTATCTTCCTTACACACTATATCGCTACTACTTTTACTCCTGACAGGTCTGGCTCTTCATTTTGTGTTGCTATTTTCCAGCTCTTCTTAAAAAATATGGCCACTTAGATGCCTACTTGCTTAATTATAAAGAAATTAATGGTTCCATTCATTTCAGCTGGACATTTTGAAGAGAATTAGAACACTGGAAGTACATTCTTACACGTCAGCAAGCCTTCTAGAAATGGATAATTATTTTATTCATATGGATACAAGCAGCTTGTGGGTATTTCAGTCCTGGCTCGTTGTAATTTAAAAATTTGTTGAATTTTCTCAAGTCAGTATTCTCATCCTCTTTAGTTTATTAGAGCCATCATCGTGAAAACTCCTGGTCCACAGATGTGAAACAAATTGCAAGGCTTATGCTATTGCATTCCACTTTATTATTTGAAACAAAACAGGCTGGGGGATGTACAGCTTCTTAAAGTAATTATTGGGGGAGAGGGGTTAATCTAATTTTCTCAACCTCACAAGTTTTGAAGATTTTAAGCCTCAAAATGTTTTAAACGTTAATTAGAAATTACATTTGCTTTAAATCAGCAAACCAAAAATATTGACTGAATTAGAAATTAACGTTGCAGATGTACTTTAGCTGGAGATTTTTTGAATGATATAATTATTAATGTTTCATATATCTGTGTGATAAACCTACAGATTCATTGTACATAATTAGTCTGAGAAGAAAATACACGCTTACTGCTAAACTATTGATTTTCCTGTAACACAAGAAGGAAAACAGTTGAAGTTTCTAAATAATAAATTAAGAACAAAATACTTTGAAGACATCTGGTCCACATCTGTCTGAAGTACAATAATTTAAAGCAAAGTAATTAAGTGCAAGAAATATAATATTCACACCTTAGCATAGAGAAAATAAGTCATTCTCTTTTAAATGTAATTTTCCAAATTATGGAAATTTTTATTCATTTATGGTGTCTTTTTAACCAATCATTCTCTCATAATAGAGAACATAAAATCTGGATGCTAGGCTTTCTTTTAAAATAACCAATCCAGCGCTTTTAAGACCTTGACTATAGGAAAATTTAAAAAGAAAACAAAAACCTATTATTCCAAATCTTTAGATGTCTTCACACGAAATTATAAGCATATACAAATTATTTCTTATCCATTACTAAAATAACTAACCCCCCAATTGGCTACTTAAAAGCCTGAAGTAGGTCTGTCTCAACGGGCTCTGGCACCCCAAGCCAGCTTTTGGTTTTGCACCCCCCTCCTCCACAGTGGGTGGGGAGTGTGGAACCCAACCTCTGCTCCAGCCAACTTGCCCCACCCCCAGAGCAGGGAACAGCTGGCCCAGGGTGGAGCAGGCAAGCCCAGAGGCGGGGCTCCATTCTCCTGCTGCTCCCCTGTGCTGGCTGTTCTCCCCTGCCCCCAAAGTGGCAGAGCAGGCCAGGCCAGAGGCAGGGTGAGAAAGTGGAGCCTGCCCCAAAGGCTGGCCTGCTCCGACCCCAAGGCAGGAATGGCCGGCTCAGAGAGGGGTGAGAACCTGGGTCTGGCTTCTGAGCCAGCTCGTCCTGCTGCCCCTAAGGCAGTGGCACCTATAGCCACTGCCTTATTTGCTTATCAGTTGAGTCAGCCCTGGCCTGAAGGTGCAAAATGACCCCCACATCAGATGTGTTCTTTCTTTTTTATCCAGTGCATTAAAAGAATCAGAAACTTTATATTCTCAAATATTGTATCATAAAATTCTTTTGGGGAACTTTTTGGCATATACATTTGACTAACATATTGTTTCTGCAAAAAAAAATTGTTTGCAAATTACCAGGAATAGTATTAATAGTCTCAGGGCATAATGAAGTAAAATTTCATTCCATGAACAATTTACTGATAGAAAGGAAAGGGAGTTGTCATTTTATTCATAAAAATCTACAGAATCATATTTCACTCGTGTCACCTTCTGTGCTGTGGTAGTGAGGATCTGCTGTCCCCCTGGCTCCCACCTCCAGATTCTCAAGCTAGTGGAAATTTTCATAATACTGTGTCATCAGAAATGGGTTTAGTTGGGTATCATTCAAAACTCTTTCTCCCTCAAAAACAATAGTACCAACCATGACAAACCTAGAACACTTATGTAGGTACATATTTGAGAAAATTGTCTAAAAATTAAAATTTCTAAAATTATACTTCAGCACAGGGATGTATTGCTACATTAAAAAAAAAAAGGAAGAAGACATTGATCTTTGGCAATCCTGAGAACATTTGTTCATCAAAGTTATTATCAGAGTTGTCTATGTGTAAGGCGCCAATACTAGATGCATTGTCACACTGATTCTCATGCCGCGCTCGCATATCTCTGTACAAAGCAGTGTGCTGGACAGACATTTGCATGCTATTGAGCATATAGTCTTTGCACACAAGCATTTAGTTAGCTAAAGGATTGATTTGGGAGTGTATGGGGTTTCACACATAGCTGTGTGATCAGTCCATCCTCCAAAACCCATCCATGCCTGATAGGGGAGTGGAGTTTCAGATGCTCTGGATCATCATGGGTCCATTCCATTGCTTGATAACTTGACCCCTTGATATAGGTACAAATGCATATCTTGTCAGTGGCAATTTTTTTTCATTCATTTGCTTCTTGGAAAAGATCATCAAGGTATCTTTGCAACTGCAACATAGTGGCTTTCAAATGGTAAACTTGGCATTTAAATGCATCCAGTGCATTTATTACCTCACTGTGTTTGTCTCAGCCATTCCAAGCATCTTCAGAGTAAGGAGTCTTAATCAAAAGTCTTCCAATAAATTAATCTGGTCTTTGCAGACAGCCTTCCAAGGCTGAATTAACAGGGGCTAAAAGGACTGAAGCCCTCGACCCCAACCAAAAGGAGAGCCCTGGGCTCCAGCCCCTAACACCCTTATGATAATCTGGTTTACCACCTCCTGCCCTGCTGGTACTGTGGGCAGAGGGGAGCAGCAGGGCTGGATTTTGGTGTTCGTAGGCCCTAGGCACTTTCACTTCGAAATGTGCAAAAAGAAGGGTAAACACCAGTTGAATTACATTGATTGACATGATGAACTTTAAACTATTCTAATGCTAAACTGTGTGATTTTCCTTATTTTTCCTGCTTTTTAATTTTTTTCCCTCCTTCGTAGGCCCTAAAAATTTCATAGGTCATAGGCACTGTCCCTACAGTGCCTAATGGGAAATCTGGCACTGGGGAGTGGAGCTTTAGAGCTAGAGAGGAGGCTCTACACTCCCACCCCACTCCTGAGCCAGCTGGTCCGCCTGCTTGCTCCACCCAGGGGCAGGGCTGGCTGGTGCAGCCTCCGCTCTTGTCCAGCCAGCAAAACAGCTCTCCAGGTGCTGCACTGGGGTCCACCATGCATCAGCCACCCCTCAACCCCAGGCATACAGGCTGGGATGGGAGCATTCTCTGATCCCTGATCCCACCCCCAGCGATGGGAGGGCAGGGTTCCAGCCCCCAAGGTGGGGCTCCAGGCAGGGGGGCACTGTGGTGGGGGCCAGCCCAGGGCTCCTAGGCTGGTTAAATTGGACCTGCAGTCTTCCACTAGTGTCACATTCTGAAAGGGTGTGGAAACCTGGCAGTATGGTGGCTTTTAATGGTCTGAGTGATAGGAGAACATCTGAAGGAAATACAAGAATTCTATTGCCCAGAATCTTGCAAAAGTCTTTGGTAGCATCTAACAGAGAGCACTAAAACTTCTGTATCTTGTTCAAAATTCCAGAGTTTAGTAGCACTTTTCTTTGTGGCATTGATAGCATGCAAGACAAGTTTAATGCCAGCTTCCTCATGAGAACTATGAGGAAACTCCACTGAACAGTGCAACACAACAGCTGTCTTATGCAGTGCGACAACAAAATTCTTTGAACAATGCCTTGCATGCCAGATCTTTTTTCTGCAATGTATGCAGTATATTCCTCTTATGAGTACAAGACAGTAGCTTCTTCAATATGATATTGAAGATGTTTGTGGCATGCAATACAACATCATTGATAAGTCAAATACCATGGAGTCTCTTCTTTCTGTTTATTATTTTTTATTGATTCCTCTACATGCATCTCAGAAGTCCAGTATATTCTCTGTAGCTTCATAATGAAATGTTCAGCTGTATCTCAGAAGGAATCAACCATTTCTGGTTTACTGAGAGCTTATACCTCACAGCCATCTGTGATTGTTACATTGAAAGGACTTTGCTACTGAACACATTATACCAGGTGCTGGTTTAGGAATACTATGCAAGATGAGCATTAATTTGCTTTTTTGGCTGGCACATATGCATTGTTCCTTTACACTTAGTCACAGATGGTGGTACCTTGAGGAACTTGTTCTTTCCCAAAGTCTCATGTAAATCAACATCATGTTGAGATCTGGACAAGACCAGATGAGTCTATCTATGGTTAGCTCTGTAATGATTCCTGATATATTCACTCTGACTTTCTTCTTTGCATTCATTTACAGCTTTAGTCTATTCTTCTTGATTGGAACCTATAAACTGGCAGATTCTTTGGTAATTCTTTGGTTTTTGAAGACTTTAACCAAGTCATGACCTAAAATATTCATTAAGCTAACATCTTTCCCTGTCTCATCACTTGCAATTAGTTTGTCATGGCATTAATGAGCTCTGGCTCTTCATAGTCAAATGGGTTTTGAGTGCACATAAACTCATGCTGTAGCTTTAAATTGCCCTCTCTTGGCATTTAACAGCACTGAATGAGTCTAGACTCAGTGATGCTTGGTAATGTCTCAGGAAGTTAATACAGCTGGACTTAAGTTTCGTTCAAAATTCAATAGAGTTCTGGAGTTTCAGGAAGAACTGGGCTCCTATGTTATGCTCTCCAGACCCCAAACAACTTTCATTGCTGTGTTTTCGTGCTCTAGAACTTCTGCTGAACCAAATGCCCTGAAGGGAACTGGCAACCTATTAACAACCCAGTTTCCTTCATGAAATTCCTCTCATGTGTCAAGGGGAGACTTCACTACCCCTCTTATTTCAGTGATGTACCAAGCAGTCATTGCAGAATTAGTTGGTTAACTCTAAAATAAAAAGAAATTCACCAAGTCTTCCAGTACTGTGAGGTGCAAATTCCAATTAACACTCCTGACACATGAGATAAAGAGCAACAAAGACTCTTCCACAACTGACACTTGTCCCAGCATCTTCAGTATTTTCCTGGTGCTCAATGTATTTCCCCTCCAATCTTGCCAAATTCAATGTATGGCTGAACTTTGTGTAATCCCTAAGGTGTCACCGAGCCTTGTGTTTGACCAGGTCATCCACAAAAGTATTCTCCAAATATTCAGCTATTAGCTGGCTGATATTCTTCATTCCCTGTTTATGTATAAAAATTATCAAGACCAATGTAAAAACCAAGATGTTGTAATAAATATCTTGGGGTTTTTAATTATGTTATACAATGTATGTTATGTAACTATATGCATGCGCTTCGTGAAGGTATTCAACTGATTTCTGGCTGAATGCTGACATCGCAAGCAATACCTCATTACAGCTCTTTTGTTATAATTAACAAAACTGATAATACTACTGATCATCTTCTTTCTTGCTGATAATGGCAACTCAACTTGAAGCTCACCTTCCATTGATAGTAATCTGTAGCATTAAAGACATCAGATGTCACATTCTAAGTATGTTCTGTTACTCAAGGCCACAATTTTACTAAGTGGGAGCTATATTATGTTTGACATACCTGTATCAAAATAGAATATAAAAAGTTGATTTTATCATTTTTTCGAATATATATATATATGTGTGTGTGTGTGTGTATGTGTGTGTGCATACATGCGCGCACGCGCGCACACACACACACACATATGTACATAATTGTTCCAAGTTTGTCATGCTTGGTTTCATTGTGTGTGTGGGAGAATGGGCTTTTGAATGATACCCAATTTGACCCATTTCTGATGACAGTGTATTATCAAAATTTCCATCTATCAGAAGACCAGGAGCTGCAAGCTGAGGGAGGGTGGAGAGGAGAGCTAGCAAGTCCCCCATCAGGTTGCAGGTCATGTCACCCTCATTGAAATTATGGTTTTGTTTATTTTTATTAATCAAATAACACCTCCCTTTCCTCTTTGTCATTAACTTGCCCACAAAATTATGCATGCTTCTGATCTAAAAAGTGAGGATGTTCTCAGTGTTTTCTGTTGGTGTGGCAGAGATATGATTTTAGTTGGATGAAATAAATATTTAAGTCTGTATACTGTCTAACATGATAACTTAAAGAGTGAACACATAGTCTCAGAAACATGTGCCAGGGATAAGGCTTAGATTCTGTGACAAGTAAAAAGCTTTATACAAATAAATATAAACTAATTGAAGGTAAATTCTGTTTGGTTGTTTCAAGGGAGCATGATAAAGACCCTGAGAGTTTCTTTAAAGTATTGCTGAAACTTAGAGAGATGGAACTACATTTTCATGTATCTGTCCTTGGAGAGACCTTCACTGATGTACCAGGTACTTTTTTTAATTCTCTAATTCTTCAGGTGGCATAAATCAGGCAATTCTAGAAGTAATCTCTGTCTTTATATATATGTTTTTTTCTTAGAGTAATCAAAATGAACAGATGTAAAGATGTTGGTAAATTACATAGTAAAATCAAAAGATGCTGGTATGTTATAAAATCAAATAGTTATATTAAAAATATTTGAGCACTCTTTGATATTACTTTAGAGTATAAAGCCATTTATTTATGACATATGTTTCATGGAATGCATCTATATGGATGTAAAATATATAGATATAAGTGACTGGATAGTTCAGAGAATTATTAATGAGATACAGAGACTTTCAACTCTAGGTCACTGATCTGAATTCTGCCCTGACCAAACGTCACTTTTACTCATTTGATGGCAATTTGGCTTGTATGAAATAAGTGCAGTGAGTTTCAATTCATTTCTTAGTGGACAAATATTAACATCGTAAAGACTACCATCATAATTGGCACTAATTGTTGACATTATCAGTAGAAAGGACAACACATGAATTACAATGGAAACTCTCATCCCAGGAGTGGTCTCTTCAGGTTATATTTGAGACATATATTTATATATTTACATACATAGAGAGAGAGAGAGAGAGAGCGAGAGAGAGAGAGAGAGAGAGCGCATGTCAGATATCCAGCTGGTGTGAATTAGTATATCTGTTGACTTCAGAGGAATTTTGCCATTGTGGACTAGCTAAGGATCTGGCCCATAATATTTCTGTTCAGCCATATGAAATGTCAGAAATACTGCCTGTTGCTCCTATTGTTTATCTTAATTGATGTGTCTTAATTGATGTGCCAGATATGTGCTTAGACCTTGGATAGAATTTCTGTTTACCTGAGTAAACCTACCTTGAGTTTATTGCAGTTTGTATTAAGGTGGTATGTGTTTGGTATTTTTTAGTGTTGGTTGTTTGTTTTTTGTTATTTTTGTATCAAATATTCTACATACTGTTTAACCTCTGACCAAATTTTTGTTCTCGACATTCTTAGCTAATAGACTTGTGATCAGGTGGGATGCTTCTTGACATTTGCTGAGACTCAGTCTTATTGCCTACATGAGTCTACATTTTCTGCAATTCCACTGTTAAAGTAGTAATTGGTTGGTGGGTTTTCTGCCCCCCCTCCCAAGAATCTCAGGGAGAGGCATTGGTCACTAATTTAGACTGAATCGATGGATCACTTACACCATAGCCATTCTTTTTACCAGTTATATAATACCTGTGATATAAAACCAGTATAGAAACTTATGGTTAGATTCACAAAAACTTAGGGTCCTCAGTTCCATTTTAGATACTTAAAGCCCAGAACAGACCCCAGTAGGATGAAGAAAGACTGATCAGCTCCTCTTCTGCCCTCTCCCAGTCTTGCAAGTGTCTAAACTCTCTTAGCACTTCCATTTTTGCAGCATGAGCATGTGTAGATTTTGAAGCTCTCCTGGGGAAGACAAACAACCCCCCAGTCCCCATCCCCAGGCATCCCCAAGGTCCCACCCCAAGGCCTCTTCCCCTATCCCTCACCACAGTTGCTGCATGGGTCTCTGGCTGACTTCCTCTTCTCCTCTCCTTCCCCACCCCTACCTATGCTCCCCATTCCCCTCCCAGCATGAGAGGCAGCTGCTTATGTCCCCCTCCAAGGGCAACAACCTGCTTAGTGTGGGAGGAGGGCTGGCTGCTGTAGAATAACTCACTCACTGGCCTGTCTGTTCTTACCTGGCTGACTGGAACAGCGACAGACCCAACTCTTGGGGGGTACATTAAACAGACTCCCCATCAGGAAGCTTGGGAGACATAGAGGAAGTTTGAGCATGGGCAGACAGCATCAGTGGGAGATGGAATCCCATAAAATCCCAGTTTCCTGTGATCCAGGAGGAGTGCATATGAACGAAAAGTTAATTGTGGAAACACTTAGCAACGCACCTGAGCAAAAACAATGAAGTAAGCTGCACAATAATCTGAAAAACAAACAAGGAGCCCTGTGGGACTTGTAAAGACTAACAAATTTATTTATCACATGAGCTTTCATGGGAGCAAATCTCACTTCATCAGATGCCTTAAAGATGGGGGAACTTACAGAATGGGGAGAAAAATAAATTCAGGGAAGTGTAAATCATAGGATCAGCTTCCCTACCTTCAGACCATCTGACAGAGTGGGATTTGCTCCCACAAAAGCTCACATAATAAACAAACATTAGTCTTTAAAAGCACCACTGGACTCCTTGTTTGTTTTGCTGAACTAGACTAATGAGACTACCCCTTTGGAACAGTACTCTGAAACAGCAAGTATTATCCCTGTTTTTGAATGTGTTAGTCTAATTTAGTTAAAAAAAAAAAAAAAAAAAGGAAGAGTCTTTTGTTTTTCAGCTAGGCAATGAAATTAAAACTTAAGCCTTGACTGTAGAAGACTATTCTTTTGTTTTGTTTTGCTAAGAAGGCTGATGTCAGTCTCATGCTGCCTAAAGGCATAGCATTCTGTGCTTATATGCTCTTTGCAGGTAGCTTCCCGGCACTTGAGAGAACCAGGCTTCATGGAGCATAAAAGTTTTTGTCTTCCCAGCACAGAGGGCAGACAGCAGGAGAAGACGTGGGGGCCACCACAGCCACTTAGGGAAGTCCTAGCCTCCAATAAACTCCGCCCATGAGGCATGAGATTTTTCACAAGAGCTTTCGTGGGTGAAGCCCCACTTTGTTAGATGCTTGAAAATATATCTGATAAAGTAGGACTTCACCTACGAAAACTCACGTGAAAAATAAATTTGTTAGTCTTTAAAAGTGCCACAGGTCTCCTTGCTTGTTTTGCTGAACAGACTAACATGGCTACTCCTTTGCAACCAGTGATTTGGTGGGTACCTAGGGCCAGATCTGCATGAGTAGTGATATTTGGCAGCAGTCAATGGGAGTTATTCAAACTAGCCAGAGTAGCTTGCACAACTCCTGTTGATTTCCTAACTCCCTTTCAGTGTGGCATCTTCTGCACTGCGCCAATGGGAAATCCGTTCTCATCAACGTAGCACTACACCATTTGAGGGGGTAGTTTCATTAAGTCGATTTCTAGATTGACTTAGCAGTTCTTACCTGACAGCTAAGCTGATCTGGAAAGATTGATCTGACAGCAGTGAATTTGCTACTGTTGGTGGAAATGCAGCCTAAGTTTCTTGGCACATGTGTTCCCTGAGTGCAAATAGACCTCAAGCACAAAGTGTGATTATCCTAATAGAAACATATGTAATATGCTGGGTAAGTGGTTACGCAGCCAGTGACTGGCTCAGTTGCCGGCTAAGAAGCTACTGTCTACTACCCTTGTCATAACTAGAGGTGATGAAGATCCCAGCTTCAATCCCCAGTGATTAACCAAGGCATTGTTACGTTATACAGCTAATATATTTGAAATGTTATAAAAACAGCCCAGTTTTGTGCTCTGACAGTTAATGAACTGCAGCAAAGTATTTCTAATATATTAATATAGGACAGATATCTATCTCACGTACTAATGTAACTCCTTTGCCCTCTAGTATTTGACACTCTTTAATGTTTTTGTTCTCACAACACTTCTGTGAGGTAGGAATATGTTGTTATTCCCACTTAACAGATGGGAAACTGATACACAGTGAATAAAGGACTCATTCAGAGTCGTACAAGAAGTCTGCAGTGGAGCAAGGAATTGAACCCAAGTATCCCAAGTCCCAGGGTACCATTTTAACAACTGAGACAATTCTTCCTGTCTAGACAAGTGGGGGTTTTTAGGTTTCATATAAGATCCAATTGAACACCCATTAAAATCAGTTCCAGAGGGGTAGCCGTGTTAGTCTGTGTACAGCAAAAACAACAAGAGTCCTGTGGCACCTTAAAGACTAACAAATTTCTTTGGGCATAAGCTTTTATGGGTTCCAAGCCACTTTGTTAGATGTATCGGATGAAGTGGGTTGGAGCCCAGGAAAACTTATGCTCGAAGAAATTGGTTAGTCTTTAAGGTGCCACAGAACTTTTTTTTTTTTTAAATTATTATTATTAGTAGTAGTAGTATTAAAATCAGTGTAAGACTCTCACTGGTTTTAGTGAGCTTTGGATCAGGTTCATAGTTCACAATTCCAACTGTCCCATGATAAAGACACTGTTACTCTCTAGTTCATAATACCAAGTTAGCATCTCAGTGTAATCCTGATGCACTCTTATTTCATATCAGCATAAATCACCCTGGTGTAGGATATCTGTCTAGACTCATAGTGGCCTAGAAAGGAACATTTTGCTGCGTATTTAAATCAGCAAACTGCTACCTCCAGTTACTCCTATGGCAAGATCCATGTCACTGATTATCAAAGGTGAAATGATGTGCCTTTATGCAAATTTTACATGTCACTCTCTTGCATCCAAAATCAGGAACAAAATATAAATAAAAATATACAGTTTAAACTAATTTGTTAAAAATCAGTGTGTTCCTGATCCTGCGTGTTCCCAACTCCTCCACTGGAAGTTAAGGATATCAGCACTAAAACTGGCCAGAAAATGTCTGACAGAATGTTTTCCCATCAGAGAATGCTGATTAATTGAAATTGAAATGTTTTGTGAAGACAGTTTGATTTCAACAATGCTTAAATGGAACCCAGGCTGGTTTCCATCAGAAATCTGCTTGGTTTCCTGCTAGCTCACCTGCCCATCTCGCTTGTAACCCATCTGGTGACCTGCTGTGAAGCCCAGGCTTCTAGGCTCCCAGGTGTTTGGCAGTCTGCCTGGTGAGCTGACAGGGAGCCTGAAAGCCCCGGTAGTCATAACTCTAAAGCTCTGAGGTACCTGGCTTAACTGGGGCTCTCAAGCTTCTGATTTCCTTTCACCCCAACACATCCCATAATGGGGAACTGGGACTTTTCATTCCAAATTGGAATGAAAACACATTTCAATTCAAACTATCCAAATACTGTATAAAATGGAATTACCTTTGCCCCATACAACTCTAATCAGCATATCTAAGAAAATGCTCAACATCTTTCAGAGCCAGAATCTTATTTTATAGTTAAGGCTGGGCTCTCTATTAGCCTTTGCTAGCTGATAAAAATACTAACACATAAAGCTGTGTAAAAAGCATCTTTCCATGTACTTTTGACTTTAATAATATTTTGAACAGCAGGGAAGAAAGGGAATCCAAAATATAGATATTTTCAGGTGAAAAATTATTTCATTTCCCCTTTACAATAAAATTTAGGATTAAGAACTTCTGTGGAGAGGTTCTGGTTTATGTCCATCACGAAACAAGTCATTAATCTAATATTTGTGTATAATATTCTTCTGTATTGTGCTCCATTTTTCCTAGTTCATGAGAACAACTGTTCTGTGTAAAGTTTTCATGATTCAAAAGAACTGGAGCTTATTCAGACTATACAAGTTTATGTTGGACATATACAAATAAACAGTAAGAATAATCAAACCTTATTGTGAGAATATATGTAGTCAATTGAGTAGGTTTTAAAACAAAACAAAACAAAACAAAAAAAGCCAACCAAACAAAAAAACCCACAAAGAACTAATGATGGGTAAATCTCAAAACATTTTGGAGTTTGTCTCACCTGTATTCAAAACTCACTCCAAATTCTTTGTATATTTTCATCTCTTGAGGTATAAAGTTGGGCTTGAAACAGTTGGACTTAGAATAAGGGTGGGTTTTTTTGTTTTTGTTTTTGTTTTGTTTTTTTTTTGTCAGATGTCTACTATTTCCTGCTTCCTACTGAACAGGAAACATCACAAGAATGGTCTTCTTTCTATTATTCTAGCACTTCCCCCTCTGGCCCCAACAGGAAACTAATCTGGTATAAAATAACTGTGTGGACTGCTGATGTTCAACTTCATTTGAGCATTAGGAGAAGGCTGTTAAACCCATTCTTCTGGGTTTTTTGGCTAGCTCTGCTTTTTGTATTATTTTATATTTATGAACACCTGCTCTCCAAAGGCAAGTCTTCAACAGAGATTCTCACTTGTGTGCTTAGGGACTTCTGGCATTGGAATTTGGGACACTCTTTAGAGAAAAGAAATTGAAAAGTTTCTACTGTACAGTTACAGAATGCTTCACTAGCCACAGGGAGACAGTGTGCCTTGATCTCTGGCAACTTACTCTTCATAGAATCATTGAATCAGAAGGGACTACAAAGATCTGTAGTGTAAACCCCTGCTAAGATGCAGGAATTGTTGTGTCTAAACATCCAAGACAGATGACTATCTAGCCTCCTTTTATAAAATTATATATACATAAGGTTATATTTTCCTGGTGAATACAAAAGGAATACTAGCTACTGTATCATTGGTATGCTGTTTTTAAGGTGAGTTCTTTTCTTTGACTTAGGCCATTTTGTGTAAATTTTGTTTCACTCTCTCAGCCACTGGTGTGAGCTACAAGACAAGCAATTACACTGGTACATAGACCAATGAGAGGTCTAAGATACAACATTTAATAGCACACAGGTTTCTGTCATTAGTTTCTAAGGTCCAGTCCACACTGAGACTACAGGTCGACATAACACCGCTTATTTCAAACCTCTACAGCAGTGGTTTTCAACCAGAGTGCCACGGCACACTGGTGTGCTGTGACAACTGTCCAAGTGTGCCATGAAATTATAAAGGTAATGAAAATCAGTGTAAAGCAAACAGTGTTTCATCTTAAACAATATTCTCTCCAACCAAAATTGCAACTCATAAAACTCACAAAAATTAATCATCAAATTAAAAGCAAGATGTCAGTCTTTCGATTCTAAAATGGGAACATTCTAGTAAGATTTCTAACCGTGAACATTCTAGTAAGGCCATAACTATGTAAGTAAATGTGACATTTTTGAGCAATCAATTCAGCTGAAAAGAGTGGGTGTGCCATGGAATTGTTTGTCTCACTGAAGGGTATTGTGTTACTGAAAAGGTTGGGAACCACTGCTCTACAGCCTGTGTCTATGCTGATGTAGCTATAAAGGCAAACTAAGAGATACCATAGGTCAGCAGGAGGCATAGCATTTTGGTCAACTTTGATAATCTGAATTAATATCACTGTAAACAGAGTGCAGTTTAAAGCAGTATTACTAGCCTCTGAGATCTATCTTAGAATGCCCTGTTCTTGCATCTCTGACATTCCTGGTCTTCTGCACTTTGGCCACGTCATCAGTAAATAGCTCCTCCCCTGTCTGCAGCACCAGGAAGGTTTGGATTCTATTTCCTGCTTCAGCGGCGTGGAGAGCTTTTCACCTGAGCAAGTAATGGCATCTAAGCTTTTTCTGCTTGTTTGTGAGAAGAAGGGAGCGAGAGAGGACACAGTGTGTCTTGGAAGGATGGTTAACTTCCCACAAGCCACAGCACTTGGTTGTACTGTGAGATGGCTACCCATAGTGCAATATTTTTAAATTTGACCTAATGGCAAGCAACAGGGTTGCAAGAACCCATCACAAGAAGTGTGGTGTGACCACACTCCTCCAAATTTATTAATTTAGCAGATCAACACCAACTTGAAATCTTACCCCAGCGTAGACATGCGCTGAGTGATCATGGCTAGAAGCACTTGTGAAGCGTAAGACAGAAACTCTTGTGAACCTTAGTGATGGGAGCAGTTTACGAGAATCTAATGATATTTAAGACATATTGCAAAGCTCATATTTTCCCAAAATCTTTGAAAATGGGGCAGAGGAGGAGAATTCTTGTGGGGAAAGGAAGAATTGAGTTTTAAAGTTGCCTGTCTTACTATTGGTAGTTTATAGTTAATTGTACTACTTCATTTTGGATTTGCTTTTAAATTACATCTAGGGCACCTATCACATATGCATAAATGTACTTTTTTTAAGCTTTTTTATAAATTTAAATAAATGTAGAAACTGTAGTGATTATCATGGCTAGGAATGGATGGTTTATATGACTCTAAAGCTAGGAGTGTCACTTTCCAGTGTCAAAAAGTACTTAGTTTTAGCCATGATCAACTGATGTATTGGACCTTAAAATCAAAACATTACTATTATCACATAGAAAAATTATTTTAAATATTTTTTAGAGTTTTCAAAGTGTATCAGACAAAATTCTTTCTTTTCCTGAGTTAGACTGATATGCTAAGATATGCTGTCTGTCTAGGAAGAATGATGAGAAAAGTTGCCCCAAATTGCTACAGTAATTTTTCTGTGAAATATGTGACACAAGCAGAATATATGATGGTATCACATGGAAACAAATTTTACTGAGTTATTTTGGATTATATGGTTTATCTTATTTGTAGCTTTTTGTGTCAAAGTGACTCACCAGCCAGTGTGCTGCCCTGTGACTGGGAAGGTCATTGCAGAGTTTCACCCTCTGTAGTCCTGCTGACCAGGTCATCCTGTGGTCCCCTCTTGCCTTGTGACTTGGCCCTTCAGCCATATCACCTTTTGTTTCATTTCTTTTGGGGTAAAGAGAGTGTTCACTGAATAGTCTGTTTGGTCACTGGTGTCTGGGATCTTCTCGCTATTCTTCCCAGCATAGGGGACCCCTCTGCTATGGGTTCCAGCCCAAGGATCTTTGTGGCAAGTGGCTAAGTTCTGTCTACAGAGACCTCTTGCTTCTTTTGTGAGCTACTTCCCACAATATGTCCACCTTCTCCTCCAGAGGTTCACATTCTCAGCAGGAGTCTCCCTGATGGCCCAGTCCCTAATCTCAGTATTTAAAGTACCAAGCAAGAGGAAAGTAAATTAATAGAAATGAGGACAAATGGCAGCTTCTCTAGCCTATCAGTATCCTCCAGCATTCTGTACTACTGCTGTGTGTTCACAGTCAGCTCAACATAGCTAGATCTTCTGCAGTGCTCCTCTCTGGGTGATCAGGGTCAGGGATTTGTCAGTGTCCCACTCTGGGACCTTTTAAACTGAGCTGCTCACTTTTTAAGTTCCAGAGGGGTAGCCATTTCGTCTATTTCAGCAAAAATAAACAAGGAGTCCTTTGGCACTTTTAAAGAAAAAACAAATTTATTCATCCCATGAGCTTTTATGAGTAGAATCCTATTTCATCAGATTAGCATATGTCACAAGTGTGGGTATGTGAGGCTTGCTGAACCCAAAGCTGTTCTTTAACCCTTTCTTGTCTGCTTTGGGGGGTTGTACACATTCTTCTGTACATGATGAGTAGTGCAGATCATCCCAAATTCATGCCAGAAAAAGCTGTATACCACACCTCATGTTTTTATTATCTATCTATCCATTTGTCCAGATGTAAACAGATTTTATATGAAGGGCAGTGTGATGAAATATGATTGATCTCTATGGATTTGGGTGTCCATGTTCCCCACGAATCCCATATGTAGCCATCCCTAACAAGTGCCAATAAAATTTATGGCACATATATTACATAATATTTATTTAAAGAGTTTTTAAAGCATTGTAAAGGAGTTTAAAGGATATTTTATATCCTGTCATAAGACAAAATTCCCTTAGTATCACACATTGTTATTTTATATGCTTTGGTGAGAAGTGAAAATTATAACTAATACATTTATAGAACACCTTACTAGATGCTCTCTATTGAGAAAGACGGTCATACTGGTTTTAAAAAATATTTAGAGAAAACAGGGAGGCAGCTATCAAAATTTAAAATAAAATAATATATAACAAACAGAAGAAAGGGGGAGTTGATGCAAATGACTATAAATCAAAAGATAGGAACTGTCAAAAATTGATAAGGGAAGCAAAGAGACAAAAGGAGAAATCTATGGCTAACAGAATTAAGGGTAATAATAAGTATTTAAAATACATCAGAAGCAAAAAGAACCCTGGCAATGGTATTCATCCATTAGAAGATGGAAATGGTAGAGTCATCACTAATGCAATAAAAGCAGAAATGTTCAATAAATATTTCTGTTCTGTATTTAGGTAATAAACAGATGATACATTGTTAATATATGGGAAAGATAACATTCTTTCCGTTCCACTATATCTCTTGAGGATATTAAACAGAAGCTACTAGAGTTAGATATTTTTTTAAATCAGCAGGTCCAGATAATTGTAATCCAACAGGTTTAAATTAGCTGGCTGAGGAGCTTGTTGCACCATAATGTTGCTTTTCAATAAGTTTTGGAACACTAGTGAAATTCCAGATGACTGGAAGAATGCTACTGTTGTACCAATTTTTAAACAAGGTATACCCAACAATTATAGGCCTATCACCTTGCAATCAATCCCAGAAAAGATTATGGAGTTACTGATATGGGGCTTGATTAATAAAGAATTAAAGGAAATTAATGGAATTAATGCAATTTAACATGAGTTTATATACTTAGATTTCTATAAGGCATTTGACTTGGAACCACATGGAATGTTGATTGAAAAACTAGAGGAATATAAAATTAATATGATATGCATTAAATGGATTAAAAACTGGCTAACTCATAGGTCTTAAAATGTTACTGTAAACAGGAAATAGTCATCAAGCATGTGTGTTTGTATTAGGTTCCTCAGGGATCAGTTCTTGGCCCTACAATATTTAAAATTTTATAAGTGATCTGGAAGAAGACATTAAATCATCACTGATAAAGTTTGCCGGTGACACAAAAAATTGGGTAGTGGTAAATGATGACGAGAATAGGTTACTGATTCAGTGTTTTCTGGATCACTTGGCAAAATGGGCAGAGGCAAACAATGTGTGCTTTAATACAGATAAATGTAAGTGTATACATGTAGGAACAAAGAAATTAGGCCATATTTACCAGATTGAAGATTTTATCCTGGGAAGCAGTGGCTCAGAAAAAAGATTGTGATGGATAATCAACTGAATGTGAGCTCCCAGTGTGACGCTTTGGCCAAATGAGCTAAGGGGACTTTGGGATGCATACATAGGGGAATCTCACGTAAGAGCAGACAAGTTATTTTACCTTCATATTTGGCACAGGTGCAACCCCTGATGGAAAATGCGTTTCATTCTGGTACCTGCAATTCAAGAAGGATGTTGAGAAATTTGAGAGGTTAATAGAAGAACCTCAAGAATAATTAAAAATTTAGAAAGGACACCATATAGTGATAAACTCAGGGTTCAGTCTAAAAGAGAAGATTAAGGGCTGACATGAGTACAATCTATGAGCATCGAGATGAGAAACAAATTTTTAATCTAGAACAGAAGTTTTAACATGATCCAGTGGCTGGAAGTTGAAAGTATACAAATTCAGACTGGAAATAAGGTGTTTGTTTGTTTGTTTGTTTGTTTGTTTGTTTGTTTGTTTGTTTGT
>ML681984.1:23195909-23290909 GCA_007922195.1 Podocnemis expansa | reverse complement strand
TACATGATGCATCCTGTGCTTTAGTTTTAGAACATCACCTTGGTGGGTGGTCATCATCTTTCCTTGCACCAAATCTCTACCTTCTTGACATCATGTTTGAAGCTGGATTCCTGCCCAAACACCAAACTTGGTTATTATCGAGTTTGAAGGAAATATGAAATGCAGTAATCTGCAAGAGGAAAAGGCAGACCAGCAATGTGATTCTTGCAGTTCGATACATTATGGTTACATTCCACACTATTTAAGTCCTTGGCAGGATTTTTTAAAATAGTTTATTCATGATGTTCATTATTATGAGTTGTAAAGACTATGAGAATTTCATTTTTAAATGTCTTATGGAATGTATCACTTTCTTAGATCCTGTAGACATGCTGTGGAAACCATAACATAAAATATGAGTTACTTACAATAACTAATTTTAATCCCATCTGCTAAGTATGACAACATTAGCATTTCCACTTAATTAAAAACACCCTTAAAGCAGCAATGTTTTAATCACTCCATTTTATTTACTCTCCTCCGGTGTCACTTATAATTGTAACTTTTTATTTTTTAATAATGAGGGATTTTTTTCTCTGTGCATCACACAAAAAAAGTGCTGTCGATAATTAGCAGTCTTCTGTTATTACTAGATTCAGGTGTCACAACTGTGTCTCATCCTCATTACAGTAAAAAATTTCACCTATCAGATTCATTATTGCTAGATAATGCGACTGAGAGCCTTAGCAGGCCCTCCAGAAAAGTAATTCAGCCAAGCAAAATTATCAGCTAATTATATTTAGAATCAAAAGCCCAACAACTATTTGCAGATAAATTGTATGAATTGAAGTGAATAGATCTGAATATTAAGATTCATAGATTTAGCAGACGATTTGTTAATTGGAATAAAAAGGTCATTTACTAGCCATTTTAACAATAGATCAATTGGAATTCTATTTATTATTTAACTGGTAATGCTTAAGAATCGAAACGATGAATAATTGTGTTATTGTCATGATATGATACTTTTCTGCTAAATGACAAAAGTATGTGAAAGTTACAATCATGCTTTTTAAATACTGAATCTAAAATCGATATAAAATGTATAGCCAGTGTTATTTCCAATATATTTCAAACTCTAGGAATTATGATCTGAATGGAGCATAGTATGGTGGAGTCAGTGTTTGATTCCAGGAACCTTTGAGGAAATATATTCAGTTTTTACAGTGTAGAGGTAGAAAATTAGTATGTAAATAAGATCATTTGCAAATGAAAGAAGTAATTTGAAATCTTAACTTTTCTTCAGCATTCTATTGAACTATTGGATTCTAATTTTAAGGATTCATGATGCAGACAGAGGTTTTGGAAAGGGGATGTTACATAGTCAGCTGATGACTCAGATTGCCTCTTGGCCTGCAGCTATTACTAAATGGTTTTGATTTTTTTCTTTTTGGTTGTTTGTTTGTTTGGATGATGAAGAAAAACTTTAAAATTCTAGCTGCTTTGATATCTGACACAATATTTAAGAACTGAAAAATCATCAAGTAAATTGCATAACAAACATTTCTCTCTAATAAGAAAGAGAGTGGTAGACTTTGTACACTTTGCGATGTTTATTGTTGTTAAAATGCACCTTGAAATGCGTTTTAGTTTAAAAAAAAAGAAATTACAATTTTATAAAGTGTATTATGACAAAATTAACAATTACTGTCTTTCAAAGTACTTGAGAGGAAATGTGTATCTTGGTCCTGCTAAAGCTAAGGACAGATTTAAGAACAAAATTTTAAACTAATTTTTTTTCTTAAAAGCTTAGCAGGACCAAAGAAAACAATTCTTTTTGCACCAGGTTAGGCATATGTAATAAAATAAAAGCAAAATGTACAGAAACATGTTACAATGTATTCATTTTGTCATTATAAATAAATAAAAAAAGGAATGTTGGCAAGACTAGGAGAAAAGCTGAAGTTAAAAATAAAGTCCTCCTATGGTCAACATGTTGGATATTTTCAAAGACTCTCGTAAAAGAAACATATTTTTAAAAGTGCTTTGAATTTCACTGTGTAATTTCTGGCCAACAGAAATTACAGTTGTATCTTCATAGTTTATGATACGCATGTCAAATCAGTGGCCATTATACAGAAGGAATAAGTTAAATATTCAGTATTTCAATTTGTTCAGTTATCAAAATGCAAACATGAACATGGTAATTTCTCTTTACATTTGCTATTTGATAACTTTCTGACATTCTTTTGCAATTATAAAATATTTAGGTTTGATATGGAAGGCTATGCAAATTGTTTGTCAGAAAAAATAGTGATCACTATTAAATGCTTTAGCAAAGAATTCCTGACAATATTTATTAAGAAATACAGATTTTGAATCCTGAATCATATGATCTGAAGCATGTGCATAAAGCTAAGATGTCCCAACCTATTGGCACTTTTCTTAGGCAGTGCTTAAGAGGAGCTTTGAATTCCTATAGTTAAAGGACAAAGCACTTTATTCCAGGTAATTGTTATTGCATGAATATCCTTGTTTTTCTGCAACATTATTAAGAAAAGCTGTCCATACTTCACTGTGTTGTTACATGTGTCTGTCTGCTGATTATAAAATGTGTTAAACAGTATTTAAAAAACAAAAAAATGCAGAGCTGCGCTTTGATTTATTCAGTGAACAAAACATATGCTCGCTGTTCTGTTCTATGTAATTCATATGATCAATAAAATTATCTTTAAAAAGAGCAACTTTGGCAGTTAGAAGGATTATACTGCTGAACAGGGAAAATGATTTACTTTTGTGTTATGCAGACAACTTCCATGCTGTTGGACCCAAATATGTTTTTGACTCACTGATGTATTGCCAATGTATTTGTTTATTATTCTTAATCTTTAGGATAGAAGCTGTATACTGTGGTTGTTATCCACTGTGTCCTAATGCTTTGGTGTTTCCAGAAATATTTCCAGGTAGCTACTTTAATGCTCATTCTTTTTGTTGAAATTAAATGCATGATTCATGCTAAAGTATAAAGTTTGAGAATAAACTTAAGCAAAAGCAATTGTTTATTTGGCAAGCCAACATGTTAGTGTTAAGGAAAATTTTATGTGTTTTAATACATTAGACTAAGTTTATATTTACCATCTGTTCTTTCAAGATAACACAAAAGCAAGTTTTGAAATAGCATTCTTCATTGTTAGCATACACAACCCATAATGATAGATTTTTATAAAAAGGTCAATGCTGCTGCAATAGTTTGCAGATTTTTTTAGTGATATACAGAGAGAAAAATAGAGGCCTGAAAATCACACCAAATTATTTAAACAATTTAATGCTTAATAATATGCAACTGTGGTACAGGATACACACTAATATAGTAGCAGTTCTTTGAAAAATCTCATCACTAAATGCATCACATATGCATTGTGTTACATTAGAATAATGTATTTTAATCACCCAAAGGAGATGTCTAAACAGCACAACTACACAGTCTTATTTAGCATTAAACATCCTTGTGAGCTGAGGTAACCTTATAAAATCATGCTTAAATAATGTAAAACATGAGGCGGCACAGAGCAATATGCATTTTTAATTAGTAAAGTGACTAATATCGAGTGTGTGCTTTGAGGTTTTTGTTTCATTAAAAATGTATCTGTTTTTCCTGCAGCTGAATATCTGTATTCTACACCTGAACAGCTTTTTAAAAGGCTTCAGAATTTCTGCAAGAGACCAGATATTGTAAGGAAACATCTCTATAAGGTAGTTGTTCAGAATAGTTTTACAAGATATAATGCCATATTGAAGTACAAAGAAAAAACCTTAAAAAAAACAACAACATTTAATTAACATACTAATGTTTAAAGGAAACATGCTAGGGAAGGATATTGGTCGTTACACTAACAAGGATTAATTAAACTAGATGCCAGTTATATTAACCTAGGTCTTATGAAATACATACACTTAATGCATGCTACATGCTTTAAAAAAAAAATATTGTTTTCTAAAATGACTGTCCTTTACATTTGGACCCAAGAGGCTTATAAAATGAACCCGGATTAATGTTACTCATTAGTTTAAAAGGAAAGTAAAAGAAAGATCCTACAATTATACTAATGAGGATAAATCTACAGTCCTATCATAATTTAATCTGCAGTCCTCAAGATGTTCAGGTGAATGACATCAGGTAAGTTCTTCTTCCCCCTTTTCCAACTATATTGGTAATTATGAATATTTAACTCTTTGTGCTAAAAGCTTAAAAGAAATAAAATTTAACTTTTAATGTGCTTATAATGTATCATATGAAGAACTTAGAAAAAAGTTGAAAGCATCAGTTACCAATATTTATCCAACCATTATTCTTTGCAGTGATTCCTTTAAAGGGATGAAAGTTTAAATTATTGGAACGGCCATTTAAATTCTGATCCACCGGTCTATTTTTTCAGATGGATTTGCATGCCAGGGTAGCAATCAAACTTTTTTTAGTTATGTGATTGTAGGTCATTTACTTGTTTTACATTATTACACTAATAACCTATCATCATATTGTGTTATTTTGATAAAACAGATATTTTTACACATGCTAATGTGAAAATTTACAATTCTGAGTGCTAACTTAGGGCTCTTTCACAAGCCTTAGGTGCACTGGGAACGAGGGTGAGGCACAGTGCCTGGGCATGATACAGGCAAAACAGATAACATTTTTAAAAGCATCTAGGTCACTTAGGAGCCTGAGACATATTAAAAGTCATTCAGATTTAGGCTTCTAAATCACTTAAGTGCCTCTGAAAAGTTTCCACAACATCATTAGAGGCCTGGAGGATCATGGCTAGAACTTCCTTTTGCAAAATCTGTTTAACATGGGTGGTAAGTGCTCCCACTTTCTTTGTAGCCCTCCCAGTATGCAGGTAATGGGCCTGCCCAGTAAACCTCTCCTAACCAGGGCCACAAATGCCAAAAATAGCACTTATCCCCTTGTCCCTATTGTGAACCAGAAAATGCCTAACCTCACAATGCATGCAAACTCTCTGACCCTCACCATCTTTAACGTACCTGTGCAGGAGGAAGTGTAATTTAACCCTGAATGTATGTTTGACTTATTTGGTGACCTAAAAACAGATATTTGCATAATGATACATCAGAAGAAAATGTTGTTTCTGCAGGAAACAGTTAAACTTCAAGTAAAAAGGGAGAGAACCAAAAATGCAATTTAACACCCAATTTCAAGCTCATTATCTTTCATTGTCTATTAAGTTGGCAATGGTTCAGAAGGTAGCTCATAATAGTTTAAAATGCTGACTGAACACTTCTAGTATTCAGTATTACTTCTTGACTCAGTACTATACATGTAGACTCCTTGTTTTTTCAAAGGCAGAACAGTCCTTAAACATTTACCTTGACATTTCCCAATTTTTCAAGTTCAGTTAGCAGTTTGGTTCACATAGCTCTACCTTATGCATACGAATCCATAGCTCCTGCTTAAAAGGAATGCTAGGATGTTGAAAATGGAAGTAGTGTCAGAACAAATTTTGATACTAAAAGTCTAAGGTATTGAAACATGGCACAGAGAGTGACGTGTGCACAGCCCCATAAGCAAAATGCTTCCTGTGCCTCTTTTTGAAGAAAACACTCCTTGGTGAAATAGTTATATGAAAGTACCACCACAGAGATGGAGCAGTTTATCACATCACTGCACATTACGAACCCCACAACCAAGTGTTTGTAAATTTTAACTGTTTGTATCAGCTTTTGCAACAAGTAGCACTGAAAGGTGGGGGGGGGGATGATTGTAAAGTTACAAAACTAGATTTTGATCCAAAGCCTTGTGGCAATCGGTGAAAAGATTCCCTTTGACTTT
The DNA here is from genome assembly GCA_007922195.1 of Podocnemis expansa. Taxonomy (NCBI): domain Eukaryota; kingdom Metazoa; phylum Chordata; order Testudines; family Podocnemididae; genus Podocnemis; species Podocnemis expansa. Next base: position 23,285,082 of record ML681984.1, on the reverse strand, counting down.
AATGGGCTTTGGATCAGGCCTGAAAGTATAAACACAGTTACTCCCTCTGCACCTAGACCCAAATATGCAAAAGTTGTTTAGTTTGCCAATAAAAAAGTTGCTGGAAGAATGTCAGCTTAGAGATGTGTAGTAAATAGTAATGATAGAATTCTTCAGGCAGTTGAAAAGAACAGTAAACAATACCTCAGCAGTGAATTCATCTGGGGTATACATACGCTTATTCACAGAGATTAATTGCTTTACATTTAGGAGCCCATGGACAGTATGTATGACAGTGATACATGAACAGTGATCTGCAGCATACTCCTATTTTCTTCTTTCATAATCCTTCCTGGCACATTCAGTTACTAGGAGTTCAAAACAGTCATGTATTCCTGCAAAGACATGTAAAAACTTTAAAAGCAAGCCAAATATTGTCCTTTACATTTCAGACATACGTATCATAAATCCTGAAATAGGAATAACATATCAAAAAGTGCCTTTACTTACATTTTCTGCTTATTTTTGTTGCCTCTGTATTATTAAAAATATCAAAAGTAATCAAATACATGGCTACATCATTCTGTCGATTATATGCAGTGTTTGTTTCAATTTATAAAGTTAGAGGCAAAAGTACGATAGAATTATATTTGTTGAGAAAAAGGCAGTCAACTTAAAAAATAAAACTCCAAAGGCTGTATTGTGAATAAAACCTGAGTGCTCTGTGAGGTTTAAAGTAAAGTCAAATACATCTGAATGCCCAAGCAAAGCTGATGTCTAGCACAGCACAAGACCGGATGTGCCACTATTTGTTTTAATGGAAGTTCAAACCAGCACCCTTCCCTTCCTCTATTCACCTCCAAAAATCCCATGAAAGTGAACAAGCTAACACAATAAATTGCATCAGTTTAACTGTATATAACAAGAATACACATTTATAGCCTTTTATAAAACATACATAATATAAGTATCCACTAAGGACTTTTCGTGGTACACATTGTTTATCCTTTATACTATAATGGTGCTGAAGGCTCATTTCAGTTTGAATGCTACATCCCACAATATGAAGAGAGGATATTTGTCACAAAAATAATTGATCAATTATTTGCTCTACTCTAACTTTTTTCTATTTATTTAAAAGTTAGCTTTGTTTTCCTGTATTGTAAGCGACTACACTCATAATGAGTAGTAAACAAATAACCATGGTGAATCCACCCCCAGTTGAACACAGAATTGGTTTCCATCAGTAATAAAAGGGAGAATCTGTCTATGTCAATGTCAAGTGGGATTTAAAAAGTAGGGGTACCATCTTTCCCTGACATTTTCTCCTGTTTACATTAGGAAGCTCCTTTAAGTCCCTCGGTTCTGCTTTTTAACTTAAAAGAGAAATATAAAAGACTGTGGGGTGGAACAGAGCAGGAAGGGATGCAGAAGGATGGACATGGAAGGAGGCAGCCTTTTTAGTAATCTCACATATCCGGCCGACTAAATGAACAGAGCTAGGCTTTCCATCAACTTCAGCTCATACAGGCAAATTCACTTAAATATCTGAGAGCAGATATTTACTTAATGGAGAGCAGAATTTGGCTCACTTTCGGATATGATATTACTATTATTATTTCTGCAACACCACAAGAGTACCTTATTTGCATATGAAAAGACACATTGCCTGATATTTATCAGTTAAACCAGCATAAATTAGGGTCTCCTCAACTGAAAGTCAGTGTTATTATATTGATGTGTAACCAGTGTAAGTATGATCCCAGTCAGATCTACAACCTCTGCTCTGAGTCATTTACAGTCTAGGGGCTTGATTATGTTATAGAGTAGAGCTAATCAGAAAAAATTCTGATGAATCATTTTTTTGTCAGGATGTGCCTATTAATCAAAATTGAACTGGTTCTTGGAAATGGCTTGATTTTGACAAACTTCTGATGAACCTCAGAAACTCAAATCTTGACAGCTTGCATTCATGGGGCTTCCAGGCTCCTTGTTCCCTTTCAGCCCCTCATGCAAGCTGCCAAGTACACGGTGCTTCCTGGGCTTTCATGCTCTTCAGACCTGGACATGGAGCTGGAGACTCTGGAAGTGCTAGCACTTGTTGACTGAAACTGACATGATCCTTGTCAGTTTTACTGCTATCCATCCCTAAATAGCAGTGGTTCTGTCATTTTCTTAACTTGACACTAAGAGTCTGGTCAGTTTTAACACTGCTGTGCAGTAGTGGGCAGCAGTTAAACTGACAGGAATCATGTCTGTTTCAGTCAGCAGCTGCCAGGATTTTCAGGATCGCTAGTTCCACTGCAGTCAGCCAGCAATCCTGAGGAGCTTCATTAGTTTTGGAACCACCATATTTCATTGTTTCCAGGATGAAATATTTCAGGATTTCACTTCCATTAAAATTTCTGAGGTCTTTTCTGTTTTGTCCCAGTTCCAGGAAGAAATAAACATTGAAATCTCAAAAGTTTTTCAGGGTTGGGAAAATCATTTCCCATCCACCTTTTCTAATTAGGCAAAGCTGTGTGTTGCAGGCTGATTGGGCTTAGAGGGAGGCGTTCCGAATACCTTGGCACACGAAAGGATCACTCATACACCTGCATGGAGCATATACATGCATATATCTACTGCATAGCTGGCTAATTTCACCACTGTGGGCATAGTGTGGATCATTCCTGCTCTTGCCAAAGAAACCTGCAAGTCTCTTCTCTCCTCTGTTACTCTTCTGGAGGGCAGAGACTTGCAGTTCTATTTTGGTCATTATTGAGATCATGCAAAAATGTGGAGAAGCTTTACTGCTTAATCACTCCTCCCCTACTCCGGGAAGAAAATAAGTTGCTCACCCGCATAAAGGCCAGGGAGAAATTGTTCTGTTATGAATGGAGGAGCTGTTTTATTAGATCAGGTATATCGTCCATCTGTTCCAGTACTCTGTCTTCAGTAGCATCCAGCACTGGATGTCTGAGGAGCAGATCTAAGAAGCCAGCCATAGGCAGATGTAAGATAATAATCTACACGTGACTTTCCCACCTAAGGTGTCTTACTAGTATCTAATACTCAGAGATAGTCTTAAGCCCTGGAGTATGAGGTTTTATATCAGTTCCCAATAACTCTGATTCACTGTTGTAATTCCAGATATTACTGTTATCTGTATAAATATCCAATCTCTTTTAGAATTTTGCCACATTCTATTATGGCAGTGAGTTCCACAGTCTAAGTACAGGCTGAGTGAAAAACTAATCCCCTTGATTTGTTTTGATTTTTTCCACCTTTTAATTTAATTGAGTGTCACCTTATTTTTTGTGTTGTAAGACAGGGAGAATAGATGCTCCTAATCTCTTTTCTCTATGCCATTCATTGTTTTCGTACTTTCATAGAATTGTAGGTCTGGAAGGGACCTTGCAAGGTTGTCAAGTCCACTTCCCTACATGTATGGCATTATCTCGATCATCCCTGACAGGTGTTTGTCTAGCTTGCTTTTAAAAATTTGCAGTGATAGAGATTCCACAGCCTCCCTACGCAACTTATTCCAGCATTTAGCAACCCTGACAGTTAGGAAGTTTTTCCTAATGTCCATCCTAAAATACCCTTGCTGCAATTGTTGTAACTTGCTCGTTTCCTATTTTAGCCCCATTTCCTACTTCATTTTTGCTGCCATTCACAGTTTTATGTCCAGTTATTATTAACCTTTATGGTTAAAAGAGAAAGGGACATTATTTAGTACTTCTGCCATTTCTACATTTTCTGTTGTTGTTTCCCCACTGTCCTTGAATGTTGGGCCTACCTTTATCACATCCACTCTTATTTGTCTTCTTTCTAAGGTAGGGAATGCCAGTCTTTTCAGTCCTTTTTCCAATGGAATGACCAGTACTGCACTTACACACAGTATTCAAGACAAGACTGTATTATCAATTTATATAATGGCATTACAACACGTTCTGTATTATTTTCCATACCATTCTTCATGCATCAAAATATCTTTTTTGCTTATAGATGAACACTCAATGGGGCTTTATTGAGCTGTCCACAGTGTTAGTCCTGAGCTGATAAACTTAGTTTAGAACCTTGTAAGGTAGGGGTAGGCCATGTTTGCCGGCCTCCATGCTACCCAGCCCCCTAAACCCTCAGCAGGGACCAGGGGCAGGGCTAGAAAGATGCCTGGGGACAGGAGGGGCTAGTGGGGGGAGGAGGGGAAAGAGAAGGGAAGGAGGGGAAAGGTGGCCAGCAGGAAAAAGAAGCCGCATGTCTGCCACTATTTCGGCCCCAGACTTGGCGGGGGGTGGGGCCAGCAGGGGGTGCAGTCGTAACACCATGAAGCCAGGAGCCCTGCATGCTGCTGTGCATAGCCCCACCTGCCAGCTTTAGCATGCGTGCCAGAGGTTGTTGACCCCTGCTGTAAGGTATATGGGTAATATTCAAATAATTCTACCTCATGCGCACTACATTGCACTTATCAATAATGAACTTCATCTGTCATCATGTCATCCATTCACCTTGTTAAGTTAGATCCCTTTGTAGTTCCTCACAGTCAGTCTTCTGTTGACTTGACTACCCTGATTTTGTGCCATCTGCAAATTTTGCTACCTCACTGCTCACTACCCCTTGCGATATTAATAAATAAATAAATATTTAAATAACATCAGACCTAATATGAAATTTTAAGAAAATCCTTTGTCTCCTGTCTCTTAGCCATTTTTGGTCCATGACCACACTTTCCTCTCACCCCATGATTACTTACTTTATTCAGTAAATTTTTGGTGAGAAGCTTTGTCAAAGTCTAAGTAAATTCTATCTCCTGGTTCTTCTTTTTCCTTTAAAGTCACATTAAAAGAATTCTAATAGATTGGTGAGAAATGATGTGTCCTCAGTTTCTTAGTTACTCAGATGGTCCATTGTTTTCCTGGTTAGAAATATGCAAACAAGCAGGAAAAGAAGAATGACACAAAGTCACGCCATTTGGACTGTTTAGGATAGACAAGATAATTTTTTACTGCAGATTTTTTGTCTATGAGTTTTTTATTCTGATTGTAAAGTATTTTATGACAATCGCAAAACACTGTGGTGAAAGGAAAGCTCAGAAAAGTGAATTTTTAAAAAGAAATAAATGCAAGGCAGCTTGGTACATACATGTACCAAAGGCATTCAAGTCATACAGACAGTGTTTCCTAATTTTACAAAACATATATATTTGAAATATCTAGAAAAAAAGGTGTCTATAACTCATTTCTTATTAGTTTATTTTATTGGTCTTCTCTGAACTAATATGTTGCATCAACCTGCACCCTAAAATCAGTTTTAAAAACATGAAGAAAAGAAGGAAATGAGCAAAGAACTACAAGGCATTCTGGTTTGAACAATGAAAGACTTCTGGTGTATGTCTCAGAAAACTGAAGGTAGTTAACTTTATACTTCAAGATGCTTCTAAGTCATAGACCTAGTACCCGAACGCTTCTTTTCAAGGACACTGGATGTATTTAAATGTTGAATTCAAGCTCCCTTACATAGATAGATTCTTCCTCTTTAAAAAAGAGGATGAGATCGTTTACAGGGTTTTGAACTGAGCCAGTTCAAGGTGGTTCAGTCAGTTTTTGTTTTCTGGAAGGTTGGTATATTGTGCTCCCAATGTCATTTTTCATATTAAATAATCTGTAGTTCTTATGGTTTCGAAAATAATCTTTAAAATGTTAACAGAGTGTAATTGATGCAGTGCTGTCCACCTGAGTCCATACATATCCTGATGTAACAGTTCTGAGACTAGGGTGAACTTGCCCTATTTGTTTTAAGGGGATGTTAACTCTGAAGTTTAATGGTGGCAGTTTTAAGGGCAACATTGCTAATTATTTCATTGCTGATAAAACCATACAAGAAGAGGGACCATTTTGTTATGACAAATCACTCTTTTGCTAGTGGAGTGGTGTTTTTGTTCTTCTAGTGGGAGGAGTTTGTTTTGTGGGTGGAGCTTATGAATATACCAAATCTTCCAGTCCCCTTTCCCCCAAATCATGTTTGTAGTTTTATATATAGAACAAACAAACAAATCACTTAGATATTGAGTAGTGCAATAGTACTGATTTATCAGAAAACAACAAAATCCAAACACACTTTCACTGATGTACACACAGTGCAAAAGAACATTTACATTTATTTGTATCCTACTGCAGGTTGCTGTGAAGTAAAGGACAAAAAATGAGAACTAATCTAATCAAAAGAGGACAAGTATGCACATTATTGCCATCAAATGCTGCCAATTTTACTTTAAAAATATTTAAATTGATTTTAGTGTATGTGAAAAATGATAGATTGTAAATATTAGAGACTGAAGTCCTCCATCTGCACAACTGGTACTAACCCAACACGCAATAAATTTCCAAATAATGCCCTCGCTATGATCTGCCGTGTCAAAAGGTGGGAGTAGTTCCGTCTTCATGCCCATTCAGTCCTTGGCAGCACTCTGCTGAAACTGCCAGCCAAATTGTCATTTGTTTGGTGGCATGAACACTTGTGTGGCAGCAAATAAACTGAAACAGTCAAATAATTTAGTGTGGATAACAAAAATCAAACAAAAAAAAATACACAGTAACTGAATCACTGCTGATCTGGATCAGATTTGAACCAGCAAGTTCGGAGATGAGCAGGAACTGTATCCCTTTATTATTCTTCTGGACTTTCCAGCCCTTGCTGTTTCCATTATTTAATAGAAAGCAAATGCTAAAAATAAGCATATTTGTAAACCAAGTTACACTAAAACTAATGACTGCACCATTCTTAAAACAAACTTCACAGTTCCTACTTTTGGTAGAGTGATGCTCACCTGTGACTATCTCTTTAAAGGTGAAATTGGTTTCTGTGGAGAGGAAATGAAATAATCACTTAAGCATCTTTTGGTTTTGTTCTGATTTAAAAACGTCTGTGTTATCAGTGGAGCCTCTTACAAGCAGCAGAGTTGCTGATATCAGGTGAGGTGTATGCAGCAAATAGATCTTGTTTACAAAAATGTTTCATCCTGGGATTGGGAGTCTAATACTTTGATCCAATCAGAGGGCAGGATTTTCTGACCTGGTTTACAGTTGTATTTATATACTGCCCACACTGCTTCACACTCTGCCTCTGAAGAAATGAAATAGTTTGATATTAATCAAGCATTTATGTTATTTTGTTCACACTAAGGATGACTCTTTTTTGTTTTAGCAGCCAATGCTTCTTCATTTGATTTCTTTTCTTTTTCTCATAGGGTGAGATGGCTCAGTTTTCTTGGGCAGCACTACGTGGTAAATTCAGGTCTCTGCTCACAACAGAACCTAGGGAAGATTTGTGACAGATGGGGCTAAGTCACAAACTTGCAGCCTAAGGCAGAATCTGTAGAACTTTCCAGTGTGTGCCCATATTTACCTGATCAGAGAGAAAAGAAAATCTGCAGAGGAAGCTGAGCCTGGCTGCTTGTCATAGCTGACACAGAGCCATCTGCCACAAACCTGTGGCGGCTTCAGATCTCCAATCCCTGCCACCACCCCAACTCAAATTAAATACAGATTCCTAGAGACGTTATGATGGTTACACATGTCCTCGGCATCACATGCAGGAGACTGTTCAAAAAAAATATGTGGCCTGTTGTATAACCGCACTCATGTATCCCATATGTGGTGCCACATTGAATTTCCGGTTGAATCTGTTTTTATCCTTTGTACTGGATGACATGGTGCCTGAATTCTTTCTTTTTGCCGACATGATGGCAGCCAACTGCAGCTTCAAACGCTCACACTTGGCTGAGTTTCTACCTAGGTTGCCAGGTTATCATTGGAGCCTTATTGTGTCCTCAAAGGGCCACAGGGCCTGAAAGGAGGATCAGAGTGCTACTGGACTAATTGGGCAGCCATCTACGAATTGTTTGTAGGCAAAGCACTTTTCTTTTTACAAATTAATGACTCTCTGGCACAGGGTTTTTAAGTGAAGGTATTAATAAGAGGTCTGGCAGGTATTCCCATGATTCACAGTTACATTTGCATTTAATTAATCTTAAAGAAAGCTGCAAGATAAACAGCTGTAATTCAAACTAGCATGGGAAATATGCTACATGGTGCCATCTATCCGATAAAATGAAAGCTGAGACATTTGTTTTATTTCTCTCAAGGATGGAGAACAAACAGATAACAGTCAAAATACTTCCAATAAAAACAGTAATTTTTATGTAACTGCAGTTCATCAAAAAAGTTTGCATTCGGTTACAGATATAAGCTTTTAAAAATAAATCACTTATGATTCTAAGCGTTAAACTGTTATATTTGTTGATGTACAATGTTTTGAAGATTTAGACTGTACAATAAATTTTTAATAAAGTGCCCACTGCAATTTTTAATTAGCATATCTCATTCATGTATAAGTGTATACATCCATCTGTATGCTTATCACTGTGCCTATCCTTGTGACAGAGTCAATGAATACAATTGTGTCTTTATCTGATGAATCAGAATCTGTTTTGCAAATGACAATAAAAAGCTACAACAATTTCAAGATTTTCAACTGAGTTCTGGGAAGAAGCAAGTGGTAAACAGGAATTCCCGGTAAGTCATTATGGTTTAAATTTTGCTAACACTGACATCTCTAAATTGACAGAGAGACTTGCAACTTCCCTTGTTTAGAGCAAGGTAGCTTTTCTTCCTTCAACTCCAAAAAATTGTCAATCACCTGAACATAAAATGGGGTTTGTTCTTTAGGTCTTCCAGCATCTCTCCCAGTTTCACAGTACATCCCGGTTCCTGCCATTCAGAAAAGAAAACACTGCCTAATGTGTTTCCTCCTGAAGTATTCTCTATTATCCATCCTTTTGAACTCTGAATTTACAACTCAGGAGTAGTGTTTAGTCTATTTGATTATACCAGCAAGCTCTGTTGTTGTCTCAGATTTTACAGTATCAGAGATACCATACCGATACTAGTATTCCATATATGCTTTTTGTTAATCAGGGAAAATATTACATGACTTTTGGATAGCTCACTTGTAAAGATTTTGATGTTTTATTAATATCCAAAAAGGTAATTTTTACAGTAACTGTGCATGTCTGTTGGTGCATACATTCAAATTATTGCAAAATTGATCTCTAAACTGGCCACTAGAAATTTAATGCAACAGTTAAAGCTGGCATGTCATTCTGAAGTCTAGTTTCTGCTGCACATGTCAAAATATCACTTTGCATGCGTGTAGTACTTCTCATCTGTGTATCTCTGCAGATATTAAATTTTACAATGTCCATGTGATGACAAATAAGTACTTTACCTGTTTTGCAGATGGGGAAATTGAGGCATGGTATGGTTAAATTGCTGAAAATATCAATGTCAGAACCATCAAAGGGAGCTAAGACCCCTGATTTCTTGCTCTAGGCAATAAGCTGCAGTCCCCTCACACATTGTTCTGACACCCCAGCTATACCAGCGCATAGTACAGTAAGTTATGAACGTTGAACTTTATCCAAAAGTCCATTACAGTGCAATGGAAAGACTCCAATTGACTTCAGTGAGCTTTGGATCAAGTCCAAAGAGAGAAGCAAATGTTAACTCTGGGTTTTGGGGTTTATTTGGTTTCATCACTATTAGTTTAACGTGATCTTTTCTGTATGAATTACAGGGGTGTTTTTTGTTTGTTTTTTGTTTTGAATAAATGTCATGGGGAAGTGATTGTCAACTACTGAGGAAGAGTCAGTGAAGCATCAGAGAGGGACAGATTATTTTTCTGTTACCAGATACTTATATACTATCACTGATATAGTATGGGAATACATGGTATCACTTTCATGTAGTCCTTTTCTAGGTTAGGAAAAGTGGTTAAGTTTATATCAGGCTCAGTTAGCTGAGCCTCACCTAAACACAGGCTTTTTCCAAGTCTAGCCAAAATTTTAGATGACAGCCAGTTCCCCTATTACTTTACAAGGTGCAGAGATTCAGAGGAATTTAGGACTGGAAAGGACCAAGGGATCAGCAGTTTCAGCACCACCACCATCCCCGCTCACTGAGTCCGGGCCCAAGTAAATCTAAACCACTCTGACATGTATTTTTCCAGCCTGTTTTTAAAAACTTCCAAGGCTGGGGATTCCACATCCCCTTTGGAAGCCTCTTCCAGAGCTTAACTACCCTTAGAATTAGAGAGTTTTTCCTAAAATCTCATCTAAATCGCCCTTGCTGCAGATTGTGCCCATTACTTCTTGTCCGACCTTCAGTGGATACAGAGACTAATTGATTTCTGCCCTCTTTATAGCAACCCGTAACATATTTGAAGATTTTATCAAGTCCACCCTCTTCTCTTTTTTCTCAAAACTAAACATGCCCAATTTTTTTAACCTCACAGGTCAAGTTTTCTAAACCATTTATCAGTTTTGTTGCTCTCCTCTGAACTTTCTCCAATTTGTCCACCTTTCCCCAACTGTGGCACCCAGAATTGGACATAGTACTTTATCTGGGGCCTCACCAATACCAAGTAACACAGGACAGCTACCTGCTCTGTCTTCATATGACACTCCTGTTAACAGAATTATGTCAGCCTTTTTTGTTACTGCAGTGCATTGTTGAATCTTATTCAATCTGTGATCCACTGTAACCCCTAGATCCTTTTCAGCCATACTACCGCCTAGACAGTTATTTCTCTTTCGTAGTTGTTCATTGAACTTATTCCTTCCTACATGCATGTCAATACACAAGTTGAAATGCTTTGTCTATGGACAGAGCACACCCAAAAAGTTTACATTATCAGCAGATAACCAGAGACTGTTTAAGTCAGGGGTCTCAAACATGCGGCCTGAGGGCCACATGTGGTCCCTAAAGCTGTGGCCAGTGATGACACAATCATTACTGATATTTGTAATATTATTGTACGAAAAGGTTTCAGTGGTGCGGCCCTTGGGCTAATATACTTGTCCTCATGTGGCCCTCATGGTGATTTGAGTTTGAGACCCCTGGTTTAGTTTGTGGCTCTGGATATGCTCATTTATTCTTCATACTAGTAAGATTTAATTTTTAAAGGCAAAGAGAATCTGTTATGGACTAATATTATGACTGTCCTCTGCCATAGTTTGAAAGGAAGGACTTAGTTACCCTGTAAGGGTTCAACTTGCATCTACTTATGTCTACAGAGAACATTTCTAAAGAGGTAGCTGTGTTAGTCTAGTTCAGCAAAACAAACAAGGACTCCTGTCCCACTTTTAAAGACTAATAAATTTATTTACTGCATGAGCTTTTGTGGAAGAAAACCCCACTTCGTCAGATGCTTGAAGATGGGGAATTTACAGAAATTTTTGTGAATTCCCCATCTTCATCTGATGAAGTGGGATTTTCTCCCACAAAAGCTCATGCGATGAATAAATTTGTTAGTCTTTAAAAGTGCCACAGGACCCCTTGTTAGAGAAAATTTCTATAGATCAGGGATTCACTCTCTAGATACCAAGGAGAGCTGGTGAAGTACTGTGGGGGGTTCCCCATGAATGCTTTAATTTATGGCTCCGTTCTTGAGAGGCCTGCTGATGGAGGTTACCTGACAAATGTTTTGTATAAGCAGCATATGTCCTAAGTGCACCGGGTCTACCCCTTTCTTGGGTAACTCCACCAACATTCTGGGCTATTCTGACCTGTGTTAGGCTGCCCAGGACAGAGGGTAATATAAGATTTGTCGGTGGCTTGAGGCTGTGCTCTTCCCTCCTAGCACTAAAGAAAACAATTTGCACCTACAACTTGGGTTGTACTATCAAGCGAAGCAATTGCTATTTGTTTTGAGTGTGTTCTTAGCAGTTTCTCAGGACCAAGCCAGAGTCAGCAATTCTGAATGAATTCTTTGAAAGTTTTGACTTAAAAATGGTCTACATCAGTGGATCCCAATCTGGGGTCTGGTGACCCCTGGGGGGGGGGGGGGGCTGAGAGTCACTCCAGGGGTCTGCAGACAGGCTGGGAGCTGGGGCTGGATGCTGCCAGGGTCTCCAGTTGCCAAGGACACCCGGGCTTCTGCCCGCCAGGGAGCTTCCCCCAGGCAGGGAGTTTTCAAAACTCCTGCCCTGAGCATGCTCAGGGAGAGTAGCCTGGGGGGCGGCTGGGTGCCAGCAGCTCTGGTGGCCAGGTAAGGGGCAGGGGAAGGGACCCTGGGGGGGTTGGAGACAGGGAACGGGCCAGTGGGCGGGGAACATGCGGGGGGTGGATGCAGGAGGATGGGGCTGCGGTGGTTCCCCAAGCAGAGGCAGGGGGTCATAGCTGCGGCAGCCTCCGCTCCACAGCACTGGAGCAGCGTGGGCCAAATTCTGCCTGTGGTGCCAGGCACCCAGGAGGGCCACAAGTGGATTTTGGTTTTTGTTGTTTTTTGTTGTTGTTACAAAGGGGTCCCCAGCCTTAAAAAGGTTGGGAATCCCTGGTCTAGATACAAAGGTTGGTTCTCAGTGCTGTAGTGCATATTCACATGGGTAGTCTGTTGAATGCACTGGGCTACCCATGCAAGTAGCCATTGTTTACCTCCTGTCTATTGTTGCTTCATTGACATTTAAATGGGAACTAAACTGTGAGTTTCAGGGAAAGTTTAGTAACTGCTCTTTTGCTTTTTGTAACACTTACACCAGTGGCTCAGGCCAGATAGCTCTTTACTTCCTCCACCTGTACTACACTAGCTGCAATATACGGGGGGCTCTGATCTGCTGCAGTCTTTGCATGTTTATTTAACTTACTGAATATTTTGAATGTATAGGGAATACAGGTTTGTTCCATAAGGAAATTATTTTTCCTTCTCCTATAGAAGAAAAGAACAGCCTTGTCTGCACAAGGGGAATTCTTAACTATGTTCCCACCCTTGCAGGCACCAGTTCAGCTCCATGTTGATAGCTTTGGGAACCCAATTGTAGACATGCTGCCATCCATGTTTTATAACTGGTGTCCTCTGACTTTGCTGAAGTTTTTTTGTTTGTTTTTTGTTTTTTGTTTTTTTTTATACTGACACCAGTAGGCTGTGCATGTAAAAGAACAGCATTAGTTAAAAGTCTAGAGCCAATTCTGCTTCTCTCTGACACCAGTATAGATCTCCAGTATGCATTTACACTGCAGTAACTGAGGGCAGATTTTATCCCCCATGTATATTTTTTAAGCAATGAATTTCCTTTGATCAGATTACTGAAAGTGGCAAAATTTGAAATACGAAACATTTTTGCCATTCAAGCAATTTCTTTTTATGTTTGATTTTCATTCTAGGAGGACAAATTTCATTCCAGTTAAGACAAATTAGTCACTCCTTTTCATTTGTATCAATTTCAAGTTTGGTTGCCATGCATTAGCTTAATATGACTATATTTGGGTGGAAAAACTGAGGGGGATTTTCACATTGAAACAGATTACTTTTGTGGAAACAATTTCTTAGAGTTTTTTTTTAAAAAAACATTTACACAAATCATAGATTTTACAAACCATTTTGTGCTCTTACATTCCCTCAATATTGGCCACTTGACCATGTTTTTTTTTTAATTGCAGACATCCAGGAGCACCTTAAATCAAAAAATTGAGGGCGATGCTACCCTGTAATAGGCTGTGCTCATTTTTTACTAAAATACTTTAAAAACTGCTGCAACATGTTCGAGTAGGCTTCATCTTGAAGAGAAATTTTGCCTGACTTATGAACCTTTGCAAATAAGGTTTTATAATAGAAGCACTGTCAGAATGTTAATTATAGGGTAATAGATAGCAAAGCTGTATTATCCTCTGATATTTCCTTGCACTCCTAGTGGATGTGCACAGCTGTTCTTGAAAACTGGCAATCCAGGAATATAAAACCACATTACCTCTTGCATTTACACACGTGTAAGCATCATAGTGCACTTCCAGCGAGAAGAGAAAGCAGCTTTTAGCCCATCTGAACAAACGAGCTTTGCATTTTAACACAAGCAGCCCAGTCAAAGCAGAGCTGGTGATCCTGCCAGGAGAGCCATTCCGGCAGCACGGAGCAAGCCAGCTCCAAAGCCTTTGCTCCAGCACTAGCCGTCAGGACTAGCCAGAGCCAGCCCACCACAGCCGAAGGAGGCAGAAAAGTTACACCGAGCGCTTCTAACACGGAGGAGGGAGGGGAAATTGAACAAGAAGTGTGAAACTCTGGAAGAGCCCCTTGGACTGGGGAGGGCTGGCCGGGTGTAAGGAAGCAGCGAGCCGAAGGGGCCAACAGGATGCAAGCGGGGTTAACCAAGGCCAAGAGGAGCTAAAAATAAGAAAGAAGCCGCAGAGCCAGCGCAGCCGGGCGGGGTGCACGAGCGAGCGCTGCGGCTGAGCTCGCAGGGCCACGGGTTCGGGGCCCGGCCCCGGCAAAAGGGGCCGGGGGGGGGGTCCCGATCCCCACCTCCCCTGGGAGCCGCTCCGTGCTTAGCACCGGAGTCCCTGGAAGAGAAGGGGGCGAGCCGGGAGCTCAAGCCCCCAGAGAGCGGGTGCAAGGGTCTCCCCACCCCCTGAAATGGGGGGGGTCGGTGAATTGGGGTTAGGAGCTGCCAAGGGACGAGCTTGGGGTGGGGAGACGCCGGAGCGCAGCACGAATGGGCTCCCAGCACCGTTTACACGACGCCGCTTGGGCAAAAGCGGAGCAGGGCGCGGCGGCTGCCGTGCAGAAGGGGCTTGAAGGGTTCAGCTCGCCCGGGCGCGGCGCCGTGTAAACGCGCCGGAAGCGGAGTAGCCCGGCTCTGCCTGCGGCGCTTTTCTGCCGGTGCAGGACCCAGGCTGCGGTTTTCCCTCCCGGGGTGCAGAGAAGGGATGGGGGGGGGTGACATTCACCTGCTCCTGCCTTGCCCCAGGTGAGGGTTGCCGGGTTTTGAGGTGCCATGCTCAGCCAGACCAGCACTTGCTTGTCTGCACGTGGTTGGTATCAGGATAAAAAGCAGGTTCAGTGCCTAAGATGTGCCATGTCCTTTGGCAGATGCATGGCTACTAACTCAGGCAGTGCCAGGTTTGCCGTTAGGCACTGTGAGTCCCTAGGGCTTGTGACATTTTTAGGGCCTAGGAAAGAGGAAAAAATTAAAAAAGCAGAAAAAGTAAGGAAAATCATATGGTTTAGTATTAGAATAAAGTGCATCATGGCAAGCAACGCAATTCAATTGGTGTTTACTCCTCTTTTTGCACATTTCAGAGCAAAAGTGGCTGGGGCCTACAAACACCAAAATGCGGCCCTGCTCAGAGGAGAAGATTTAATAGCCTTGCACGCCATTTAAAAATAAAGGACCAGCAAAGCCAACAATACAGCAAAAATCACTGTCCCGGGGTCCTTTTATTTGGGGTTTGTTGGCTAGTTTAGGTGCTGGAGTGGGTGGCGTTTGAGTTTTTCTTGTTTGATGGCCATGCTTGTGTCAGTCTAGTTTGAAGGCGTGTTGAAAGGCCGATCAGCCACCCTCCAGAGCAGCGACTGCCTATTCCAATGAATCCTGACCCTGCTGAAGTCAGTGGGAGTTTTGCTGTGATTTCTATAAAGTTAGGGTCACTCTAATGGAGTCACTCAATGCTCAGGCAGGATGGATCGGTTGGCTTTTTCACTAGCTGGGTAGGATATCATCAGCATTTCCCCTGGAGTTAGCAAAGTGAGGTTCCAGCTCTGACAAGGGGTTGGTGTCTACACAAGAAAGCTCCAGAGGAGTAACCGTGCCAGGTGCCAGTCTAGCGCAGCAAAACAAACAGGGAGTCTTGTGGCACTTTAACGCAGCAAGACTCCTTGTTTGTTTTGCATAAAAATAGAAAGTTCGACAACAAATCAAGAAGAGTGGGATGGATCCCTGCAAAGCTGTTAACCTTTAGAACTTGAAGACAAAAGAAGGAAATATTGGAAAGGCCTGTTAGTAAACAATGGTCATTAGCTTTTTGCAATCATAATGCTGATTAAAATCTCTTGATTAGTTATTTCTTCTTCATGAGAACCTCTTTGCAGACCTGGAAAACCTGACTGAAAACTAAGCATCTCCTCGAATTTATACTGCAAGTGGGAAAGAAGCATAAAAAGGGGTTAAAAAGGGGAGGACAGAGGAATGTATGCAAAGAGAATTATTTTAAGATCTGGTAAGTTCTTCATTTCCTCAGAGTAATACATTCAGCCCCCAAATTTTGCTATTATGAAAGTATTTCTGGTACTAAGTGCAAGTGTTAGACTGAACCAGTCAGTAGTAAAATTGCAAACACACTTTCACTTCTAGGAAAGCCACTGGAGAGGAACTTCTTTTAACTCTATAATAGCAGGTTATGCAGTAAATGCGTGCTGATGGTCAACTACCCAATTATGGTATAAATATCTCTTGTTTACAGAGAGGTGTTAAATAAGCCGTTAGAGTACAAAGGATCAGACAGGCTAAGCTACAATTTGTGTTTCATCCCATTATGTCACCCCCTAAAAAGGCCCGTGCCACTGTAGGTAAAGTGCACACTGACCATGCTTCTCTGTTGATTTTAGTTTGCTTTATTTCAATGCACACTCTTGTTTACTTTTTAAAATTTAAATAAATGTCAGCATTGTATAATTTCCATGTTAACAAAGCGGTGAGCAAAATCCCTTGTATGTTTATAAAATATTATTGTTTAATTCACATAGTTTAGGAATTCCAAATGTTGAGAATAGGAAGGAGGCCAAATACCATCTGTTTATAACTATGATGCATCGTCATATGTGTACTTAAAAAAAAAGAGATTGGTCAATCATGCCACTATTTTATTTGTTCAGAATATGGTGTGGATTTAAAATCACTGTCTGTCATTTGCAAGCGTCTCTGGAGTGGTTTATAGCTGAAAATGAAGGGATCGGAAGCTGCTCGCTGCCTTTCTGTTCTATCAAATTAGAACCATCACAACCAGTGCAAATGCTAATTGTGTCCCTGTCACCCAGCCTTAATATTCTTGATTTTTGACATAGCTGATAGAGTCTCAGAAACATCCCAGGTAAGATTTTTAAAAAGTAATTAATGATTTTGGGTACCTCATTCTTTGGCTGTTGAATTTCATAGATTCATATTAAAAGATTTTTAAGACCAGAAGGGATCATTATCATGACCTAGTTTGGCCTTCTGCATAGGCCCAAGAATCTCGCTCAGTAATTTCTGCATCCAGTGCATGACTTGTTCATAAGCTATAGCATGTGTTTTATAAGAATGGCCATACTAGATCAGCCCAGTGTTCCCTCTAGACCAGATCCTCTCTTCCAGCAGTGGCCAGCCAGAGCCTTCAGAGGAATGAACAGACCAGGTTACCATCATGGGATCCAGCTCCCGTTTTCGATTCCCAGCTTCTGGCAAAGTCCAGAGACATTTCAGCACATGGTTTTGCATCCCTGCCCATCCTGGCTAATAGCCATTGATGGACCTACCCTGCATGAACTTAACCTAGTTCTTTTTTGAACTATCGTTATGGTCTTGGCCTTCATAACATCCTCTGGCAAAGAATTTCATGGGTGGTCTGTCTGTTGTGTGAAGAAATATTTCCTTTTCTTTATTTTAAATTTGCTGCCTATTAATTTCATTTGGTGACCACTAAATAACACATCTTTATTTACATTTACCACACCAGTCATGATTTTATAGGCCTCTGACATATCTCCCCCACCCGCATACCAGTCCTCTGTCTTCCAAGCTGAAAAGTCCCAGTCTCAAATAATTGCGCCTCTGATGCAATCTGATCCATACCCCTAATCAATTTACTTGTTCTTTTCTGTACCATTTCGAATTCCAATGTATCTTTTTTTGGTGATAGTGTGACCAGAGCTGCATGCTGTATTCAAGATGTAGGCATACCACGGATTTATATAAAAGCAATATGATATTTTCTGTTGGCTTGTCTATCTATTTCCTAAGGATTCCCAACATCCTGTTAGCTTTTTTGACTGCAGCTTCATCCTGAGCGGATTTTTCAGAGAACTATCCACAATGACTTCAAGATCTCTTTCTTGAGTGATAACTAATTTAGACCCCATTATTTTGTATGCTTTGGATTAACTATCCTGAGCAGTTTTGTATTTATGTGCAAGTTTTGCCATGTCACTGTTTATTCCTTTTGCCAGGTCATTTATGCATATGTTAAATAGTACTGGTTCCAGTATAGATCTGGCAGGGACGGGAGAGGAGGAAGCAGGGGTGTCACTGCCTCTCGTATCCCTGCCCTGGCCAGGGATCTGGGGCAAGGCTGGCGGCAGCAGGAGCCTGACAGAGGACAGGGCCCACAGTGCTGGATCGTGGCCGGGGCAGGGCCTGGGCCTGGGCCCGGGCGGCCTGTGCCCCGGGTCTTTCCCTGAGGCAGCAGTGTTCCTGGGAGGAAGCACTACTATTTACCTCTCTCTATTCTGAAAACTTATAATTTATTCCTGCCTTTTGTTTCCTATCTTGTGACAAGTTCCTGATCCATGAGAGAGTCGTATTTGGTTATAACCAGTTTTGATTTAAAGACTTCAAATGATGGAGAATCCACCATGGTTCTCAGTAAGTTGTTCTAGGGGCTCAACTTCTCTCACTGTTAAAAATGTGCTTTTCATTTCTACTCCTAACTGATTTTGCTTCAACACCCAGTCATTGGCTCTAATGTCTTTTTCTGTTAGATTAAAGGACTACTATCAGAAATCAAGATTCTTGAAACACTCTGATTTTCCAGACATTTCCACACCCTCTGAAAGTTAGGACTCTTTAGTATGTCTCTAGTCGGGCTGCCAGAATAACTAGTCACTTTTGAAATTTGAAGTACAACATGAAACAAAACACACACACACACACACACAAAAAAAAAAAAAGGAGTGTCATGGCACTTTTAAAGACTTGTCAACATGAAACAAAATATTCATTCCCAAGCCAGGGGAAGTGTGCTAGTTAATAATTAAGTATGCTGTCAATTATATTGCAAAAATTCCTGTGATACTAGTGGGTTTTGTGGGCCAAGTTAAAACCCTGTTAAAAATAGTATCTGCTCTAGCAAATGCCATGTCATTGAATTATCTGTAACTTACATTCTAAATAAAAGATTGCATGTATACTTAACAACAAAGGGAGTATCCCTGAGTTAAGTACATAAGAAGATTTTTGTTTCAAACCCACGTCAATTAGTTAGTACGTCAAGCCTCATACCTTTAAGAGCTGGAGAATCCCTAATAAGTGTACTTAAACTTCCTAGCGAGGACCAGCATGGTGAATGCAGAGATTAGTATTAGCATTACAGTGCTTTCTCAGTGCATCCCAGCTGCGTTGATTCTGTTAGTGATGATAATGGTGCTTGGAGATAGGTGGTTTCTGGATGTCACATATGGAGTCCTTTCCCCAAGGATGAGGAATAATAGTTGCGCTCAGGTGGCATGGGGAGGGTAAGAACAGATTTGCTGTTGTGTCTGGTGCATGGTGACCCTCCGTTGTGCCGAATTATTAAATAGAAAGGTAGATTCAGAACCAGGCAACTCCTCCCTTGTGCCTGCAGCTGGGATGGTTGTACTAGGTTTGCAAAGAAACAGATGTACAGGTGGGGAAAAAAAAACTATAGGCCTGTTCCAGCATTGGCAGAAGGCAGCATCAAACGTTTTGTGGCCAAATTCTTTGTAATTTCCATAATACCACATTTCAGGAGACTGTACACTGTGCTGAAATGCTTACAACTCTGTAGTTTGAACTTCTTGATTTCTACTGTTACATTTAAATTAAAGCATCTTGAATTATTTAGCTACGCCCAGTTTAGAAAGATTGAGCTGCAATTTCTTAAAGCTGATCACGAGAGTTCAAAAAACCCTCTTCCTTGTTACTGGTTTTTCTCCAAAATCAGTTGCTTCAGGTCCCATTCTGAAGTAATTTACTCCTCTGATAAGGCTGATTTTCCTGTTAATCACAACACACCATTCCTAATTTACTGCTGCAAAACAGTACCCATCAGTAAACGTTATTTGCTGCATAGCACAGCATTTGACTATCATGCTGGCATGTGTAAGCACAAACATGAGCACAAACGTTGCACCGGTTCTTAAATGTACACAAAACACATTCCCAGCATGGAAAAGGATGATGTGTCAGTTTCAAACACACAGGCTGCCTATCATCCTGTGTTTTGGAGCTGACAGCTCTCAAAGGTGTAGACTGGCCAATTATAAGACAGATATCTATCCAGTAGGATTGGATAGACCCCTCCTGTATTATGGATCACTTCATTTTTATACGGTGGTGTACTTTTATGAGCCATCGTGACAGAAACTGTTTCTAAACTTGGTAAATCACACATTCCAGACTTGTTTCCATGCCGTTCCTGTGCATTACATCACGTGGCCAGCAGAGAGAGAATTCACTTAAGTACACAGATAAATTCTGCTCTGTTGATGGTGGGTGAGCATATGCGCTGGATGTTTGGGCAGGTCTACAGCTTTTTGGCAGCATTTGAATTGAGATATGCAAGTTAGCTAAAATAACTTGCATATCTTTGTTCATATCCCCTGCTCCTGGCATGTCCACCATGCTGGTTCAAAGGGACGGGGTTTTGAACCAGCATTATCCAATTGCTGGGATGATGTTGCAGAATTGAACCTCCTGATTGACTAAGCAGGTCTATATAGACCTGAGCAGCCAATCAGGAAGTTTGAACTGATGGTGGCAAATCTGCCACGGTCAGTGAAGAGAAGCCCTTACTCTGACGTTCATTTAAAGTAGCACTCAAAACATATGTTCATACACTCATTGTTCCAGATAACCTGCACATCAGTAGTCTGTATAAGAGGCATGTGGGGCGATAAGTCTCAATTAATTATTTACAAATAGCACATTTATAGCATGGCCCAGATGCAGCTATCCATAAACTTCAGGGCTCCCCAGCATAGGGAAGGCCATATCCACTATCTGGGCAACAGGACAGTTTAGTAAAGGGAAGATTATTGTATTGCACTAGGCTAAAATGGAGGAGGAAAAAAAAAAAGTGAAAGCATCTTTAGTTGAAGGGCAGTCCCATGTCCCTGACTGAAATATTTCCTAACAAACTTTGAACTGTGTCCCATTGCTGCAGTATCTCATTCTGCCAATGTCAAATGCCATTGTCCTGAGTCTCACTGAAATATTGTACAGTGTGGGAGGGAGATTGTTGTTGTTGTTATTATATCATTATGTAGCTGTAGCGCTTGCAGTGTGTTAAGCACTATCCAAACATATAACACCATAATTTTTCATGGTGCTTTACAGAGGTTAACAGAGTCAACATATGTGCCTCAAAGAGATTACCATCTGTATTTGATGAATATGCAATATGAAAATGACAGACAGAGGGAAGGTTTTAAGGAAAATCAGAACAGAATAAGCCCAAGACTGTGAGCCTGAATGCTAGGTAGGGCACTGGAATGATGGTGTTTTGTTTTGGAAGCAAGATAGGCAATTTGGTTTTGCTATGATAAGTGTAAGCAAATGGCAGCCATGAGAAGATATTGGAGAACTAAGAAGAGCTGCTTACTGATGTCAAATATGCACCATAATTCAGTATTTGTCTGCCCTGTTGTCAATAGCCTTGAGAAAAGTCTTCCCCCATATGAAGTAAGAAGAGCATGATGCAAGCTAACCAAGTGCTTAGATAGAGTGGAATCCCATGTTCTAGCCCTGAGAAGGATTAGTGGCTGGGTGGCCACATAGACCTTGTCTGTACTTGTCCACACTTGTGATGGCATGCAGGGTACCTGTAGCTACACACCACAGTGAAAGGAAGCCTATGTGCATGATCGCTGCAGTGTGGCTTTAAAAGGTTTGCAGGGGGAGGCAGTGGGACTCTACATTATTAAACACAGCAACGTAAATGTGGAAGGCACTGCTTGCGCATGTGAAGAGACATTTGGATATATACGCTAAGGTTCAGGCATGTAGCTCATTGTACTGTACTTGTGTAAGCAGAGCCTCACTATCTGTGCTGCTGATTATATCTGTGCTAGCTGGGCTCACGCCTCTGTACCCTACATGTCACCATAAGAGTAGATCCATCCATAGATGCACTCTGTCACTTGATCTGTATTCCTCCTTGGGCCTCGACTTCTGTGGAGGCTTGCCACATCCTGGAGCTCTAGTGGGTTTGGTGCTTGAGAGGTGCCCATACAACAGGCTGAGGCCTTTGACCAAGTAACTATGCATTATATTAGAGCATGGAAAGATCCTTTCAGTGTTGTCTTTTGATACTCTGGTTATGGCAACCTTAGTTATTGTCAGACAAAGCTAGTGAGAATTAAAGATAATGTACCCAAGATCAGGGCCGTCCCTCCCGGGCTGTGGGGTGGGGGGCAATCAGCCTGTGCAGGGTGCAGGCTGGCCCAGAAGCTGGCCCTGCAGTCCTGCCCCTACTCTGAGCCGGTGGGGGAGCAGGCCGGTTCAGGGGCTCTGCTCCGCTCTCCCACCCTGCCTCTGGACCGGCTCTCCCTGCCTCCAGGGCCAAACAGCCGGCCCACAAGATGGGTGGAAGAGTGACGCCCAGCCTCTGGGCTGACCTGCTCCGCTCCTGGGCCAGCTGTTCCCCACCCTGGGGGCAAGGTGAGCTGGCCCGGAGGAGAGGCCGGCTCGGTGCTCCCGACCCCCCCTTCCCTGCTGCCTTTGGCTCCACGCCAAAGACAATGGGGAGGAGGCAGGGGACAGTGTGGACTTGGGGCAGCGGTCTGTGGACCCCACACTGCCCTGCTCATGGCAGGACAGCACACGGCCCATGGAACAGCGTGGCCAGGGGGTCATTGGCCCTCTTGTCCCCCACCCCCAAAGGATGGCCCTGGTCAAGATAAGAACCTAGCCCTAAATGCATCATGTTAAAATCTAATGGCAAAGGGTCTGATCTTGCAAGGGGCTAAGCACCCAGTTCTACCACTTCCTTAATTGGGCATGGGGCAGGGGAGGTCAGGTAATGCAGCACCTTGCAGGCTAGTGGACATCTAACTATACTGTCATTTGGACTTTAAGTGAAAGCAGGGAGGTTAATAAGCTTACTCTAGCTGCATTTACACAGATTTGTGGGCAGCTGACCTCTGGCCTGTGGAGATCCAAGCTAGTTTAAGAAGGTTTTTTGAGAAATCACCCAAGAATGTAGCGTCAGAGTGAGCCCCACACTGTCTGGCACAACACCTACACGGCTGCTGTAGAAATGCTGGATACAAAGCATACATTCCTTTTGTTTCCCTCTCCAGTTTTATAAAAGATCAGGTTTGACACACAAAACTCCCTTCTGCAAGATAGGGGGGCAAGAAAAATCCTCCAACAGGGAATTGTTGAATGTATAATTTTTTAAGCTAAAATCCATAATCTTCCAGTTTGCTTACATTTAAGAGAAAAATAAAGAAAACTGGAATTACATTTCTCTGTTCTGGGATGTACTCATTTTCCACTAGGCTTTTAGTGCTGAGCTATGAAAATCGTAAGATCAGCCAAGCTCATCATGTTGAAATGTTCAGCTAACAGAACTCACTGTATCAGACTCCAAAGATTTATGTACAGATTACTTTCCACATTTCATATAGTGAAATTTGTTGAGAAAATTTGGGTAACAGTGGTGTGTCAATGCTATTAATAGATATGTCTAGCACCAAAGAGCGCAATATGATGAACAGCCTTGGCAGCCACCACATACAGTGTGATCATATTGTAATACTATTTGATGCAATAGTATGTTTGATCAGTTACAAGTGATGAGTGTCATATCACATCAAACAATATGATACAGTCTCATTGTATGGAATTATGGCTGCTGTCAATCACCATATGGCCTACTCCTTAAAGTACCGTCTTTGGGGAATGGAATAAAACGATAGCTACACATGCATTAATAAATAAGGTGTTGCATAAATTCCAAGACGACCTGTTGAGATTTTGTTTTTCTTTGATATCTATATCCATTTTTTTTCCATTTTAAACACTAACGTGGCCAAGAGTTTATATGGTTTATGTGAATATCAAAGAAGGGCCCTGTATCCGTTTGAACAGCATTTGCAAACCTGCTGACAGAAATGTATTATTTTGTTATGCATCATATTTTTGTGACTAGTACTCTCTGTTTTATGCTGTGGCCTCAGACCTGCCCATCTTGTAGCTTCTTGCTGCCCTTGGGGGAGGAGAATCAAAAGTGCACATGTTTAGTCTTGTAGTTTGGCACACCTCAGATGATTGCCCCTATTTGGACTTTGAGAGGGCACTCTTTGAACTGCAGTCTCCTCTGTTGGGTTGATGTAGTCATGTTGTTGGAAGGGGCCATGTCCCGCTGAGGTAACAGATATGCATGTAAACAGCAAGATGAGTGTGGTTTAGGTCATTGCACATTACAGTACTGGTTTCATACACAGTCAGGTATAACACTGACTTTACACTTAGTAGGAAGAAGCTGCAAATTCAGTATGTGAATCATTAATTTTAAATGAAGGCATTTTTTTCTGCTTACAAATGCTGGTCCATGTCTTGTCCTCAGTTACACAGACACTGATTGAAGTGCCATGGCATAGATCAGGGGTCTCAAACACACGGGCCGTGGGCCGCATGCAGCCCCTAAAGCTATTTCCTGCAGCGACACTATTGTTACCAGTATTTGCAATATTGTTGTATGAAAAGATTTCAGTGGTGCGGCCCTCAGGCTAATATAATAGCCCTCATGGGGCCCTCATGGTGATTTGAGTTTGAGACCCCTTGGAAAAGATATTACCAGGGCTGGGGAAGGAGTCATAACTAGTTTTATTTAGTTTTCTTCTAAGCATTTGTAGTAGAGAAAGGCACATTTATCATTTCTGGTGGGACGCTGCGGTGTCTCTGTTTGGAGAACACAGGTGTCACGATGAGAAATCAATTTTCTATTATTGTCAACAGCTGATTATTGTTCACGGCTTCTTCCACCTCCGGATGTGCTTGCTCAGAGCTCCAGACTAAGTGGGGTTAGTACTTGAATGGGAAAACTCAGAGCAAATTCGTGGTGTTACTGGAAATGTCAATGGTGATTCAAGAGCTGGCATATTTCTCTCTGAATGAGGAGCAGAATCAGTACCTCAAAAGGAAGCTAGGGAGTGACATGAGGATGGGTGATTTTAGAGTGGAAGCGGGGACTGGGTGTAAAGAAGGGTTACAGTTGAGTTTGAGAAGGTTCAGAGTATGAAATGATTTCTAGTTTGCGATGGTGAGGAACTTTTTAAGTCACACTGAAAAATGAATAAAATTTACCGACTAGACCGGTGGTTCTCAGCCTGTGACCACGGGCTATAAGTGGCCCTCAGGGTCTTTCAAAGTGGCCTGTCATTCCCCTCCCACTGGCTGCAGAAGAGAACCTCTGCTTAAGGATCCAAGAGGAGCTGTTGCCGTGGGGCTGTAAAACTGGTGCAGGCGCCTTGCTGCATCTTAGGCTCTTTGGGATGAAAGATACCAAATGTGAGGTTTCCTTTTCACTTATTAGCATCATCCCCATTATTCTTAGTTATAAAAATAATACTGGACTATACCTTGTTGCGTGCAGTTGTTGTACAATAATGAAAAGGTTAGCAGTATCCACGAGTATTGAGGGAGGGAGAATGGATCTCATTCCTCCTAATGTATGTTAAGTAAAGTGCCCAGGGACAGCTTTCTTTAACCTGTGTCAGATTTGTATGTGCTTTTATTTTAAAGAAAGTTGTCAAAAAATCACTTTGAGCATTAACACCCATTTTTATCAGTTTTCAAGCCCACTTTTAGGCTGTGCAACCCCCTCTTCTGTAGCTGTGTAACTTACCAAACTTTCAGGATAAATGCCATTTCTTGAATGGCAAAGCACCATTTCTAGCTAATGATATCCTCATATTATCCCAGTGCTGTACAGCTGAGTGCCTCACAAATGCGAAAGAATTCATCATCACAGCACCCCTGTTTGGTAGGGAAACATTATTAACACCACTCTAAAGACAGGAAATTGAGATGCAGAATGACTAACAGGCTCATTCTGATACCCTTTGTGGGACTTCTTTTGGAGTACGGTGCAAGCAAGAATATCAGAATATGGCTCTAAGTGATTTGCCTAAGGTCTTAGGGAGCCTGTGCCAAAACCCTGAATTCAGTCCAGATCTCCTGAGCCCCAGTTTTAACCATGAGGCCATCCTGCATATACTGATATCCTGCATGAATTGATTGTATTGCTATCCTGCATGAATCACACAATTTATTATACACTATGCTCTTTCCTGTGTAAACTGAGCACGAATCGAAATGCTTGTGCAAGTGAAATCCGGCATCAAGCTTTTCACTGCACAGTCTTCTTTCTTTAGTGCTAGAGACCTCAATGAGTTAAAACTGGAAGAGCTGCTCAGAAAGGGGTCAGTTAATAATCTATATCTAAATCCCAGTCCCAGATTTTCTTTTTGAAACATGCTGCACAACTAACACTTTGACATTTTGGCAATATGATGGGGGAAAAAAGCTGTGCCAGCTGACTGATGAGCACCCATCCTTTTTAATTAATTGGGTTGAAAAATGTCTTGTGTCAGTTTGAATTTAGGAGCTCATTCAGCTGTGTTTTTCAGGATAAATATATATAGATATATTTAACTGTATATTTGATCAACCCAGCATGAAACTTAATAAAAGATAAAAATATGTTTATATTAAAATAGAGATACATAACATTTTTCATATATATGTATGGTAGATAAAGATATATAAAGTATTATAAGTATAATATATACTGCTCTGTTGTACTGTTCTTATGATTTATAAATACATTGGTTACAACACACACACGTATGGCTGTGCTTTCTAGTCTATAGCAGAGTAATATATCTGGATTGTTCTTTAAATTCAATGAATTTATTTGTCTGCCTGCTTGTAATAGAATCAGTTTTGATATACTCTTTGTTCGTGCTGTTATAGGCTTCAGTCTAAGGGTTCTTTGTATTAAGTTTTTTAAGTTACATTACAAAGAGGTTTTAAGATTTCCCAACAGGCTTTTATTTAACCAGGGCTTTTGATCTCAAACCTGCTGGGGCCTAGTGAAATCCTTACCAATTCTTCAGTATCTCCTCACTATTGGAATTTGAAAAGACCCACCTGAAGGATTTAACTCGCTGTATGGCTTCAGCCATCCTTTAGATTGTTCTATTCATGCAGACAGTGAGGGGTCTAGGGCACCCTTTGTGATCCTCTAAGTAGCCTAAGGTGGCCTTTGCATACGTTGTACTCCCGAGGAAATAAAAATCAGGAGGACACAAACCTATATACCTTATTTCCTGCTATCTTTACTTAAAGAAGGAACACAGGGGGTCTGCTTAACATCCTTCGCTACCTAAATACCTTTTGGACATGGGAACTCAATGAAAGAACTTTCATTGCATCCATTACCCTACTGCGGTGCATAGCAAATTAGATTTAAAAGGGTACTTTTTCCCTTACAGCTATTTCTATCATTTTCTTTAAAATTTCAATTTAGTGTCTAGTGACAGAATATTCCATAATGTACTTTAGAACTGCATAACACCAATTATGCTAACTGTGAACATTATTTCAAAAGAATTAGAGTTATATTAAGTTATAGACAAACCATTGGGAAAAAAGGTCAGGTACAAGTAGGGGGAAAAAAGAAGCTATGTGATAATGCCCAAAGCAGAGACATGAAGTGAATGCTCTTTTTTACATTTTGCATAATGCACACTGAGAAAATTTCTTTTCTTACTTTGTCTTCATTATTTAGGAGGGAGTATCCATGTTGCCTTGTTATTTTACATCTAAAGGCTTCTCTGCACAAGATGCACTGTGGAGTCTTACACTCATGCAGAAAATTATTTACGCTTTGAGAAACCCGTAATATAAATACTTGAAAGGCTCTTGTCTTTTTTTGGCTATAGTTTGTTATCTGATAGTCAGTATTCAGACAAAAGATCAGTTAACAGAACAATTTGGAAAAGGTATAATCAGCTACATTGTTTTTATATTACATTTTTTGGGTTACCTACTCTTTTAATTATTGTAGTGCACATCATAGGACTGTCACCTATATTCTGCAATTAATCTTCCAAGATATTATAGAAGAAATGAGACATCCACCTGTTTAAATCTTTATCTTTCATATTTTAACTTGCTGTTAATGTAAAATTTTCTAAATGATGACTCACCAAAGCTTAAACCTATCTTGTCTTTCAATTCTTCAATTTTCATGGATTTCAAAGTATAAGACATTCAAGCTACCCATATTAGGTAGGTTTTATCCAGAGGGTATTTTATTTAGATGAATAAAATATCTCTTCTCTCTCATTTTTAGTTGTATTTTGTTTTAAGCTATACAGTCCCCTTCTCACCCAACTAGTTTAAGACATTCTCTAGAACTATGCAAAGTTCCACTCTTTTGATTTGCAGGGTTTCCAAACAAATCTTGCCAAGTTCCAAAGGGGCAGCCATATTAGTCTAGTAAAGCAAAAAAAGCAAGGAGTCTTGTGGCACTTAGAGACTAACAGGTTTATTTATTGCATGAGCTTTCTTGGGAGAAAATCCCACTTTGTCAGACTCTTGTTTTGTTTGTTTGTGGGCCATAGGATCAAATCTCCATGAATTTTCAATGATCTAAAAACTTCAGAGTTAAATCTGGCTCACAGCCATGATGTGGCTGAAATCGATCTAGGCCTTGTCTACATTTGGGTTTTGGTGGGTCCAGTCACCAAAGTGGCTGCAGCATGCAACACAAGTGTAGGAGTGAAAGCTGCTGTTTGCACTAGTGAAAGTCACCTGAAGTAAAATAAAAAAGCAAGGAGTCTTGTGGCACTTAAAGACTAACAGATCTATTAAATGCATGAGCTTTCATGAAGTAAAATAGCAACTTTTCCTGAATACATTCAGGGTTTGCATTTGTGTTGTACACTGATGACTGGCTACCCCTAGCTGGAATTGTGACAAATTCTCTGTGAAGACAAGGCCTAAAACCCAACACCCATTAACAGCCTTTTCCTGGGAGTTTGTTTTGCGATGGACTTGCAAGTAGGTGAGTGTTGCCTGGTTTGGAGTTTTATTACACAGCTCTAGCTTTAGTTTAGATTCTTACACAAAACATTTAGGGTTCGCAGTGGATATTTCTCCTAATTTACACATGCAGTTTCAGGAGGAATTACATAGACAGAGAGAAACAGAAACATTCAATTTTTTTCATTAATTATCAAATTTAAAAACAAATGTTTGCAATGAAATAATGCCACTATCTATAACATCCCGTCTTCTACCCTAGGATCTATGTGTAGAACTGAACCAAAAATTAATTGGAATGAGGCTTTTCAGTTTAACAGAAAATATTATGAAAGGACTCATTTTTAATTAAAAATAGCTTTTTATTTAATGAAAAAAACCCAGAAGCTGATGTGACGTTTCCCTCTGCAATATGGATCGGTGTATAGCTGTATCACCCCAATCAACCCACTTCTGAAGCCCATCTGGCGCTTGCTCTGCTCCGTGAGCCCCACTCCTGGGTCAGCTCACCCACAGCTTCCTGCAAGCAAGCAGCTTTTAACTTAGTGACTGCTTCTGGCTGGCCACTCATGGGATTATGCAACAGAACGACCCCAACAAACACACGCAGTCCCAGATGCATCCCTAGGAACTGTTGCCCACTGAACCTTGCAAGCATATATTAGTTTGTCAATTTATCAAAGAATTTGATATGCACCAGCTTTGTTATTTAAAATCAAGTGTCTACACACACCCAAACCACACACACTCTTTTAGATAAAACAAACAAATATATTTATTAAGTACGAAAAGACTTTAAGTGATTATAAGCTAAAGTAATATAAATCAGATTTGATCAGGATGAAATAAAAGCAAATTGCATTCTAAAGCAAGTTGAACACTTTTAGTTACTTTACAAAGTTAGATAATGCTCACCACAGTCTGGCTGACTTTCTTCAGCCAGGCCCTCCCGCTGTGGACAGTCATTTAGTTGTTTGATGTTGTTTTGTAAATGCAAGTGGAAGAATGAGCTAGCAAGCAAAAAGCCTATTCCCCTGCCCTTTCAATATGTCCTTTCACCCCCATCTGGTGCTTTACCCCACCTCTCTTTCAGGGTCACATAACAAATAGTATCCATGTTTGGTTTTCTCCACATCCTGAGATACCGTAGTTCTTTGTGAATTCACGTGTTAATGTCTGGTCTGGTCCTTTGTTCTTGGATTGTGAGCTGGGTTGTTCTATACAAGCCTAAGTGAGGAGTGAATTGCCTCTCTGCTTTTGGAAGGCTTTACTTAGATCTGCCTCAAGTTACGGAACTCATATTTGGGAATATTATATAGCAGAGCTTTGTAACCAGGGGTTAAAGTATAATTTGGCAGGCTTGGGAACCCTCCTAACTTGGCGGGATCCCTCACGCAGGTCCAGATGCCCCTCGCAGTGGTGCAGGCCTACCTCATGCCTGTGCAGCCCCCCCAGCTACTTCCCCCCAAATGCCTGCTCCCCACCCCAGCTATTGCTCCCCACATGCCTACCCACCACCCCAGCTACTGCCCCTGGCCCCCATCTAGCCTCTGGTCCCACACCCCCTGCCGTGCCACACAGACTTCCCCTGCTGACCTGGGCCAACCGTCTCCCCCATGCACTTTAACCACTGGACCAGCTTGCCTATCCCTGAACAAGGGATTTCCCTACCCCCCCCCCCATGCCACCCCCTCACGTTCCCCACACCCCCCTGCCCGCTCCTGGTCCCGAAAGCGCTTTAGCAAATCAGTGAGAACTCCCTATGCCCCCCCCATCTCCCCCTACACCACCCCCAATTTCAAGTCTTGGGGAGAATATTGCCCTGACCCCTCATCCAGGGCCCCTTTACCAGGCCACCATGTCACCGGAGCATGCTCAGTCAGAATAGGCTCAGGCCAGAGCCTCAGCCCGGGCCGGGGCAGCTCCCTGCCCTCCCAGAACATGATGGAACAGTGTCCCGGAGCCTGCTATTTTTAGGGGCTTAGCATCGGGGCCCCTTAAAATAGAAAATGCAGCTGGAATGGAGAGTTCTGGCTCCATTCGCTATTTTTAGGGGCCTCAGAATCGTGTTCTGCCATGTTCTGGCTTACTTTAACCCCTGTTTGTAACCAAACAGAGGATAAAACAACAAACTATAAAGATAATGATCAGCATGTCATGAGCAGTCCAAAAACCCCTAACCTGACATACATCACATTAAACAATACACAGTTACATTATGAGGGTGAACAGGAATGATACACAATCACACTTTAAGGGTGTACACGGGGGGCAGTAAGTCATACTTGAAAAACTCTCTGCTTAAAAATGGATTTTTTCACAGCTTTTTGTGGCTCTCATGAGCACCTGAATAAAACCAAACATTTCATCAGACCCGTCATATTTTCATTTTTATAAAAAATTTTCCCAGTGGAAAAGTATTAAAGCTAGCTCTACCTATAAGCTATGGTGATCTGTAATAAGGATTTTATTAATTGGATTTCTACTACTAGACTTGAGTCTTTATCCAGTATATCCTAAAAACTTGGAAACCTCAGCTTCACATGGAAGTTGTATCCAGATGGGTGTGAGCCACAAACACCAGATCCTTATTATATCTTTTTTCAGGCAGGGATGAGTGAAATGGACTCAAAGACAATAAAACATTAAAAAAGGTAAAGAAGGGATGAAGTGGGAAGAACTATTTATTTCTACACTCTTGCATACACTATGTAAAAAGGCACTTATTCCTAAAACTTTTATTCACAGTATACATCCTGTGAGATATTTAAACCAAGTGGAAGCTACAGAATAGAAGAAGGAAGCTATATAAGCCAAAGAATGTTGAAGGCTGTGTATCCTAGCCATTAGTCAGGGTCCTGCAGCATAATTGGGAACACCTGAGTGCAATTAAGAAGCAGGCAGGTGCATAATAAAAAGCCTCCCTGGCCAAAGAGAGGCTGCACAAATTAGCAAAGGAGTAGCAGGGTAGTGCTGTGCTCTGGAAACTTCCAGGAGATTTACTGAGAGAGAAGAGAAGATAAGATGA
This sequence comes from Podocnemis expansa, assembly GCA_007922195.1. Taxonomy (NCBI): domain Eukaryota; kingdom Metazoa; phylum Chordata; order Testudines; family Podocnemididae; genus Podocnemis; species Podocnemis expansa. The sequence continues at coordinate 23,253,217 of ML681984.1, read as the reverse complement.
ATAGGAAGAGTCCTAAAGAAACAGAGGAGGAGGGAGAAAACAAGCCCAGGAGAAGTGGACACTGAGTGCAAGAATCCTAAAAGTACAGAGGAGGAGGAAGGAAATGAGCCCAGGGGAAAGTACTGCAGAACTGATGCTCGTCGGGCAATACCTAACTGCCTATCTTAGGGCCCTTGGGCTGGGACCTGGAGTGGAGGGGTGGGCCTGGGTCCCAAACCCCCCCCACTTCCTCCTCCAGGGGGTGATGCCAGAGAATGGGGCATGCAAAGGTGGAAGAAAGGAAGATGGGAAGCTACCCTGAACCCCTGAGATAAGCAGAGTGTGAGACCTAGCACCAGGAGGTACCACTAGTATGCCACAATCCAGAAAAATCATCCATAAGTGTCCTATATGTTGCCAAGCTCCAAAGGTGTAGGTGTGTTAGTTTTGTTCTGCAAAATAGGCAAGGAGTCCTGTGGCACTTAAAAACTAACATTTATTTATCGCATGAGCTTTTGTGGGAGAAAATCCCACTTTGTCAGATGCTTTGATGAAGTGGGACTTTCTCCCATGAAAGCTCATGGGATAAATTTGTTAGTTTTTAAGCATCACAGGACTCCTTGCTTATTTTGTTCTATTTGTGTGTCTTGAGAGAAGAATACACTCCTCTGGCTCAAATATCCTCATCTAAATCCATGGTATTTGTTGCTGTATAATCTTAGAACATTACCAAAGGACTGAACCTGATTTTCTGTACACACTATGACACCTTGCTTTAGCCTAAGACACAATCTCATGGTCTGAGTATCTGAGTGAGAGCCACCAACTCTTGAAATCCATTCTCAGTTCTGATATTGCCCCTCACTGTGACCTGCGGTAAGGTACTTAACCTGTTGTCCTCAGTATCCCCAATAAAATGGGAGGCCTTAATACTTCTCTAGTGAGATAACAGTACTTAATACTTACCTAATTGGATGATAATACTTACCTACATACCTCACAGGGGTGTTGTAAGGATTAATTAGTTAATGTTTGTAAAGTGCTTTGGAGGTGGAAAGCGGCACATAGTGTATTATTATTGGAGGACAACATCAAGCTGTTAAAATGGATAGTGACAGAACTAGAAATCAGAAATATTTTAAAATAGTGTGTGATTGTTTAAGGTGGCAGAAGATCATTGAACTACTTCTTAGGTGGTGATTTAAAAATAAAAGTTGGAAAACAGAAGAGTGATGGGAAATATTCTGAAAACATTTTAGATATTTTATAGATGACCAGATGTAAATGTGGTGCTTGATAAATTACAAGGAAAATTCTTCTGAATTTTAACCTATTGTCTTCAGATTTACTCGTTATCTCAGTAGCTAATTGGTATTTCTTAACACCAAAATTTCCATGAAAATCTGGACAAATAAAAACACAAGAGAATAGAAAATGTAAACCACTTCTTTAAAGCCAGCATTATGGGCCTGACTCGTCTTTCACTTCCAATGGGGTAGATGAGGAATAACTACACTCAAGCCAGTGGAGTTGCACAAGTGTAAAACTGCTGTAAGTAATAGGTGAATCCACTGTGTTATGGGGTCTAAAATGTCACTCTGGCAGCTGGATTTTAAAAAAAATGCATGAAGTATATTATATTCAGCATTTTTATTGTGATACACAAAAGTTATGTTTTGTGCTGGATGTTTGTGTTATTCTTATTCATGAAAAGAGCTATTACTAAATAGATCTGACACAACATAGACAGTATTTTTGCTTTCCCAACAGCAAACTTTTTAAGATTTTTGCCTTTAACTTTTTTGTTTGTTCCTTAATGTGGCCTTTTAGTCCAAGAAATCAGATTTACAAATACCAAAGCATGCATTTTTTGATTCTTGTAATGGTATGTATTCAGATCGTTTGGCCTCTGACGTTAGCGAGAATTCCCATCAATTCCTGAAATCTGTTAAAATACAAGGCATAGTGCTTAAACTGGTATGTTGTACATTGGCTGTTCCTGCTAAAAAAGACTGTACATTTTCATTCTGGATCTGCACAAGAAATTTGATATACTGCTGGGCTAAGCACCAGGATTTGGTTGGCTCTGGGACCAGTTCTTACATTTCTACATCAAGCAAACACAAGAATGGATAACACTTAAAATAAAACCTACCCTAAAGCCTGGCTTATGGATATCATGTTATTTTGGAATGTAATAGAGAACATTCCTTGTAATCAGGGGTGAGTCAAGGAAAATGGCATCTAGGAGAGTGAGGCAGCCAAACAGAAAACTTGACCCAACACCAAACTCATTGTCAGTTTCACAGCTGCCATAATGACCAATGAGACCTTAGGGGAAGCCAGCCAGGAAGTCAGGTGCTGTTGCTGGAAAGAATATGTTCCAGATTAATTGGCATTTAGCCCTTCAGCTGCTCTGCAAGCCCAGTGTGGGCCCGTGAGTGTTGGATCCAGTTTTGGACCACAGGCGGAGGGTGAAGTGAAGTATGACTGACAATGTCAACAGCAAGCTTGTCAAGTTAGTACAGATAATATATTTTGTATGACTAATAAATAGCTACTGCTTTGAAGCTGGTTTGTTTCTGAGGTGAAATGGGGCAATGGGAGGGCTTCTTTGGATAATTAACTGTATATAGGCAAGCATAATTTACATGCTTGCAAATTTAGAAGTACAATACTCCCTTGATGCACAGTGCTAGCATTTCCCAGGATGGAATATATTGCCAAAAATGGAGAGGACAGCCATTTTCAGCATCTCAAGCTCCAGAGGTTAGGCTGGTGAAGTGAGGCAAAGAAGGAATGTGAAATCCAATTTACCTCGGTTATCAGGTAAACCAGACTACCAATAAGTGTACCTGGGGGTGGACAAAGGCAGTGCTGTTGCACCTGGTTGTCCTCTTCACCAGACCTAGAGCTGCCGGGGGCAGATTATAGGCTTCTAGCCCAACTTGGAAATGCCTCAAAGCTGCTCTGAATTGCGCTGACTTGTAATGGCATGTTTCAGCCATAATCTTCCAGCTTCATGCCCGTACCACGCCATGTCCCCTTCACTGGAGTCAAGAGGGCACTTGCCCATCACATGCACTAAACTTTACACCAGCCAGTGATTCCTTCCCACCAGTTCCACACAATTATCTGGGAGTAGTGGGAGCACCTGACCAGCAGATGGTTATTTTGGACACAAGGTGAGGAATATCGAGGTTTGTTAGGGGTCTGTAGTGGCCAAACACAGAAACTAGAATAAAAGCTGGATGGGGAAACTGGTTATGAGAGTAGCAGGAAAATTAAGCAGCCAGGAAATCAGAATGTTTGGTCAGAGGAGAGTAGGGGAGTTTGACAGCCAGAAGGGAAAGTTTGAGTATTTGAGGGGTGTAGTGGGAGGGTCTAGCAATTCCAGAGGAGGCTTTGTGCATTGATCAGATGAGGTAATCAGAGGTGAGGCTGTGGAGCAATGGCAGGAACTTGTGCAAATGTTGAGCTTCTCGGGGTGAACTGAAGAGTATGTTATGGCAACATTTGGAGTGACTGCAGTTTGGATCCAGAAGCTTGCTGAAGACAGGAGTGTTACAAATGGCTTGGACAGCTAGGTGAGAAGGTCAGTAGCACTGTGAATGGTGGGAGGGTTAGGCACTTAGGTAGAGCGCTGGATCAAGCCTATGATGGTGAGGGCAGTTCGCAGATAAGTATATCTGTAGTCACAGCCTCTGTGCAGTTCATATAAGGGATAAGAGGGTGAATGACAACCTTAATTTCTGACTGTCCCTGGTTTTCTAGGTTAAAAAGACATTTAATTTAATGTTAACCCCATTAGCTTCCATTGATATACCAGTCTGGGACCTGTTATGAAGTCTTTGTAGGTCACCATTGAAATCAGGGTGGCATCTTCCTGCAACTCTGTGATGACTTTCTCTACACAACATGACAGCAGTTTCTGGGCTTCTTTCAGTAAGAATTCTTGAGCATTCAAAATGGGTCAAATAATGTAGTAATCTGGCACTGCATCTGATGAAGTGTGTTGGAGCCCACAAAAGCTGGGAGAAATTTGGTAGTCCTTACGGTGCCATAGGACTCTCATTGCTTTTAGTGAAGTAATGTGAAATGTACTTGCTATGGAATATCTTGACTACACTCTGAAATCATGCCAGTTCCATGTGGGTGCCATCCCATGGCTAACCTTATTTTGGGACTCCACCCAGTCAGAGTACTCGAATGGCGAAAAGAGGAAGGATTGTGGAACGGTTCGGACAGTGGGCTAGGATCTGAGAGACCTGGCTACAGGTTATGGGCTGCCACCCACCTCTGATGTGACCTTGGGCAAGTCTTTTAGCCTCAGTATTCCTCAGTTCTTCATAGGTCAAAGGGATTATAGTGCTGCTCTACTCACAAGGGAGTTGCAAGGATAAATATATTAAAGATTGTGAAGTGTTCTGATACTGTGGTGACAAATACCCAAGAGAAGCAGTAAGTTAATGTGGAAGCCTGGATTCAAATCCTACTTTGGCAGGTCTCATTCTCATTCCTAATCACAGCATCAGTTCCCTGTTATTGTCTGGTATTTGTTTCTGGAGCATTTGCAGTGTGTAAAGCATTTTCTTACTAGAAACGGCAGGCATGTCATTACCTGAAGAGGCTTACAATCGAAAGCCAGATAGAAGACAGACAGAAACAGGTGACAGCATGGTATATGATCAGGGACCACTGGCCTGGTAGAGCTACATAGTGATGCTTGCAGGGTGGTTACCTGGACTATGCCTGGCTGTGCACAACATCATTAGGGTCACTTTTTAACAAGTATTCATTTAAATCTAAATTTTTATTTAATAAGGGGGAAAATGGATGTATTGATACAGTTCTGCAATAGTCATTTCTTAAGAATAAGACAATGTTGCTAACCTGCACACATTATTTGAGTTGCCCAAGATCACACAGGTAGTTTGTGGCAGAGACAGGCATTGTCATCTGAGTGACAGGATAGTACCTCACTTAGATCACATTATTTTTTTTAGCGTTAGCTGAACCAATTAGAGACAATCTCTTGTCCCTGAGTAGTGAAGTGTTTGCACCACTGCTTATTTTCCATGGATTTCCTTTGCTTCTCTGTGTAGTAATGTGAAGCTATGAAGAGTAAAGGCAAAGTTTCCTATGTACAGTACATCTTCAGAAAACAGAGCTTTCTGTTAACCATTACTTTGCAGTTTCCCTTCCTTACAAATCATTGCGTTTAAACAGTAAATGCCTGGAGTGAAGGACACCTGTATTTGCTGGTCCCATTATGTGGCTATCCTGAAAACATTTTACAGCTGTCTAAATTAGCATAATTAAATCCACATCAATTAAAACCCCTCAATCACCTCTTTCCCCTTCACATGCAGATAGTGGCATTTGTCTAAGGTGCTAAGTGACAAAGGAACTTCTTTACCAGTTGAAGACCTGGCTGAAAGGAAGAGTAATAGGATTTGTATATTGTCCCATGGTTCACCTTAATACTAGTGGAAATGATTAGTGGTAGCTGTTCTGCCTGAAGAGGTATGGCTGTATTTTGCATTTCAATTATGCTAGTACACAGGCCGGTGCATTAGAGATGTGCATTTTACAACGTGCCTCTGCTTCTATTGCTCCTTTAGCCCCATTAATGGGGGTAAACAAAGCCTGGCACTATGATTTGGTCTCTTCCCCTCCCCTTTCTTTTTGTTTTGTTATGTTTTGTTTTATGCAGGGAAGCCCCAGTGACCCCAAGATAGCAACAAGGCTGCTCTGTGTGGTGCTAGCAAAGAGAATTCCTCCAGATGAAAACTGACATGGGGTTCAGGGGTTAATTTCTGGAACAGGCACATTTGCATACAAATGAAAAATGATGGAATTTCTGTTCTCCTAAATTTTCAATGTCATCAGCATCAAACAGCAGTCAGTGCTCCCTTGCTGTTTGAAGAATATTCATTACTTCAGAAGAAGGGGCACCTTGTTTGGTATTAATCTCCTCTGCAGGTCAATGGCTTAATTTGCTAAACTTCATCTGAAGTGCCATTCACTTCCTGAGTTCTCTGCTATTCTTTGTTATTTTTCATAACATGTTCTTAATACATTTTATGTGTGAAAGGATACGCACATCTCTAGCAAAATAATGGGAAGAGAATGACACTTTAACTTTTTTTTTTTAAAAGATCTGCTTTCATCAAATTCCTAAACCACTTGGCACACTTCTGTGTTATTTGTACTATGTTTTGGTGTGAGTTTGTCTCACAATTGAGGAACATTTTTTAACAAAAAATTACTTACTTTAAGGGGAGAACATTTTTCTTTCAAAACTCATGCACAAAAGGACATCTGTTGTCTTGTGCAACAAGGTTACAGGGTGTCAGGCTTCTAACAAAAGGTAACAAGTGACAAAGTGATTAATCCCCTAAAGAAAATCATAACATTCTTCTAGTTCTTTCCTCTGGAAATACTAATCTGAAAATGCAGTGGCTGAGGATGTAGTTGGGAAACATTAGTGCTATCTCTTATTTCCCCATTATCCTTTTTGTGTCTTTAAAGGCCCTGAGGATCCCAGTTCCCCAGTTTCTGTCTTTCATGGCTATCATCCTTCTGACTGAATAGGATTATATGGGACTTATTTCAGAGCTTGCTAGTGTTGCTCCTTAATTGGCTTGGGACTCTTGGGCATGACTCTTAAACTGGTCTCTGGACCACTGGTAGTACGTGGAATACTTGCAGTTGGTCAGTGGAGAACTCAGTGGTCACTTGACACTGGCTCTCTTACTTGTTTTCACCCACTAAAATACATTAGAAGCCACCTAAAATGCAAACGTTCTTGCCTAGTATTATTATCTGATGTAAGAAACTGTTACTATAGCCACAGAGAAGTCATATGATCCCAACAGAGCCTCTTCTGAGATGAGATCATGGGATCATGAAAAGGTCTGAGGACCTCTGCTTTGGAACTCTTCTTCAAAATGTTGAGTGTTTCCTCAGACGCCCACATTCTGCTGGTCTAATGCAGAAGGACCAGGGCTGTATCTTCACTAATATAAGAGCATCTTACCAAAGCAGCTGCAAAAGCACTACTTGAAGTAAAGGACAGTATTAAGACAGACATGCTCCTGAATCTTTTGAGATACAATGTGTTAACAGAATCCATGAAGAAAAATAGTTGGGATTCGACTTTACCCAACATAGTCCTAGAGCTTGAATATTCTATCTCAGTGCACAGAGGGCGTATCTTTGTGCTGGAACTTGGTGTTATTCAGTGCAATTTATCCTTCAGTATGGGAAGGAATTCCAAGGCTCTGGTACAGTGTTATTCTACTATAAGTTTAGACTTTGCCTATAGTGTCTATAATGACGTCCACTTACGGACCTTCAATGTAACCCTTTGTTTACACGTGCTCATGGGTATCTGAAAATTTTTGTTTGGAATCTTTCATTTGTTTCCAGGCTCAAAGTGAATGGTTTTTTGCATTTTTTTGAAACAATAAACAAAATCCTATATTGTTTTAGTTACAGAATGGTGAAAACATGCAACACGTTATACAGTTTGTCAATTTGTAATATGTTTTTCCTTTTTTTAGAATACACACCTGGGATTGCTTCAATCACTCTTTCATTATTTATCCACAGTAGAATAGCTTCAACAAATTGAGAGTAAAAGAGCACATCTCAGCCTATTCCATGGTTAGAATATTTTCCTGAGAGCTAAAGGGCCATTGTTCAAGTCCTTTCCCCCAGTCTGGCTGAGATGGGGGAATAGAATGTGGGTCTCCCATGTTCAGGGGAGTGCTCTGACCAATGGGCTAAAAGTCACAAGGTGAATTCAGAGAGGCCATTTCCTCTGGTTAGACTTGAATGGGATCAGACCCATAGATCCACACCTACAAGATTAGGCTGCATATGTGATATAGCTGGCCAAATGTCTGTCTTCTGCTGGTTTGTGGGTTGCTCACAGGCATCCAGACATGTTGAGAGAGGCAACAGTGAGCAAGCCCAGGGGCACAAATGTAGGCCTGAGGAACGCTTACCTTGCAAAACTTATGTGTGAGTTTAAACACCAACAGGGTTGATGGGAGTTTGAAGGAATGTAGTAGAGCTGAAATGAGGATGTTGAAGCCGGAAAGAGAGACTAATATATATATGTTGGCTGACACAGGTTAGAGCCAGAGCACTCTGGTCAGCTCCTCTATATTGATAAGGGTGGCATAAAGCTAGCTATGCTGGCTCTATGCCATCTTGGGATTTCCTACCCCAGGCCAGTCTTAGATAGCCAGATAAGCCAGCTTTGAAAAGCAGCTGCTTTGGGATTCAGAATCTGTCTGATCATCTACAGGGAATGTTTTTAGCATAAAAAACTTCTGCAGTAGACAGATTTGAATGCAGAAATATGTTTTGCATGAAAATAGCTGTGCACCTTTAGAGGTGATAGGCTTCTCTCTGCTTAGCTTTTCTCCCGTGGAGTTTAGAGTCTGCAAGAACAAATCACGGGGCAGACAGGGGAAGCTCAGCGAGCATGTATACTTTTCATCCTCATGCACTATAGTTTAAAGAATTTGTAGGTTCCACCACCAAAGAATTCTGACTGCATGAACGGCCTCCACCTAATAGCATGGGACTTTGATTTCTCCCCCCCCCTTTTGTGTGTGAAAACAAAACCAACAAAAGTACCCTACAAAAAAGAGCGTGAGTATAATGGTAAGATTGCTAATTAAGACTGCTGATATAAAAGTAAGATTGCCACTCTTATTTATCTTATATCATATCATATCATAGGGCTGGAAGGGACCTCGTGAGATCATTTCTGTCAAGTATACCTCATTTTCTGAATATTGCTGTTGACATCAGTGTGGGCTACTCACAAAATAAAGCACTACTCACCATGAGCATGGGTATCTGAGTTTGGCACCAAATGCTCCAAAGATTCTTAGCCAGTGTAAACAGCTGTAAATTGAAATTGGTGGAGTTAGCCTGACTTATGCCATCTGAGAATCAGGTCAAGGTTGTGAAAAAGATAAACTTTTCATAGTTTTATTAACTTATCCATGTTACAAATGTTGCTTTGGGAAGGTGTGTAGTATTATGCTAATGTTGTGCTACTAAATGTCTATACCATGAAATGCACAAGATATGCAATTTGGCCAAGTTAACATGACTTTGAGAACATAACTTTAACATTGCCTGATTTCCGAGCTTTTATATTTGTAAAACTAATGTTACACTGACATAAGTTTTGCAGTTTTATACATACCAGGCATGATTTGTATCTTGGGTTTTACAGCACCTTAAGCTACAAGAGAAAAAGTATTCATCTGTTTATGATAAACTTATCAGGAATACTGCAAAGTTCTCACTGACTAAGATATTTATACTGCTATTGTGGCTTGCTACAGGGTAATTCTGAGACAACAAACAGAATATTTCAGAGCCCAGATGTCCTGTTTAGACAAGGGGTTTATATTGATTAGAATCTGCTTTCACCTAACATCATGTAGTAAATATCACAAAGACATAATTAGAAAATTTGGTACAATATTTAGTCCCAGTCCCTGTGTGCCAGAATTGTTTGACTACTGAGAAACTGGAGCTTGTTTGCATCCCAGAGTGTTGTGAAATGCAAACTTCAAAGAAAATATTATATCTCCCAACTCCAGCTCATGAGTGTCTTGGAAGTATTATACAGAAAGGCTTAACAATCCCTGCTGAGGAAAGGGCAATTTGACACTGAAACTGCTGTTAACCACCATTGAAACACTGGTAGGCAAAGAGTGTTTATTAGATAAATATAGCTAAAGTCTCAAGTCAGGAAGGCACCAAAGTCATTGGAAAAATCTCAGAGCTGGACAAACAGTTGTCTTTTATGTTGGGTATTTTTTAATACATACATCTACATTTTGACTTCAGAGATTGGTCACTCCCCTCAGCATTTCAAAATAAAATATTAAATTTGCAAAACTTCTGGAAGCCAAATTTTTAGGCAAAATGGATTTTTTTTCCATTAAATTGTCAGTGTCTGAATTTCATCACAGTCTGTTTGACCATTTATGTTGCATGAAGGCATAAAACATATTTGGTAAGTGTGCGATTGTACTTCTTATACATATTGAAATAGCTTTCCTTAGTGACTTTGATGAGAACTCTTTAAATTACTGGACTATACACCTGAAGTCTTAATAGCATCATTCTAGGGGAGCATAGAAGCAAACAGGGGAGAATCTGGAAATTTGGGAGGGCAAATAAGACATTGCTCACCTGTTAATGATCACAGAATTTTTAGCATCCTATTGTCTGCATGATGATGGTTTTGGTTTTGGAATGACCATTATGTTTTGCCTCAATAGTTTTGCCTGGCAGGCCATTATGCACATTTATCATCGCTGCAGGGGAGAAAAAAGAAAAATATTTGCTAAAGACAGTTCTGAATATATTTTCTTTAATTGTCACTTATGCTTCTGTCCCATCCTCTTCACTGGACTAAAAATAGTACCTCGGGCTGACAGTTTTAACACTATTTAATGTATATAAATGATTGCATATGAGACCTGCATGAAAAAATGTCAAGGATGAGACTTAAACTAACAACAGAATTAGAACTCACAAATAAGCGACAAGAGCCAAAAAGCTGGACCCACAAGCATGCAGGTTAATACTATGTTTACATCTCATTGGCTATGTTCACACATAAACTGTTATTTCAAAATAAGTTATTTTGAAATAAAGTCTTTATTTTGAAATAAGTTAATTTGAATTAAGGGAAAAGCTCAAAGCGAAATAGCATGTCCAAACACAGGACTTGCTATTTCACTTTAGGAGAGGGGCACCATGGGAGGTGTGGCAACATGGCCCCCTCCCTGGGCCATGCCCCCCCCCCATAAAGGCTAAATGGAAGGCACCCTGGGAAGGAGAAGGGCAAAAGTGTTATTTTGAAATAATGGTTATTTCGAAATAGCACGTCTGAATGTCATTGTTTAGAAACAACTGTTTTGAAACAATGGCTATTTTGATTAGATGTGAGGTTTTACTGTTTCAAAACAATGGCCATTATTTTGAAACAACGGGTCCCGTTGTTTCAAAATAACAGAATGTCATCTGGCCATAAGAAATTTTATTTTGAAACAATGGCTATTGTTTCGAAATAAAACTCTCATCTGAACACAGCCATTGTGCCTAAGTATTTGGGGTTAGATCCAAAAAGGCCCTATTATCCTCTGTTGACAGAGGAGCTCCCATTGATGTCAAGGGCAGTATCTGGCTATTTTTATTATGAAATAATACTGACACTTTGCAGTTATAGTCCACCTTAACTGTTAGGAACTTTTACTGTATTTATTGTCATTAATTAATTAATAACCCCAGAATCATTGTATGATAGCTGCAGAATGTATTTTCATGGCCATTTCTGAAGATGAAAGAGCTTGCCCAGTCTTGCATATTAAGTCCTTGGAAGAGCTGGGAATAGTTTGGTAAGGATGAAATCCCGCTGACCTCAGTAGAGCTAAGATCTCATGCTTGGGGTCAGAACTCAAAGTTCCAGACTGCCATAACCTAGCTATGTTTGGCTTTTGTTGGTAGTTGCTGATGATATATATTAGAGGTACTTTTTCAGTAGCATTAAAATAGCCTTCAAAGAGGGACCTCTGACACAAACGTAGGCTTGGTAGCGCTAAAGCAAGGGTCTCAAACACATGGTCCGCAGGACACATGCAGCCCCTAAAGCAATTTCTTGTGGCCTGCAATGACACGATCGTTACCAATATTTGCAGTATCATTATGTGGAAAGGTTTCAGTGGTGCGGCCCTCAGTTTAATGTACTAATCCTCATGCAGCCCTCGTGGTGATTTGAGTTTGAGACCCCTGTGCTAAAGTGACTCTGTAGTTATGATTTTGTCAGCACTTCCTTATAAACCTTGGTTTGCAGGAATTATATCACAGCCATATTTAAAAAAAAAAAGTTAGAACATGTCATACAAGGATCCAGAAGGGAAACTTTTGCTTTTGGATATAATAGCTTCTGATTATGATGGAGAAACGTGCCATGATATGCAAAAATACACTCCATAATATGCTGGAAAATATAGAGTGTCACCACTACATCATGTGACTGAGGGACAATGACATATGGGGAGTGAGTCTCTCTGGCTTTTGGAAATGAGGGAAAACACTTTATTTCCAGATACATCTTTTGATTAATGCTGCTTATACTTAATTCTTCTTATTTACAAGTCATCCTGTCATGTTTGTAGGATGTTTTTTATGGTTTCCCATGCAGATCACGTCTTCAGCTGGTGTAAAACAATGTGGCTCCACTGAAGTTCAGTGGAGTTCTGCTGATTTACATCTGGTCCTCTACCCCCTTTCTACAGAAACATTCAGCATTTGTTAACCATTTGGAGAGTGAAAGAATGTTTGTTTTACTTTGCAAAGGACATTTTGTCATGTCGATTAAGTTCCGGTGACAGCATGAACATAAATGTAATTAAAATGTTTTCACTGAGGATGTAGCTGGTTACTTTTTAGTGATTTTTTTTTTTGAATGTGGAATGCTTTATGCCATGCGCTATGCTCTTGAGCAGCACGTCAGTATGATGAAGGTGCTGGTATTCAGACATTTTAGTATCATGTTGATGTCCCAAGAGGCTATAGCAGCCATCTTACACCTTTAACCTATTAGTGACTCTACATTATTAAGCTTTGTCGGTTCGACTTTGTTACATTTTCTGGACTATCTTTGATAAATATTTCTCAGTGCCTTTTCATTCACGAGTCATTTGAAGGCAGAGATATCAGTTAATAAAAATGCTTCCCAACACTGTGTTCCTGAATATCTGATTTGGAACTTGAGTCTTTATTTCTGAATTCAGCTTGGAAATGATTAAAATGCCATAGTAACTTTGGCTTTCTCTAATGTTACTAATAACTAAACTCTAAATGTAAAGCAGCTTTTCAAGAGTGCTCCAGTGTCATGTTACAATGAACAAACATCATCATAAAGGTACAGTAAATCTGAAGCAACTTAATTTACTTGAACCTACAGGTTAGGTATATGAATTAAAAAGAACACTATTTGCTGTTTTTACATGTGACATTTCAGTGATGTACCAACAGAGAGAATTTTGCTTGCAGAATTCTGTGAGAAAAACACTTCTGAGAATGTATGTATACAATTGTTTAAAAAAAACCACAGGGTTACTGACACAGATGCCAATTTGGTAGGGCATATGGAACATTTACACTTGCCTTTTTCATTCTTTCTTGCTGCAGCTGGTGCTGATTTAGTATGTGAAATTTTACTAGCAGGAGTGCTAATCAAGATGGAGATTCTGTAAGGATTTAGTCATCTATGTAGGGGAGAACTATGGGTATCATTAAAAAGTAGGAGATCATCTATGGGAGGAACATTCTCATTATCAGCCTCATTTTTAAACTAAACAGAAAGAATGGTGCTGTAAGCATAACTTGAACTGGAGCAAAAGTAAAAGTGTTTCCTTGTAATGTTGAAGAAGTCCTAGAGCGGTACCTCATAAAGGTTTGGTGAGGGCAATTTTGAATCTACCCAGACTTTGGGAAGCTGAGGACAAACCACTGGTTCTGTTTTATCTTTCTCATAGACAAGATAATCTTTTTAATGTTTAGCAGGTGTGAGTTGAAAGCAGATCAAATAAAAAAACCTTGGATCCAAATCCAGGCCTGGGCTTGGATCATGGGGATCAGCTCAAACCTATCTGTATAATGGGCTGAATCAAAACAACTCAACTTTTGGGAAGGCTCCAATTTTTGGAATCTAGATTTTGCAATCGAATGGTCATTGTGAAACTAAGTTCAGATATTAGATACTGATTCACGCCCACCCGTGACGATGGGCAATAATGATTCTTTTCCATGAAGAAGGTAACAAACATAAATTACTTATCTAAACAGGTAATTTAAAATTAAACAGTTTAAAAAATTATGCTGGGGATTAACTATCCTTTCCTGCCAAGATTATTTCAGTGCAGAGAGCAACAGAATCACTTCTCAGTGTTAAATCTGTTGTACAGGTGGCTCAGTGGTACGGGAGACCTGAATAATAAAAACAGACAGACATCCCTGGCCTAAGGTAAGTAATGGTATAGTAGAAGTGGTGAGTTTCATCTCTGGTGGAAGGCCGCCAGCTGCCTGAGCCTTTAGCTTCAAATTCAAGGAGAGACTGTGGAGTAGTACATCCTTCCCTGCATAGGCAGAGATTTTCTGGACTACAAACAAGACTTGGAGAAAGGAAGAAGCTTAGTATGACAAGCTGGATGATGGATTGTGCTCTGGAATGCCTGGGGACTTCTGTCACCAGAAAATAGATGAAAACATGCCTGGAACTATACTGGAATTACTCTCAGCTTTTCAGGCAGCAAGCTTCATATCTAGGCCTCTGTGCATCTCTGCAGGCTACTGTACTTTGGCTTAATAGCCACTTGATTTCTGAGGTGAAAGAAGAGAGGCAAACTCTTGGAGAACAAAAATGTAATTTCAATTATTTCTAGAGTACTAGAAAAAAACCACCCTACTTCTAGTTTCTCAGTTTGTGCTTTCTACATTATGTTGGGGAAGGCAGAAATATTCATCAGTTCAATTTTTGTTAAAGAGGTAAGCATTTTTTTTAAAAAGCATATTTAATTAACAAGTTGAGTTAAAAATTATGCTTTACTTCTGAATGGGGATGGTTGGCATTCAAAGATGTTGTGCATTTAGATAAGCATCGATTATTAGCTCTTCCAGATTTCTACTGGACATCAGTGAGGATTTTCAAAGCAGCCCAAACTCCCTTTGACTTTCAGTGGGATTTGGGAATGTAATTCCTTTGGGCTCACTTGAGAATATCAGCCTACATCTGCAGCAGCTATCAGTAAAGGTTACTGAATTACCAACATTGTTCCAATTTCACTTCTTGGTTTTATCACTAATAGAAAAACTAAAGACCAATTTAGAGATACCAAGAATCAAACAGCTCACTATTTTTAAAAAAGACACACTGAACTTCATGGCACATAGTTTCACTGACTTGTAGGATGAACAGATGAATCAACCCTGGTAGGATTTGAGCCTTTCGTTCCACTGACACTATCTTTTCCACAAGCCTCAAGCTTTTGAATACTCATGTTTCACTAGAGCAATTACAGCCCCATTACCTATCAACAGTAACTGCACAAAAGGGCAATTATTCTGATACTTGCTCATAACTAGGAAGGAAAAGTGAAAGATTTTCTCAGCCTGCCAAAAAGGGGGAAAAAACAGTGTATAACTGAGAAATCTAAGTTGCAAAGGGGTAGCTCTGTTAGTCTGGTTCAGCAAAACAAGGAAGCTGGTGGCATTTAAGACTAACCAATTTATTTATGGCATGAGCTTTCAAGGGAGAGAATCCCACTTCGTCAGAGGCTCCCACAAAAGTTCATGTTGTAATAAATTTGGTAGTCTTTAAGACAATGTCTACACTAGCAAATTATTTTGGATTAAGGAGGCTTAATCTGGACTAATTTGATAGCTGTCTACACTAGGCTTTGCCTAGTATGGACTGAAAATTTTTTTTAGTTCAAATGGTTAAGTTCGAACTAACTGCTTAGTTCAAACTTATTTCAAACGTTAGTTTGAACTATCTTGATATAGTCATGCTAGTTCAAACTAAATAAATTTGAACTAGTGGTTAGTTCGAACTAATGGTGGTTTTTTAGTTTGAACTAACTTTTAGTTTGAATTAGCTACACTTTTTAGTTTGAACTAAAAGTTAGTTCAAACTGAAAAAAGCACAGCTAGTTTGAACTAAGAAGTTAGTTTGAACTAAAAAAATGTGTTTAGTTTGATATAACTTCAAACTGCTTAATTTGGACTAAGGAAGTCCAAACTAAGCAGTTAGATGTAGACAGAGTCTAAAAGTCCCACCAGCCTCCTTGTGTGGATTTTTTTGAGAAATCTAAATACCTTCGGTTGACTAGGACATTTATATCGGGTGCTACTAGCAAAACACCAAAAGGAGGGGAGGATGAACGACCTCAATAGTTACCCTAAACAATTCTGTAATGTTTAAACCTTAACCATCGTCAAGCATGAAATATTTCCTCTAAACCTGTAATAATGGCATGAAACTTTTAGTTAAGTGTTACCAGAATTTTAAAATATTGTTCTCTTGCACCATCTGCCACACCTGAGGAAAGGGTGGGTGCCTACATGAAGGCACAGCACTGCTCAAATGCTGTTTTAAAAGGAAATGCTTGCTGCATTAGGAAAACATACAGAAACAAGCAGGTTGGAAAGCGATGAAAGAAGAAGCCACACCTTTTCTGAGACCTGAACAGAGCATCGAATTCTATCCCTTGACGTTTCTCACCCTTCAAATGGGTTTTTAGTGTTCACAAATACAAAAAGGTTATGAAACATAAAGGAAGAGTCATCCTGGGTGTCTGTGTCTGTTTCACTGAATGGAACGGTGGCTGTGAAAAGCATGTGTACAAGAAGTCATAATTCTGATCAGAATGGAAACATAAAGGGCTCATCTGTGGACTGACATTGGCATTTAAAGGTTTCTAGCAAGTTTTTCATGAAGTTCTTGGCAGCAGGTGACTCAGTAACCGTGATCTTGTCTCTCACATGATTCTCATAAAAAACTATACTGCACCTTTACGAAACTGTTTACAGAAGAGCAAGATGCAATGACATCTGTGCTAAGGGGTGTCATACTCACTTCACCACAGACATGTGGATCAGTAGTTAAATATTCGACTACATGTCAGTCACAGCACATTAGGCAATCTTCCAGTCTGCCAGCTCAGCCTTGCCCAGCTCCAAGCTCAGTGTCATCAGGAAACAAGTAGCACCCTGAATTAAAGGGTCTGAAAAAAGATTATACTGTAGTCAATCTGCTCTGGGAGTTTTAGTTCCAATATAAAATGCCCCTTATTCTCAGTTTGGTGGGTCTGATTCACCACTTCTTTATACCTGGTATATGTGTTTATGCCTTGTGAATGTGGATGTGAAACAATAGTATTCTGATCTGGTAGAGTTTTGCACTAACTTTGCTCAAGGTGTAAATTACTGTTCTAGGTGCAAGACTGGAGAATTAGACCCTTACTGTCCAGCTGTATTGTCAAACATATTGTGTTTTCAAGAACAGTGTGCATAAAACTGTGTAACCATGGCTGAACACAGTCTGGCTGGTCTTGCTTATGAATGACTTTCTGAAAATATATTAAGAATGGAATGCAAAATCTGTGGCCCTGTTGCCCATTTTGTCTAGGCCAGAAATATTCTGTATCAGCTCCAAGAGGAAAACTACTTTCCAAAACATCAGCTCATACAGAAAGTTCCAACTCACTTGGAACTTCCCACAATTTGTGCTGGAGTGGCTTCGAGAATAATAAAAAAACATGAATGTGCATGTTGGGGACAGGAGAGGGTATGCCTGTTGGCACCCCCTGGAGCTTTATTGTTAATTCACTTGAACATCCTTTGCCTATTTGAAAGTTACTTGAGACATTAGTGGTGATATTGCTATTGTGAGTCTTGTTCTGCCTGTACTTAACCAACACTTCTTGTTGGAAAACATTCAAAGTGAATTTGAAATGAAAGGAGACAATGCTGAAATCACTCCAACATTCAGTAGCGGGAACTCAGCATTGTCCGGTTTCATATGCATGCTGTTTTCCAACAAAAGGCAAAGTAAGCCCAAAACTCGCAAGGCAATATCACCACAAACCTTCTAGGTGACCATGTCAAATACATAGAAGATAAAAAAACAACAAGGAGTTGTGTGGCACTTTAAGACTAACAGATTTATTTTTTGCATGAGCTTTCATGGGAGAAGATCCCACTTCCTCAGATGCTTCGAAGATGGGTGAACTTACAGAAAGGAATGAAAGCATCTGAGGAAGTGGGATCTTCTCCCATGAAAGCTCATGCAAAAAATAAATCTGTTAGTCTTAAAGTGGCACACAACTCCTTGTTGTTTTTTTACTGGACTAGACTAACACAGCTATCCCTTTTGAAAAAATACATAGAGGATGTTTAGCTACACAAACAATAAGATTCCTATGGGTGCCACTAACCTCTACTCTTCCAGTATTATTCTTCCCAAAGTGGAAGGGTAGAGCTTCAAATCTGTCCTCAGATTCCTATATCACAAAACAAACAAGGGGTCCTGTGGCACTTTTAAAGACTAACAGATTTATTTATTGTATGAGCTTTCATTTTCTCCCACAGAAGCTCATGCAATAAATAAATTTGTTAGTCTTTAAAAGTGCCACAGGACTCCTTGACTGTTGTTTCAATATAAAAAAAGTCATGCTCAAAAGACATTTCATTATTTCAAAATCATGAGCCCCATCATTTCGAAACAACGAACCTTATTTTGAAACAGTGAAACCTAGGAAGAAATCGAAATAGCTGTTAAATCGAAACAGTTGTTTCAAAATAACACCATTCGGATATGTTATTTCAAAATAACCATTATTTTGATTTAACACTTTTGCCCTTCTCCTTTCCAGGGTGCCTTCCTTTTTCTATATATTAGGTGGGGGCATGGCCCTTCTTGGGGGCCATCTTGCCACACCTCCCATAGTTCCACTCTCCTGAAATGAAATAGGAAGTCCTCTGTCCAGACTTGCTATGTCAATTTGGTGGTTTTCCTTAATTCAATTTAACTTAAATCAATTTATTGGCTTTGTTTGAAATTAACTTATTTCGATTTATCTTAAATTGAATTAGCTCTGACATAGCCCTTCTTTGTTTTGGTGAACTAGACAAACACAGCTACGCCTTTGGAATGGCACTATTGCAGGAATAATTTGAAAGGAATATTTGGCAGTGCAGAAGAACAAATGAAACAATTAAAACTACACTCTATCATCAGGAAACTGGAAATAGATTCCTGCCATTTTTAAATGTATTTATGCCTATGTTTAGTGTTGAGCACATGATGCTTTGATATTGTACCATGATGATGATGAGTATGGTATGAAAACCTAAATTAGTAGGACCCAGTGGGGTAAGGACACTCAAGGCAGAAGCAGTCTCATTATTTGCAGGAGAATATGTACATGAAGGGTATGTCTACACTTGCAAGTTAATTCAAATTAAGGAGGCTTAGTTCAAAGTAATTTAGTCCCCGTCTACACTAGGCTTTCATTAGTTCGAATAAAGGAATTTCTTAATTCAAACTAATGAAAACTTGGTTTGAATTAGTAAGACCTGCCGGTGAGTTCGAACTAAGCCCTTAGTTTGATCCTTAGCTTGAACTAAGGATGGTGTGGACTTCATTTGAACTTAATAAGTTTGAAGTAAGGGCAGTTAGTTCAAATGAACAAAGCGGACTAACTCAGCTTAACGTTAAGTCAAATTAGTCCACTTTGTTAATTCGAACTAATAAGTTCGAGTTTAGTTCAAATTAAACTTGAACTTATTAGTTTGAACTAACAAATTCGAACTAACTTTTCCTAGTGTAGACATAGCTAAAGAGTGGCATGCTCGATCGGAAGGATTGTGGGGAGAATCAACTGCAGATAGCATCTTCTTGTGTTTCCCCAAAATCAAACATCAGCCTTTGCATTTGCAGAAGGCCTCTTCCGTGCTGATGGTAGTGTTGTTACAGACAGAAGGACCCTGCTTAAGGCAGCCTGTGATGTGTCTGACTTCTTTTTTTTTTTTAAAGATGAATTTGACAGCTTGCCAAATACCACATCTGCCTCTCTTTGCACCTCAGAGGGTGAAGCCGAACAGCAAGGTGGTGAAAAAGAGTAAACCTATCAATTAACAGAGTGGCGACTACTCTCTCTCATTCTGTCAAACAACCGTAGGTGATCTCCTCCCCTGCCCTTAAAAGAAGTCTCACTGCCTGTTGGCTAGCTGGCAAATGCAGTCTGCAGCACCTGGGTGACAGATAGGCACAGCTGTAAGCATGCTGCTGTTGATCCATCTGTAGAAGGCACCACATGCCAGTGCTTATCTTAGGAGGAGAGGGTGGGGGAAAGCATGTATTACACAGTTAAGGATTCTTTTTCCCTGCCGTTCATCTTTTATTTCCCCTCTCATGCTGGTGTTTTCCCCTCCTTCTTACTATGACTGTGTTGGTGAATACTAATGAGACAATACAACACAAGATGATCACTGATTGAGCAAATAAATTCTTTGGGTACTGAACACCTGTGACCTGACTAATAAGGAAAGTTGAAGCCGCCTTACCTGATTACAGCTAAGTATTTTGGTTAGCACCTCTGGGTTTCCATCTCTAATTGCTGGTAATGATACTACTTGAATAATAATTTGATGGGCTGTAGGTTTCTCAGCTGTTGCTCCCCCATACAAAATAGATAGTGGAATATTTTGCCCCTGACACTGAGTCTATATTTCGTATGCAATACATCAGCATTGTGTAAATTTTATGAACAACTTCTATTATTGCAGAAACCACAGAAACAACAAACAGTGATAATTATAGTCTGAAGATGCTGTAGCGTTTCAAATATGCCTACAGTAGTGGTATTACAATGAAAATGTTCTGTTTGCCTGCAGCTTTCGCTGTGCTCAATGACATCACAATTATGCTGCATTTGAGCTGAAACTTCTGTCCTTAAACAGAAACAGCTTGTCTGAAGCCTTTTAGGTTTTCCTTCTAATTTCTTTTGATTCTTCCTTGAGTTAAAACAGTCAAAATGGTGAATACGGTAGGGTAGCACATTTCTACAGGCTTTGTGTCTAGGTTTGCTAACAGTAAGTTATAGGTGCTTTGTGTGGTTGCATTTGGGAAATGAATGCATGTTATTTAAAACCTCTTTATGTGCATCTGCTAGTTGTCAACTTGTGATCTTCTGATCCTTGAATATTTGGCAACCCTGTGATTTGTGATAATGGAATTACAAAAAAAAGTGATCAACAAAGACAGTACATTATAAATGTGCAAAGCGAGACTTTAGATGTTTGAAGAAAAATGAGCTTTAGAAAGGAGGTAATGGTACTGAAGAAATATCTGAACAGTGCAAGCCTTTGGAAGCAACCGCATATCTTTAAATTAGCAGTCAAATGTAAACATACCTGAGACAGATCCTCATCTGCTCTAAATCATTGTAGCTCCGTTGACATCAATGAAGTTATGTGGAATTATTGCAGCTAAGGATCTGGCCTGTGTGCAAAATTTTTATTTTTGCCTGCCTCTCAGTTTTAAAGCAAGTTTTGTGTTTTCTTAATGTTTGTTCATTAATTTCAAACTAGGATCTGTTCTGGTCCCCAATGGGCATATGTTCAAATCATATGAAATCGCTGCAGTCTGAACCCTCAAAAATCAATGTGAGTTAGGTGCCTAAATATATTTACTGGTGTGGACCTACATCCTTGATAATCTACTCCAGAGAGGTACCCTGCTAGACTATCTGGGTTGTTGTGCAGTCTATACTGCAAAGTAATTTAGGGATGCCTGCAAGCCCTTGCACCCTGGTGGCTTTTGTGCATGCTTTTAAAACAATCTTTACAAAACCAACACTGTTGGCATGAAAAAAACCCCTCATGCACAGACTTAGTTTAATTCTGTGAAATGTATGTGGTCTCTCTCTAATGTTTCCATTTATTTTTGAATATTTTCACTTTGTGATCACAGTTAAAATCAAAATGTTTTGTGTGGAATAATTTACTTATAGATCTGAATGTTTAGTTTCATTGTTACTCAGATCCCAGCGGCACTGCACCAGTGCAGTACCCACACAGCTGGGTTAGCCAAGTACCAGAGGACTCATTGCTCATGAAGGGGACCGGGCTGGTCACTCTCCCATATCTGGTGTGTGTCAGAACCATGCCCAAGGAAAATGGCTGCAATACAGAGCTAGTGCACTCTGCCAATTGCCTTAGTGCTGCTGAAGTCAGGTATAAGTTAGATCAGTTGTGAAGCTGCTCCAGTTTGTGCTAAGGATTGAACCAATCTCAGCTGATCCAAAGAATGGGTAAGAGAGAGAGGCATAAATGTGGCGCACAGTTACTTTTGCCTCCCCCTTACTTCATCTTCAGATTGATTGTGCTCTGCCCAGTGCGTTGACTTAAAAATCTAACCCGAGGTGTTTTAACTTCATATATAGAAAGATTCCTGTATCAACCACTCTGGTAGCCTTTATATTGAAAATGCAGTTGTCTCTCTATCCTTACAAAGAGGTGCACATTTCATTCAGTATTTGAATAGTGCAGTAAATTTTATAGGCCATGCCACTTCAGGATTTAATGTAGAATTTCAGGCTCTTTTACCATTTTGGCTTCCTTTTTATTCATCATCAGCAGGCGAGAAGTGGCCTGAGTGGTGAAGTAACCAGTGGTAACCACAGCGGTGGTATAATGGAGCACAGTACAATAAGAAACCAGTAGAAATTTCCAGAGGGGTAGTCGTATTAGTCTGTGTACAGCAAAAACAGTGACACCTGACAAAGTGGTTTGGAGCCCATGAAAGCTTATGCCCAAAGAAATCCGTTAGTCTATAAGGTGCCACAGGACTCTCACTGTTTTTTTTTAAAAACCCGTGGTGTGAATAAACAGCTGGCCATCACGATCACTGTGATTTTGCAGAGGTTTCTCTGTACCACAGCAGAGAGACATAGTCTGTTGGCTTAAGCACAGATATAAGAATTTGGGTATTGGCGTTTTTAGTCATAGTGCTGCCTCAGACATACTTCATGACCTTGGTGAAATCAGTGTCTCAATTTCTCCATCTGTAAAGGGGGACTAATAAAAAATTGGTCAGAGTTTTAATTTATGAAGGTCTATAAGATGCTTTGAGATGCTCTGATGGGAAAACCTTACTTTAGTAAAACCGAAAGGAACACAGAAGAACAAAGTACTGGGCCCATATCCTCAACTGTTGTAAATCATCATCATTTCATTGAAATCAGTGGATTTACCCCGGCTGAAACAAAGCAGATTTATGCCACCTGTGGTGATGTCCCTCATAGTTAGAGAACAGTAGGAAGCTGCCACCTCAGTTTCGTTAAAGATTCTTCCGGGAATCATGTTCACGCTAGCAGAGGGCCTTACTTTTCTGAGGTATGTCGCCACTGTGAGGAACTGTAAAAGTAAATCTCAGTACAATTATGAAGTATCCCAAAGATTTGCCTACAGCTGCTGGTAGTTGTGTGGAAAAGGTGGAAGGCAAACTAAATGTTTTGCGTTACCTTTGTCTACACTGAAAAGTTTTTTTCAAAATAAAGAAGCTTATTTCAAAAAAACTTTCTACCTGTCCATGCAGGCATTTTGTTATTTCAAAATAAGCGGTTCGTTATTTTGAAAAATGAAATGCTGCTTCGAAATAACTAAACCTGCTTTTATTTGAAAGAGCAATTCTTTTGAAATAGTTATTTCAAAAAAAAGCTATTCCAAACCATGGAATTGGCTTTTTTGAAATAATGACTCTATACTTTTCCCTGCCATCCCCTATTCCTATGTTATTTTGAAATAGAGAGTCTTCACTAGACACCTACCTCAAAATAATAAATTTGGAATAATGCTATTTTGAAATAATTATTTTGAAATAACTATTCTGAAATATCTTTGGCAGTGTAGACATAGCCTTTGATTCTACTGGCAAGGGCAGAGTTAAACTAGTGTAACCCCCCCCCCACCACAGAGGATGTTATAGTGATTAAAAGTGATAACATCTGTACAGTTTCTATTGGCAAAATTACAGGATTGATTCAGTAATGTTGGTGCAAAAATCACATGTAGACCAGCTTGAAGATTTTAGTAAGTTATAATGAAAAGACCCTCTTCTTAGGGCTTGCCGAAACACAAATTCAAGCCAATTAAACTAACCTAGTATATTTAAATTGGTGCAAACCACTGTGTGGACACATTTATATCAACTTAAAAATAGTTATAGACATTAAAGGGACAAGGTAAACCAATGAAAGCCAGGTTCAAATTGGTTTAAGAGAATCCACACACAAAATTGCCCTGATTTATACTAAAATGGTTTAAGATCGGATCTACAGTTAAATCTGTAAATCTTTGTGCATAGACAATTTCCAATTTCTAGACTGTCTTATCCAATAGACTGAGGTGCTGATTATTATGCTACAGATAATGTAATTGTTAATGTTGAAAGCCATTACTGTTCATTGGCATAATTCTTAGAACATTATGCTGGAGATTCACCTTTAGTGAAACAACAAAATGACAACACTGAAATGTTAAAAATTGAGCATCTGAACTGAGCTCCTGTGAAATCATTTAGACAAGAGCATTGTTACTGTCACAGTAAAAGAGCTAGAGAGTGACAGAATGAGAGAGAAAGAAACACCACACACTGGAGTATCTTTCCTGGAGGAAACGTGAATAGGATTCCTACTTGTCTTTTCCCTCTCTCCGACTTGGAAGGTCTTCATGTAACAACAGAGCACCCTCCTCTGGCAGTTTGCCAAAAATGAAAGCCTGCATGGAGCTGCCTGTAGACTAGAAACTCTTAAGCAAGGCAGGGAAAGGACTTGCTGCATTATGTCCCTGTGCATTGATCAGATACAAGGGCAGCAGCAAACTTTGCCTAATGAAGGGCTGCTTTCCAGAAACTGTAGTAAGTTGCAGCCACATTACATAAAACGAGGAAGGGGTGGTCATCAGGGACTTTGAATCTCGGTCTGCAGTGCTCCAGCATGTTCTGAGCAGCTGAGATCGCACGTGGGACCTGTGGTGCTCACAAGCTGCCCTTTAAATTAAAGTTGAGGGGAGCAATAGGTAACATTATAAAACTCCATGAGTCACACCCCTCCGCCTGGGCATCACTTTGCCCATTCTTTCTTTCTTTAAAACAAAAAAGAACAGAATTGCAGTAATGGCTTAATCAACAGACAGACTATTAAATGCCTGCAGTGGAGGGACACTTTACAGAGCAATATACTGTACAACAAGCTTGCATTAAAACATTGACCCGCAACATTTGGTCCATAAAAATAGTTACATTCACAGAGACTCCTGGCGGTGATAGCTTTAATGTTGGATTTGTGTCCTGGTGTAAAATAAACAACTTCCAACAATACAGTAAATAGACAGAAGAAACAGTGAAAAATCTTGCCGTATAAAACAATGAATACACAAATAGCTACATTTAATTAAGATGAATGCTGTTACACAGAAGAAACACGATACTGCAGTTTTAACACAGAAAAATAACAGAAATCCTTTGCAATCAATACAACTGGGCACATAGCAATTTGTTGTGTTGGTGCCCATTCGTGGAAAGATACTGTGGGACATATATTGCATGATGTTTCTGTTGTGCAGTTGCTAACATGGGTTTGTGCTCTGCCAAAACTTTAATATTATTGTAATGGAGCTTTTGTGTGTGAATTTTTACATGCCTTTAAAAAATTGTGCCACACAGAAATATTGTTGTGGAGATATTACGTTTCCCACAGTTTTCTAATAAGATCAGTTGCATTTTCGGCCCAGGAGCATGGCTGCATTAGCAGTAACAAAATTCTGGGGATAGGCAAACTCAGGCCTGGTCTATGCTGCAGGGCTAAGTCAATGGGAGATACACAACCTGCATGCCACAGAATGCGTATCTCCTGTTGACTTACCACACTGTCTTTACTCAACTGTGTTGACCAGCAATGCTCTGTTCTCTCCCACTGACGCAGCGCTACTTCACTTGGAGCGGTGGAGTTACTGCATCAACAGGAGAGGACTTCCAGATCAACTGAGTGAGTCTATACTGGCCACTTAATCGATCCTACTGCATTGATTGGTGGGGATCAATGCAGAATTTTCAGTGTGGACATGCCCTAAGTCTGTAGTGTTCTTTGCATCTTAAACCATTTTCCTGCCCCAGGTCTAGAGGAGTTATTACAAAGACCCTGTCCTCAGTTCCATTTCCCCACTCCTGAACCCACAACACTTCTTTCCTTCAAGCCTTCAGTAGATTTTGAAGACTCCCTCTTCCTCTTTGCAACCCAATAAATGGCCTGCAAATTTCTCTTGCAGGATTTTGAGTCTCTCCCTGTAAATCTCCAATGCCTTGGCACCTATACTGTAATTTCCCCTCCCTCAACTTAGATTATCCTTTTCTGGGTTCACTAGTCTTGGCATCTTCTTCCTTTGACCCCTGCCACTGCTGATTCAAATCTCATATGGCATGAAATATGAATTGCAGTCCAAGTGCATAACTGAAAAGTGTTATGAAATTGGAATTCAGCAGGGGCTAGGGCCAATGCAGATTGCCAGAAATGCCCATAAGTGGTATCTACAATGGTGAGATGGAAGTTTTAAGGACAGGAACCTACCTGTAGGTCACAGCTTGGGAGAAAGATAGGACCTATATATCTCTTTTATCAATTCACTTTTAGCATGACCATCAAATTAACATAGATAATTAAGAAAAAATGTGTTAATGCAGAATAGACTCTTCCACTTCCTTATTTGTTATGCAGCTTTTTTTGATGTGTTTGGTATCTGTCTTCTAGGAGAGGCATTGTTGGTCCATCCTTCTGTATTAATTGTGAAAGCAGGTCCTGAGCAGGGTGATGTGCTTTACATCATACCCTAAAAATAGCAAAATTTGGGATGCATCGGCTTCTGTTGGAGTGTGAGACTCTTCAGCCAAACACCTTCCACAGAGTGTGCCTTCAGAGGAGAGACCTATGATTTGTGTCTCAGCCCAAAGGAAATTTCAGACCTAAAACCAGGGCTTTATAAAGGAAAGTGCAGATGCAGCCTTAACTACAGTGGAGCATTATTAAATGGGGAACTGTAATAATTATTACAACTAGTTATCACATCAGAATTACAGTGCAAACTAGGTCTATGCACAGGTCACTACTTTTTATGAACATATGTCCTAAGAGCTTATAACAGAGAGGAAAAGTAGCCCATTTTGACCTTTGAAGCCTGTTGCAAAGTCATTGCTGAGATATTATTTGAATAGCTTGAAGTAGAATAATGTTCAAGTCAGCTTCCTGGAGCTGCATTTGAAATGCAATTAATTGACTGCTGTTAGTTGTCAATTAACATTTATTATCAATTAGTTCATCAAATTGATTAGTTGGCAGGACCTTAAAGCCTAAATGCACTCCCTTTCTATTATATATATGTCTATAAGAGTAAAAGCTACTCACTAATTGATGTCAAACTGAAATTGCTTATGTTGGTCATGAGACGGAGCACATTGTTTTTAAATCCATATTAAATGAATATTGCAGAAAATACGTTAGTAACACATTCTAAAAAACACAGTATCTTTCGTGCCTGTGACGTTTTCAGGTGAATTTTTTTAAAGTCTTTAGGATATGGTGTAAATTTTACTTCATTAGTGTACCCTTTCAAAATGGCTTGTGGAATAAATCTGTGCCTTGAAAGCTGCTCAGTTTTAGCAGATTTCCCATGAAAATATTTACATTTCCTTCCTTCCACTCCCCCTCCTACCCCTACAGGTCTGCCCAGAGTTCAGAAGGGCAGGTCTTCCACCACAGGCTCTAATCAGGATTACTCAAGAAGGTCTTTTTGTGCTTGAAATGAGGGAAGTGATTCCTATTTGAGTGCCATGTCAAAAAAAAAAAAAAAAGTGGGGGAGTGAGTATTAAGGGAATTCTTTTCAGTTTCTTCCATTTACCAGTCAGTACATTGTTCATTCAGGAAATATGATCTGTGAGCTCCTTATTATGGGTGGGAAGATATCACAGAGGGACCATGACAGGAGCCACTGTTGTTTGAAATATAAGTTTAAATGCAGTTGTTGTGACAGCTGCTTCAATTGACTCTTATAGAGATGCAGTGTAGGGCTGAGAAGCACGTACAATCATGAAGAGTAGCCCTTCACTTTTTACGTGCAGAAAATACCTGAGAGCAGTTCTTTACTTTCATTGCTTTTGTGCAACATAATTATTCCTGCCTCCCCAAAAACTGTGACCTAAATATGGCTGAAAGACACAACATGTGACCTGCTTAGTGCTGCCTGTCATGGCCTGGAGCCACAGCAGGAACTCTATTAGTGGGAACAGCACAGATGCTACCAGATGGCCAACATATTGTCCAGAGATGACCCATGTATAATTGCAGAAAGTTCAATACATTCAGGTTTTGAATTTAATTGCATTGACCACCTTTGCTACTGCTGCTACATGATTTAATTTATTTAAGGTGGCTACTTTGAGAGAGAGAGAGAAATCCTCATGTTTTTAACTTCACAGATTTTCTATTCCACACAATGTAACAGCCTGAACTCTGTAGTTACAGATGTGTCAAATTGCATTCAGGTAGTATCAAGGAACAATGGAAACTTGCTCTTTCACTGTTGGCAATTGACTAAGATTTTGGATTCAAATTCAACAGACTTCACTCAAGCAAATAACCCACTGAAGCCAAATGAAATCAAACAGTGTGAAAGAAACACTACTGAAGTACATGAGAATTTTGCTCAGTTAAAGATTGCAGAATGTAACCCTTGATTTTTAACTTAAGAAGGTATATTATTAGAGAGAAATGATAAGCTTATTAAAGCATTGGTCTGGGATTTAGGAAAATAGGGTTCAGTTCCCCTCTTTCTCACAAACTTTGTGACCTTGGGAAAGTTACTTAATCTCTGTGGGCCTAATCCAAAATCCAGCAGGATCTGGTTTAGGCCCTGCGTATGTCAACTCCTCTCTGTTTCTGGCTGTCTATTCTATTTAGATTGCAAACAACTAATTGTGGAGGGCTGTCTTTATAAGAGATGCATGTATTGCACCTAATGCAATGGGGTGCACTCTAACCTGGGATCTCCAGGTGCAGTTAATATGTGATAATCTATTAGATCTCACAGATATTTATGACCTAGTTACCCTATTTTACCATGGAGTATGTTGTATATCATCACATTACATGTCCTTTTATTGTACTGAATTGCACATCCTTGCAGTCTTATTGTTGATTCACTGGATGTCAGCCAGGACATCAGCAAAAGCAGGTAATGTGAATCATCACTAAATTACTTAATAGTCACGTTATTTTTGCTTCATGTAATAAAGAGATCAGTTGAGACTTGGGAATAGGTCCAACCCACAAAGCTCAGATACTCATCTAAGCTTTCAGGTGGTATTTGAAACTGGGATTTTTGTTAGGCCCACTGTAGAAAAGAGGAGTTCTTCTCAAAGTTCAGCCCCTGATCCTACTATCCTGCTAAATGTAAAGATGATGGCTTTAGGTTATGGCGTGGCCTCATCCCTACCAAGTATATCACACTAATTTCTCTTATGTGTAATAAATTTGGTATGCCTTCAGAAACATTCATTTATAGAAAAACTGAAATGATATCTAACTTAAGAAATGATGACTTCTTTTCAAGTATATTGGGTTTTTTTTCCCCCCACACTGTCACTAATCAAATGCAATCACCATGGCATGTGTTATTGATTTCATAAGTGCTTCTTCAATGGTTCGGACCCCAAGACTGTTACAATATGTCAGGATGTTGTTTGGGTCATATGTAGGCTAGTGGAGAACTTATTTTATTAGAAAATCCCTGCAACATACTGTATGCTTTGGGTAATTAAATACCAAACTCCTTCTACGACAGACCTGGTTTCTTGTCTCAGGCAACATACCCTTTGATGTGATCAGTCAGCCCTCTTTTGTTAACATTTAATTTGAAAAGCTTACTCTATATAGTGCTGTGTTTTAACAATACCTTAAAATAATGTTATCAAGGATGCGGCTCCTATCAGCATGAATACTGGCATGCTAAAGTCCTACAAAAGTACTTCATGGTTTGGTGCCTAGACTCTGCAGTCACTGATGCCCTATCAATTACTAAAATAGACACAGAGCTAGTCTATGCTTCAGTGTAAGTTCAGGGGTTGGACTCAGCGTCAAGCCTAACCTCCTTTTGGTCTGTACACAAATTACGCAAACCCGGGGATGAGCTCCAGGGTCAGATCTCATTAATATGGAGCATCCAAGCCTGAGTCAAGCCAGGATCCAGGGTTCGAGCCTTATTGCTTTTGTGTTGTGAACACAGCCCCATCGAACTCCAGGTTCTGGGGGTATGCCTATATGCCAACGAAACAACTGTGGCTGGCCCCTGTCAGCAGAACTGGAGTTGTGGAGCTCACACTACAGGACTATAACATGGGAAAGTAAACATTAAAATTGGGGCTGGAGCCCAAAGTCTGGGACCTGCCCCCGCTTGAACCTGAACACCTACACAGCCATTTTATAGCCCTTCAGCCTGAATCAGTTCAAAAACTATTTCTAGACAATGTGTATTATAAAAATTCCTTTTTTAAGGATTTGGGCCACATCTTTAGATGATGGAAATTGTCATAACTCTATTGACTAAGAAGTTATGCTGATTTACACCAGCTGAGCATTTGGTGTGTGTGTGTGTGTGTGTGTGTGTGTGTGTGTGTGTGTGTGTATACACTTGTGTGTGAGATTTATAGTAGTGTAAATCCAGAACAACACTTGAAATCACTAAACTTCCTTCTGGTTCACACTGAGGCAAATGGAAACAGAATTTGACTCATACTTTTTTATTTGTAACTGATCAGTTGTATGTTTTTTACCTATTCAATCACAGTTTGACAGGAAGCAGCCTTATTACAAGAGATCATTTTTAAAAAGCAAAAAGGCATCTGCTTTCTAAAGCTATTTGAACCTCCAAAACTTGCTCTTTTTTTCATCTCTCATTTAGCTAAAGCTAAAACAAACAAATCAAATTAATTACTCTTGAAGTTGGATATAATTTTTTTAAACTCTGAGTGTATTTTTCTGAACTTGGCAATAACCTGTGCATTGCATTTCTAGCTAAGTCACTTACTACAATCACAACTTTTCCAGTTGGGTAAGTGCTTTGTAAGTATCATTTGTGTAAGCAGAGGTGAGATGCTGTGGCCACTAGACTGATCCCAAGTGGATCTGGTCCCACTGTGTAATCATTCTGTCCAGAACTTTTCTTACTTAATTATGATTGTCTGAATCATTGAGATTGGGTAAATATAAATAAGTGTTCTGCAGTTTCCCTGAAACTACGTATCAGCTCAGGACGCGCTTCACTGAAGTGCCAAACAAAGGTTCAACTACATCTTAAAAATCAGATTTTAGGTTAGTGTCTTAAATGAAAAGAAACTTTTTTCAAAATTTCTAATTTGTGATGCTGAAGATAGTCCCCTAAATAACTTCATTGACTTCAGTGAGAACTCATCATCTCAGAAAATCAGATGGTTCCACTTAGCGTGTCCAAGGATGGCCATAGGGGCTTAGCTTTAGATATGTATGGGCAGGTCTACACTGCGGCGGAATTTTTGTCATCTGTCGAAGGGAGACATGCAAAGTAGTTAAAACACATTGTGTAGCTCCCTTCTTCTGATTGTCACCTACTCACCATGGTGTCTTCAGTGCGCTGAATGCCCTCCTTTCAACTCAGCGGTACTCTAGTTGCTTGGGTAGTCTTCGGTGATTGACTTCCTCATCAGCAGAATGGGTCTTCACAGACCTGACCAGTAGATTGAGAAGATCGATCTGACAGTGATGAATTTACTGCCATTGGTGAAGACTAGCCTTGAGTTTGACAATTTTGGCTTTGGAAATTGAAGCTTTGGAATATAGAAATTGCACAGAGTTTTTTAACTTTAGCTTCAAACTTTGCAGGCTATGGTCCTGATTCTGAGGGAGTCAATGGGACTACACATGTGAATAAGGACTCCTCAGATGAGTAAATATTTGCGAGTAAACACTCTTAAGCACAGCTGCTGTAATTGTAAAGCTTCTCAAGACTGATTTGTGCCAAATTTGTGCTTATGTAGCACATGAACCTTTTCAACAAAGGATGGAATGGTCCACCTTAATTTTAGATAGGTAGTAGTTGCAATTATGTCAGCTGCTTAAATTTATTTGCAGGCAGTCAATTCATATTGATCATAACTCGACCTTACAATGACCTTGAGTGAAGGTACTCTATGGCTGTTATAAATATTGTGATCAATACCAGAGTGCAACTGACTACACCTAGTTACTGATAAATGAAGTAAAAAAGTACAGTATTTTCAAACACAAAGATAATAACTGCTTGTCTAGTCAACTGTTTGCAAAGGTTTAATATTGATACATGAAGTTATAATGACATTCTTGGGCACTTTTAAACTGTGGAAAACAATAGGGTGCAAAGCCAGTGTTGTATGAAAGAATCGTAACTTCAAATAAGAAATGCCATGATATTTATGACACACAAATATGTTCACTTAGCAATTTTTGTTGGAGATGGCATGTATCAAACTGTGCTTTTTTCCCCTTTAAGTGTGAGCCAGGTCTAGTGAAATAAAACACTGTATAATCATACATGGAACAAAGGCTTTAGTACCACTTATTTTACTTTAGTGCCACTCTCTTGCACATTTGTGCCTCAATTAAATTGCACGTCCCCAGGTAAAACCAACTGTAATCATGAGGAAGAGATCATTGTGGTCTCAGCACATCTGCTACATGTTGATACATTTCCCTACACTGACTCAAGTTAAAAGGAAGGATGTTAAAGAAGTTTTCCCCAGTTGTTCCTTTCATTTTGCTCAAAAGTCCACTGAGTAATGCATTGGCAACTTAAACTGAGACAAAATAGAAGTGCATGGGCAAAATGGTAACAGGTTGTGTTGTTGAGAGACCTGAGCACAGGAGCTGACCTCTTGGATGCTACATCCAGCTGTCAAATTCTGTCTGGGGAGACATTTGTTTTGAACAAGGTAGGCTTGCTTCTCCTCCAGATCCACTAGTGTCTTCCTCAGACAGGCTGCTGTCACTACTACTGATGCGTGGGGCCAAGATGCTAAGTGCACTGGCAATACTCTAGAGCATCTCAGCTGTAGGAGGAGGTGAGAGCCTGTAGCACTCACAGCAGCCGGATTGGAGGAGTATTTCTTTGTCCTTTGCCAACTACCCTGATAAGCCATGGAAGTTTTCTTTTCCTTCCAAGCTTTTTTTTTTTGCCATTCAACTTCTATTTAAACACATTTAATAATTACAGAACAGGGCTTTTCTAAATAGATATTT
This sequence comes from Podocnemis expansa, assembly GCA_007922195.1. NCBI lineage: Eukaryota > Metazoa > Chordata > Testudines > Podocnemididae > Podocnemis > Podocnemis expansa. The sequence continues at coordinate 23,220,265 of ML681984.1, read as the reverse complement.
ACATCTGTGACATACTTTACTAAAGACATTAATTAAATGGTAAGAGATGGTTAAAGCTATTGACATCAGAAACAGGAGACCAAACATTCTCCAGATCCAGACCTCACATCGACCTCTCCATGCTTAAATGTTTTCCCCACACACTTAAATTTCTCTCTTGATCCCTGGAGTTAATCTGATCATATTTCCTAGGCTCCATACCCTAGACTTTTTTTTTTTTGCACACTTCCTGTTTTTTTTCTTCAAGTCATGTCCTTCTCCTACCTCCCTTTACCTCTTACTTCCCAGTGAAGCTATTTATTAATAAACCTGTGTTTTCAGTACAGCAGTACATCAATAAATGACAGAGTAGTTCAGTTAGTCAGCATTCTGGGAAATCCTGTGCTGTATTGAAGAACTGTAAATCTCCATTATTGCTTCCCATAGCACAAATAAAGAACACCCTCTTACCTTCCTGATATCTTCTTTGTTAATTTTTAAGGGTGAATGTACATATTCATTGTAGCTAAGAGGCTGAAATGCTTACTGTTTGGACAAGATGGGTACCAGGTTCTGATACAATTGAAGATACTTTATTTCTCTCCAGGTAAGTGTTCAATGTAAATCAAACATACATTGATTTAAGGTAGGATGGGTAAACACATTTAATTAAAATACCAGCAACTCCCTCCTTTGCTTCCCCCTTCCCTACACAGCTGGATTTTCTTCATTGCAGGAAGGAGCATTTGTTTGTACTCTTAAGTTTTTACAATTCCCTTTGTATTTGAGAATAGTAGTTTTGTGAGACATTGCCCCCACAGTATAGGTGTTATAGGATACAGTTACGGAAGACCAATCAGCTTATTTGCATGAAAAGAAGACTTAAACACAGGAGAGCAGTGGGGTCTCTTGAGCCATTCATCCCACCTCTGTAGAAAAGGTAAGAGGAGATCTGGGGTATGCTGAGGAGATGGCTTTGTTTGGGGAGGGAGAGATCCAGGAATGGTGGGAATTCCAAAATGTTCAGATGAGATGAAAATCAAGACTTTGAGTTCTTAAGCAAAGTGAACCTAAATTTGGAAGCGTTTGAGATCAGTTCAATCCATAATTGAGGAGGTATGCCATTTATTATCGTGTGAAAGCATATGCTATCCACATTGTAATTGCCTGACTGGAATCATTGAAGTACATTACACTTATTTTGTTATCAAACTGTGTTGTATTGCATCATGTTCAGAACCAGCAGGATGGGGACATGGCTGACATGCTGCCTGTAACCGATTCAAGGAGACACACTACATGCACACACACACAAAACCGTACCAAAAACAAACAAACAAACCCCAACAAAAAACCCTGCAAACCTAGTTCTGCTAAGTCTCGGTTAGCAAGAAATATATTTTGATATTTCTGTGGAGAGTTCTAACCCACAGGTAATTCATTCTGTACTTGTCCAATCTGCTGCTGGTAGAATCTGTCTTCATAAGGACAGATCCCTTTCTATTTAATTGAGAGGTCATTTGAGCTGAATGATCTTTCAATTCCCTTTGCTCACATCAGGTTTTATAAGAAGACCTAACCAGCCTAACTGTTTCACCAAATCTCTGAGATTGCAAGTCCTTAGATGCCTCTAAAATAAAATAAAATATAAAATCCCATAAGCATGTGGAAACCCAAAAGTAAAATACACCAGATTTTTAGTTACTCTTTGAAAATTTACATAGGAATGAAGAACTCCCCTGTTCAGATGCTGTATGAGTGAGCTTCCCAACCAACCGGAAAAACCCCCGATGTATTAAATACAGTGAAATCACAAATGCAATAACTTGGCCATATTAATTAATGCTGAATTACAGCAGAAGTTTTATAACTGCATATGACATCCATAGTATGCCAAATTAATTCTTTACAATCATAACTATTGCAATCAATACTAAATTAATTCATAATGATAAGATACTTAAAAAAAGAGTTACCACAAAAAAACAATTAAAAGACGTCATCATCAAAGCTACAGCATACTAATAAAGTATAACCCACAAGATGAGTGCTAGCCATAAAAATCAATAGCAAACCTTTAATTTATCCCTGTATTTGTCCTCATCCCAAAGACTCACACTGTACCTCTCTTTTACTTTAGTTAGTAATTCCAGCAAGGACTGTGCAACAGCACTTCCTTTGGAGGCAGGGTCTATTAGGTAGATAATAAGAGTTGATTGATATTAGTGGTACAGCTAATGCCAGGAGAAGAATTTAGAAAATATCAATACAAATCCTAAGAGTGAGTCTACACTAGAAGATTAAGTTGACCCAGCTACTTCATTCAGGGGTGTGACAAATCAAATCCACACCTCTGGATGACATAATTGAGCTGACCTTGTCCCTGCTGACAGCACTACATTGGTGGAAGAATTATTTCACCTACCTGGCTCCTGCCCCTCTGAACGGATGAGTATCCTCTTTGAGGGCAGCGCCTACAATGAAGCGCTACAGCAGCACAGTTGTGGTGCTGCAGCTGTTGTGTTGTAGCATTTCAGGTGTAGACAAGTGCTAACTCTGGATGGAGGGGTCCCTAAGAAAATAGCACCATTACACTAATGAATTTGTGAAAAGCAGCAAGAGGAAGCCATCAGCACTATGTATCACCACCACTATTATTTCATGACTTGGCTTTGGTGCCAAATTCTCTTTGAGGTAGGGGGGGTTTAGGCCACACCCTTCTCCTTGGATATTTCCTCCTGAGTATATGAGCTGTAGTCATAGGTTCAAATTCTTCCCATGCATTGTATAGGGAGCAGTGTATATAACTCAGGGTTGTGGATTCTACTGGGAAACCTCAAATTAGGATTGCAAGCAACGTTGGGGCTGAGTCTCCTTTGCGGATCTAGCCTTTCGTGTTGCCTGCCGTAGTCACTTGGAACTTCATAAAATACCAAGGATAGTGTTATTATTCATATAGCACCCAAATGAGTGTTGGGCACTTTTCAGCCATAAAGAAGAACAAATCCTTTCCTGAAAGATTTTACAGTCCAAATGAATAGTGCACAAAAGGGTGGGGAAGAAACCAATATTTGTTTTTTTATATTACGAGCAGGGGAGGTAGTGATGTCAATAATTAAGGTTGTCCAGCATTTTCCATTATAAGACTCTTTTTTTCCCCAATTACTCATAACTTTGGCAAACTAGAACCATTTAACCTGGTAATTTCTATGTCATGGGTCCTCTTTAGGCTGATGTATTTTCTTTTTCAGCAGTTCCCAATAACCATGTCAGGGGGAAATAATTTTGTTTTGCTGTTTAGAAAGTCTTAGATCCATTTCACTGAGCAGCTGTAGCACTTCATTTGCTGAGTTCTGTCCATCCTGTGTAAAGGTCTTGTGGGGAAAAAAAGTATTATCATGTGGTTTAAACTGTCATAATGCAGAGAAGCAAGGGGGCTGAATCAAGGCTGTATAGGAAACCTTAATTCAGCTTCTGAATGCTGAACTTTACAGTCTTAACATTCTCTTAATGTAGTTTTCTAAGTATAATACGTAGTATGATGAGTCATTACATGGGCATCCCCTTTAATTTGGAGGGAAAGTGATGGAGGCAGACATGAGTGTTGTCCTGAGGAAAGAGGGGACCAGATCAGCATCTATCCCAGGGGTAGGCAACCCCCGGCAAGTGTGCTAACAGTGGCACGAGAGCCCATTCAGAGTGCCACGCAGCACCCTCTGCAATTCCACAGAAATTGTGGCTCCTGCCACTGAAAACCACCCTGGGCAGCTTCTCTCATGGGCAGCTGGAGTGCGGAAGGTCTCCACCATGCCCATGTTCCAGGCATGGTGTGGAAAGAAGAGGCCTGGAACGGCTTCTCTCCATGGTGTGCGGTCGCCACGGAGCCAGTCGGGGTAGCTTCTTTCCTCAGCATTCCTGGGGATCCCCCAAAGGGAGCAGCTCCAGGCAGCTTCTTTCCATGGCATCCCTGGGGACACTTGTCCCAAGGCATGCTGCAAAGAGGAGCCACTGCAGGCAGCTTCTTTCTGTGAGTGGCTCCTTTCAGAGCAAAAGACAGATGGAGGCAAAATTGAGATGTAGACTCATTTAATCAAGGGGAAATTGATGATAAAACTGAATAGTGAAGATATTTTACAGTGCGTCTCATTTTAGTGATGTTTTTCTAGAAATGTGTGATTTTAGTGATGTTTTTCTAGAAATCCTTCCCAGTGGCATGCCAGGGAAGCACTCTCTCCTCCCCCCCACCCCAACCTCCAGCCATGGCTGCCGCCAAATTTTTGGGCAGCTGATGCTTTTATTTCTGTGGAGGAAGCTACTGGAACTGGCTGATAGTCAGGGAGGAGGGGCCAGCACAGGGGTTGGCAAAGGTTGCTGACCCCTGATCTATCCAGTAGGGCATGTGATGATTCCAGAATAAAGAGGAATGGGTCATAAGGGCTATGGTCACACACAGGGGGTTATTTCAATACAAGTTGTTTCAAAACAACCTGTATTGAAATAAGGCGTTATTTCAAAATAAGTTAATTCGAATTAAGAAAATGTTAATTCGAATTAAGGAAAAAAGCTCAAAGCGAAATAGCATGTTCGGCCAACAATTATTTCGAAACGAGTCACTGTTGTTTCGAAATAACATGTTCAGATGGGATTGTTTCAAAACAACGTTGTTTCATCACCAAATGGGGTTTAAGTTGTTTTGAAACAACGGTACGTCGTGTGAACATGGCATTTCTTATTTCGAAACAGCCCAAGGTCATAGGGCTACCAGAAACAGGAAATGATAGTTGGATGGTTAGTGAGTAACATCCAGAGGCAGAAGCCTGGGATCTGGCTGTGAATATGCAGCTACACACATACAACCTAGAAAAGTTGATTCTCAGATTGGCAGACTTTGTAGGCTTGGGGGAAGAGACTAACTTAGATCAGGCCTGAGAAAAGGAAAGCTGCCTGGGAAGACAGCATTCATCTGTGCTAGAAGAGGCTCACAGGACTCTGAGAAGCAGTCATTTCAGCACGTCACTTGACCAGAGTCAAAGATACACTGCATGGCACTCTGTACATTAAGCCACTTCACACAAAGATTCATTGCACCTTTGAGAGATGATGCTTGCTTTAGGTGCCATGGGTAAAATTCTGTCATCAGCTATCCTTACGTAATTCAGAAGTCAGTGGAGCTACTCAGTATTTACACCAATGTAGGTGAGAACAAAATTTGTCGCTGTGTATATAGATCACACACCCAGACAGGAACACTTGGTTCAAAGTTCTGATGATGTAAATTATTTAAGTGTGTGTGGGGGGGTCATGACATAAAAATATGCAACTGCCTTTTTTCTAGTTGGGGTGGGGAAAAGTGAGTCACATGAAGATAGAGTGGTTTCCAAACATCTCCAATCACTGCCAGTATTTGATTGAAGTTTTTAATTTCATTAGACAAACGGATTATCTTTTCATTAGAGCAAACTAATTTTTTCCATGCCTTACTCCTTCCTTTACACGTATAAATGGACTCACTGCAATATTGACATGATCGCTGCCTTCAAATGGACACCAAGCACAAGCCTCAGTCTGAGTTGGGCCTGTTAAGAAGAAATAGGTGAGAGAAAAGATGTAGGGTTTCCACATAAAAGCTTCCAACAGACTTTCTGACCAAAACGTCATCACATGGCATATGAACCCAGACTGCTCTGTGCTGCTTTGTGTTTTACTCAGGGGGTGCCTGCAGCCAAAGCAGATCGGCCTGTGATCTTGTCAGATTTCACAAGGTAAGCAGTGGCAGGCCTGGTTCGTACATGAAGGAGAGACCTCTGGGGGAAAATAATATGATGCTGCAGGAACCAGTACTGGTGATTCAATAGGCAGCATTCCTAGCTCTGAGTTAATATGGAATTGATGCCACAGCATGATGGCAAGGCACACAGTGCTATTGATTGTAGCCACATCTGTATGAGACGAGAGCTCTGGACTACTGGTGGTCATTAAAGATCACACAGCTCTTCCTAAGTAAATTCTTACATTATATTCTGCAACCTGATTTTCCCTTCCTTTCACCTGGACCCAAAAGTCTGTACAGTGTGTAGTAATCCACAAGGTAGTGTTCTGTTAAATATTTATCTTTCTAATAGCTGACATGTTCTACTCCAAAAGTAGCTGCAGTTCAGTACGAGTGCTTTTTCTGTAAAATTAGCGTACAGCCGCTCTGTCTGTGTATGTAAAATATACATGCATATAAAAATATGGCTTATTATGCAAACCTTTACACAGGCGAGTAATGTACTCGTGTAAATAAGTCCATTGACTAGGACTACGCGTATTCACAGCTGTTATGCAGGCGTACCATAGTAAGATTCTTTTCAGAATCAAGTATAGTTGGAAAACTCCTTTAAGATAGAAGCCATTACGTAAATCTGATAATGGCCCCGATTCAAAAAGGTACAAAATCACATGCCTAACTTCAAGCATATGAGTCATTTAATTGATTTCTGTGGGAGTGCTCATCTGTTTACAGTTAGACACATGCATGAGTGCCCTTTTGAATCAGGGTCACTATTTATTATTCTCATTAGACTGTAATATTTAAATCAATTAAGCATCACTACCAATATGTTTAAGCTTTAAACTCCCTTCCATTTTTATTGCAATGGTGTAAAAAGCCACACTACGTTTCAAATAAGTCAAATAATGTGGAAAAAATGATCAATCTGAATAATAATATGGAGGGAAAGTTCAAAATATTTTTGGAATTTCTGTATTTTTCCTGTGCCACTTTGAAGAAAACAAAGCTGCTAAAGGTTTTTTGATAATGGGGAGGGGAGAGTTCAAATTTTCAAAACTTCCAGAATGAAAATGAATTATTTTAGAGGCACAAATACAAATCATAAAAGAGCTGATATAATCCTCTATAGTTCATGCACCAGCATGATGAGTATACAAGCATCAAGACTTTGCACGTCCATGAACATGATCTAGACTTCAGAGATACACTCATACTGATGTTAAATGCTTGAAATCAAAGAAAAATCAAAATTGTAAGGGCCTGCAGTCAAAGCACCTCTGGCTGAGATTTCATCATGCATCCTAAATGAAGCTGGGTTATTGCTCATTTCGCAGAGTGCCAATAAAAAAGTAGGTGCAGTGGGAAGTGATACTGTTTATAATGGTCTAGGACTAGATAAAATTTTCCTCAGAGTTGATCTGGTAGAAATTTTTTTCAAGTGAAAATTTTTTGTGTTGAATAGCATTTTTGCAAAACCCAAAAGATTGGATTTTTATGAAATTAAAGATGTTATGTTTACGAAACTAGTTAATGCTTTGTTTACCAAAAACCAAGTTTGGAAAAAGAAAACATATGTCTTACTTTTTTGATGGTACTTTTGAGAAAATGTTGAATTTAAAATGATACGAAAAATGTTTTTGAACCCTGCAAAACAGACACAATTTTGAAATACCAACTTTTTTCATTTTCATTTTTAATTTTGTTTTTACCTTTCCAGTGCCTTAGAATGGTACTAAGGGACATTATCTTCTGGAGATGCCAAGAAAAAACAAAGTCTTAATTTCTCCTGCTTATTAAAAGTCAAATAATTCAGCAAAGGTAAGGTTATTGACCTTTGTATTCACTTGAATTTATAACATTCTGCCCATCCATAGACTAGTGGATAATTCACCTCGAGGCAGCTGCATTTCATTACTAAATAAAAAGTTCTGTAGTTGAATGGATGTATCTATGTAAGTTAATAAATGTTTTGGGACCTTTGGGGATCAGAAACACTATAATAAAAATCCAAAGCATTAAAGGAAAATTGATCTGACTTCTCTATCCTCAGAAATTAACTGAAAATCTCTTATAAAAGTCATTGCCCAGTATGGAGTCCTAATCTTTTTTTAAACACCATCATATGGAAAATGAATACCTGGGCACAATTAATATCTAAAAATTATTTCTGCATACTTTAATGATTGTTCTTCATGTATTTGGTGCTGTAATAGACTCTAAAGATGGCACAGTCCTCGCCCCTAGGAGTTTGCAATCTGAGACCCCTCAGTCTTGCAATCAGATGGGTTTAAGTGACACCTCAGTGAAATCAGCTGTGTTCTACATGGCCACAAGGGTCTGCCCCACAGCTCCAATGACACAACTGGGGCCTCAATAAGTATATGTAGCATGTTTATTTATGGCATAATAATAATTTTAGGGAATGTTTTCACAAGCCAATGCCCTTCCTTCCTCCTGGAGTTTTGTTTCCCCAAACAATCATCTACAGAGTAAAATGTATTTGCTTAACAGAATTGAAATAAATTATGTTAATTTTCCAGCATAGAAATGAAATACTTCCAGTGGTTTTGCTATTCATTAGCCTTCTGTTAAAAAGTAAAGGTCAGTTTACAATTAGGGTCTCTAGTAATATAGCAACAAAATGATTTAGTGCTCATTGGGATGATATTCACAGGAAAAAACATGGGTGATGAGGCAAGTATTAAGGATGAGCTTCAAACTTGTAGAATTCCCTTCATCCCTCTCGCTTATTTTTTTTTTTAATCCAGGCTTATTCCTGATTTACGTATTTCAAAGCTCACACAGCCAAAGGAGGGAGATTTTCTAGCAGTGGGGGGTTAGCCTATTAAAATTCATCATGATTCTCTTTGCTGAAAGGAGTAAACAAGAATCAATTTTCTTTAGTAAAGAAGTTGGCTGAGTTGCAGGTTCATCTTGGGCAGACCTAGTGGACTCTTACATAACATTTACCAAAGAATTCAGAAATATAAAATTAGTCTTGCCTTCCACTATTCAGTTAAGGAGTAGGAAAAATAAAGGGGATAGAAATGTAAAGAAGTCAAAGCTTTTCAACAAGAAGATACAGTACTGTAATTATCTGACCAAACAAATGGAATTGTATCTGCTAAACTAAATAGAAAGCTGTTGAGGTACAGCAAACATTTGATTGTCTAGCAGGGTTGCACAGAAACCTAACATGTGGATACATAATAGAAGCCATTCTAGTCCTCCCTTCACACAGTTTCTCTTTGCTTATTCTTTGATGGAGATGATTTTCCATAAATATATGAAATCCATACACAGTAACTGTGTCTCTTTCCTTTTTGCCAGCGCTGTCGCAGGACAGGGCGTTGGGTTTCTTTGAGCCCAAGGGATTAAGACAGCACAGCCTTTCCTATTTGCAGCATGTGATATTGATACCAGTATTTTTGGTAAACTAGGAACTCTAAAATGTACATATCACACGAGGCTCCATGAAGTCTATGCTCTGTAGAGATGTATAGGCAGGGGTGGAAAAGAGCCAAGAAAGGCTGCTCTGAAAAGCAAGTATTATGTAATGGGTTAGATTTGTTTCAGGGCCTTTTATTTAATATCTGCTGTGTTTCCACTAAATATGGAAATAGGTTTGCATTTCAGGCCACTTTGGGGTTTGTTCTAACCCCAAATCATTTGGGTTGGTTAAGAAGGTATAGGCCAGTGCAGTCAGGGCTGCTTTTCCTTAAACATTTGGAGTTGGTTTTCATGGAATTTTTCTAGTCAGGGCAGTGTCTAAATCATACTGTCTTTTAGTCTCCCATACAATATTTTCACTGTGTTAAATATAATGAGGAACTCATGCAAAAATCAGGTTGTCTTCTTATTAATGGGAGAAACGTGCTACGATCAATTTGATGTCTTCTAAGAGTATTTTAGCTTTGTTGAAATTGACAGTGCTTACAGAAGATGCATAGTCATGGAGTAACTTGTTAATCCACTGATTCTATTTTACACCAGGGTTAAACAAAACATATCTTGCTTTGGATAGTAACTATGGTATTTTCAAAATTGTTTAAAATTAGTTTTTAGCATGATCCTAAAAAAAAGCTGATATAGCTGTGCTAGGACCATGCAAAAACTGAACTAAAGGCAAGTTTATACATATGCTGTATATTAAGATTAAGCAGGTTAACGCCCCTTTCCTTTGGTTTTTGGAAGAGAGTCCCACATTGTCACATGGAAAGGGACATTTCAGTACTGATTTTTCATTTTCATGAGATTAAAAGTGAAACATGTAACCACAAAGCTGGTTTATGTCATCCCCCTGTTGGAGCCAGCAGTAATGCCAAAAATTAGATATTTGATAGGTTTGTGTGAGAAACAGATGCAGGAGGGATGCCATTCCCACAATTTTAAACTCCTTCTTATCTTTAAGCTAGAAAGAACATTCCATGTGCAGAAAAACTAACTTATTGGCTTAAAAGAGAGGGGGGAGGGGAGAAAAAGCAAATTAATTTAAAGCCAGTGTAGTTCCTGGATACCTACAAACCATAAATGAGGTGTTTGCATGTGTATAATGATGAAAAAATAAACAAATAGACTGAGACACACTTTTTCATTGCTGTTTATCTATCGAACTGAACCTCTTTCTGGCTCCATTTATATTTCTGGGGTGCAGGAAGAAGGTAAACATACATGTGTTTAAGGGAAGAATTCCCCTCAGCTGCACATACAGAACCAATAAACCTAGTGAAAGCTAATGCATCCAAAAAGTCTTCTTTCAGCTTTTTGTTTTGGAAGCAGTTTGTATGTCCCTGTTCTTTTTATTTCATTCTGCCAGCTGTCTGCTAAACAAATCTAGCCAGGTGGGGCTTACAACCCATGACTAAAAAACCTACTAGTGCAGCTGTCCAGCTTGCCCGGAGGAAGAATTCAAACAAATGGCAGGAATGAAAAGATTGGTTTTGTTTTCAAGAAAGTAACCAGTGTACCTTCCTTGCTTCATTTTTGTTCTGTATGCTTTAGTTAACTCATGGCCTCCGAAGATTTTACAGTGTAATGGAAAATCCACTTTCATGGGTTTATCATTCAGTATGTTTTTTTGGATTTCTTTAATATTTTTCCAGTAATTATTTTATTCCATGTTAGACACATAGGACAACTTGGCTGCTTCGAGTGTTACTAAATGTATAATAATCTGACATTTTCTCTACAAATCATTGGTAAGCCATCCTAAAGCTTAGCTGGGTTTTTAAATATGCAGTAGTTGAATGTATAACTAGTGAAGGGTGATGGTTGGCATTGTTTATCCAGAAGCTGGGAACAGAACAGGCTTCTTTGCGTTGCTTCATCAATCGACCTCAACTGTGATTTTCTAGTCAGCAAATGAGTGCTTCATTTTCTGTGTCTGTGTTGGGCTAGGTGAGAGCTGTTCTAAAAATTACAAGATTGCCATCTCATACATAGTTCTAGCAATAAGAAACGATTATCACGTAAGGCACTGAGCTACCTTCACTTGTCACATCACAAACTTCAGCCAGGGCATTTAGTTCTTTTTAAAATAGAAAAATTCTCTGTGATTTTTCTGGGTAACTAACTTGATTAGTGTTGGCCCAGTTCTGGAACTTCCAAGTCCGTGACAAAACTCCCATTGATGACATTGGCTCAGGATCAAGCTATTAGGGCCCAGTCTTATGAAATACTGAACTCTCTAGGAGATGAGCATTCTCTGCACTTCACAGGAGTCACTCAGATCCTTGCAAGCTCCAGCTTTAAACATATAAGTGGCCTTAATGCCTTTCAGGAGTTGGGCAACTTCTCTGAAGGTCAGGCCTTAGTTATGGGCTCTATGCTGATTCTGCAAAATATGCAATCATGTGCTTTATTTTGAATTTCTGAATAGCTTCACTGACTATCCATTATTAATTATAGTTAGTATCATTGGCAGTAGCAGTAGTATTAGAGTAGCAGGCAGGAAATACAGGAAGGTGTCAGTCCTAGTGTGCTAGGCACTGTGCAGCCAAGCAGCAAAGAAAATGTCCCTTTCCTTCAGAGCTACCTTGTGTGCTTGAAATTAAGCATGTGCCTCAGGGCTTTGCTAGATTTCAGCTATGTAAGGTTTCCATAGTTCCAATTTCAAGAGACATTTACCAAATTCCTACTAGAAAATCAACAAATTTGTAGCCCCCAAACTGAAGAAATAGGGCACCAGTCCTCCAGGGGTGTGTATGTGGACCCGAATGCCCTCAAAGACTTCTGTTGTTGAAGTCCCTGAGACTCTATTTAGTGACCATACAAAGCATCTCTTTGAATGATCTGAAACTAGCTTTGGAAAGAAGCAAGCCACTTATTACGTCCATTCAGTGATAGTCATTTATTCACATTTATAAACTAAAATTAGTGTGAAAGGGCTGTGAAGATTGTTTCCATCTCTCTTTCTAGCAAGTGCACATCTTTCAGTACTGACTAGCCAAAATATTCACATAGCCTCCTTTTCCAGCTGATTTGGCAAGCCTGGTACTAGGCAGAAAGAGGCATTCTGTCTCCTTGTTCTGTCATTTCTAAGGTGATGAGGAAACAATGCGTGCTGTCTGGGCTGTACAATTCAAAATGGCATCCAGCACAGGCAGGCGAAGCCAGATTGCTGTTGCAGTCGCTGTTATTTCCTTTTGTTATATAACAAGGCATGAGTGATATTGGTCGGGGTGCTCACAAGCCAAGAAAAAAGGAGGCCAATTTTTCATGAGGAAATTGAAGTGCTGATGCAGAACTAACCCTCACAGTTTGTTGTTGTTTAATGAAGAAGCAGTGAGTGGAGGATTTTGGCAAAACTTGGTGTGTAAGCATAACAATCATAATGCCATTATTTAACACACAATGGAGTGACAAAGGCACTGAAATGTTACAACTGAGAAATTGTACAAAGATTCTTTAACAGCAGATTAGACAAAAGCACAGAATTTGGTCACATTCTCAGACACCACACAGCACAATATTCCCTTTTAATCATGGGTTCTATTTACATTGTGCATTTTTGTATGTAACAAACCAGATTCTGCTCTGAGTTACAGCAGTGTAAATCTGGAGTCCCTCCAGTGAAATCAGTGGAGTTGTTCCAGATTTACTCCAGTGCTCATGAGAGCAGAATCTAACTTTGCAGAATGTGGATAGTTTTTATACGTTACCTGTTTTTCTTTATTGCACTGAGAATACTCCTGTTCAAACTGCTGGGGAAATTCCCATTCTTTTAAATGGGAATAGGCTCTGATTCTGAAGGAATATGCATTTCAGCGTATAGAAGAATGCATGTTTACGTATAGAACTGTGGTTTTGTATTAAAAAAGCTAAGATTTAATTACTGCTTTCCATGTAAAGTCATATCTGAAGTCATAATTAATCTTTGATAGTAAAACATTTTAGAGTTGCAAGATCTTTACTAAAAGGTTTTAAATTTTTTAAGATAATTGAGATCATCAAATATTATATTTTAGTCATGTAGCACTTTTGATTTTTAAAGTGCTTTGCAATTCATTCATAAAGGTTCAAAATGCTGTGCAAATTTTAGAATATTATCATGCTTGATGGGTATAATTTAGATCTAATTTTGGCGATGAGATGGTTTAGTTAGCATTTTACTCCATTCTCACATCCTTTCATCCCCCACTGTAAGAACAATGGCCCAGATTCCATACATGCATCACACCTAGAGAATGGTGGACCCAATAAAGTTATGGAATGCTTTGTGGGATTTTAATAGTTGATTACTGAGCAAATTGGCCAATGATTTAGTGCAGTACTGTAACTAGATGATGTCAAAGGCCACTGTGTCAATGGCACCTGAACTCCACTTGATAACCTGACATGTCTACATTTCACCATGGCATCCAGATTACCTGTAACATATAGAGTACAAGGGGAAAAGGGGAGATGGATGGAGTGCAAGCATCAGGAAAAGTCTCTTTGACTTTGAACAGTAGCATCACAGAGAATTGTTGCATAACTATGCCCGTAAGATAATCAAGACAAAAATAATTTTTGGTCATAGTATGTATAAAATCAAGACTAGCAAAACTGTTCCCAAGTTGTTGTATGGCGGATTGCCTGAGGTTAGTAAGAGAAGAAGCGCCAGCTCTCACAGCTTTAGTGTGAAACTAATGTTATTTGGTGACTTTGAAGTTTCTCGTGATCATTGCAATTAATTCATCAACTTTTATGCCTTGCCAACACGACTGCAAGGTCCTCTTACTTTCAATGGGACTTGTTCCCTCAGGCACTGTGGCCACCGTTTCCTTTTAACCTGTCTATATGGAAGCAAGGTTTCCCTTTAAAAAGGTCTCCCATTGTTTGCAATGGGTTGAAATCAGGATACATTCTTGAAAGAAGATCTCTGGTGGTTAAGGAAGTGGACAGGAAACTTGGATAGCAGAAGAATATGGTGCAAGAACATACCTGTGAGGTAGGGTGATGTGGTCTTAGAAGGAAGGCTGGGGGTTGGGTGAGTGTAAGAAACGGAAGGCAGATTTAGGAGGACAATGAAATGTGGGCTGCAGTGAAGGACTGAGTAGCTTCTGAATGAATATAAGGTTTAGGAAAAGATCAAAAGGGAGCCTAATATTATATGGATAAGTAAAGGGAGACAGAAGAAGTGAACGGAAGTGCCAGGAGACAATATGGGAACTGAAATAAGGGACACTGGGAGAAGAGTTGAGGGGCGTAGGAAGAGAATGTGCCTGGGGTGTGAGACTGGGTAGGATGCAGATGGAGGTAGAGTGGAACAGAATGGCAGTTATCTGTACCTTAAAGATTAGAAAAAAATAAATGGAGCCTTTTGATCATATGCATCAAACATCTTCCACCACTCTGGCTGAAAAACTAAAAGGCAGATTCTTAAAAAAAATCACAGATAACTCATTTTAAAAATAAGTTCGTAATTTTGGGCAATGGGAGTCTCAAGATTTTCAAACAGTTGGGCTTGGCAATATTTCTCCCACCAAAGAATTTTCACCTTATGTCATACATAAGGGTGGTGGGATCCTGGCCACCCTGGCCACCTCTGTGGGAGTAGCCAGGCTGTCAGTTTGAGGAGGCAGCCAGGAACTCTGCCAGCCTGCCCCTTTCCATGTAATATGTACCCTTTTGTAACCCTGACTCAAATCTAGTACGGCGGGGGCAGGATGTAAAGTACAGGCTGTGACCAACCCTTTTGTAGATAACACCCTTACAGTTGCCTCTCAGTCTGCCTGGATGGACACTGATGGACCAGAGAGAGCATCCCTGTGCTTTGGTGATGCTACCACCAGTGGGAACATGGCTTCAAATTAAGCTTCTTCACTTCTAGAAGAAGCCACTGTGATTGAAAGACCTCTTGGGAACAAGAGGCACTGAAAGATAAGGCCATTTAGGAGGACTGTGATCTCTAAAGTTGGGGAGAAGAGGAGCAAATTGGAGATTAGGGACTGCTGCGTGGATGGAAAGGAGTCATTAGAATTGTAAAAGGGGTAACAGGAAGAATCTGGGGATGCCAAGTTCTTGGGCTATGTCTACACTGCCAAATTAGTCCAGACTAATGAATGCTTAGTCCAGACTAATTTAGCCCTTGGCTACACTAGGCTTTGCCTAGCCCGAACTAAGAAATTTCTTAGTTTGAACTAGGCAAAGCTTAGCCTGACCTAGTTGGCACCAATGTTAATTCAAACTTCTGCACTTAGTTCAAACTTTAGTTCAAACTAAGTGTGGGCAAGACCCAAACTAAGGGTTAATTAGAACCTAAACGCACAGCTAGGCCAAACTAAAAAGCCGTGATTAGTTTGAACTAGCCCGATGTTAGTTTGAACTAACCTTGGACTTCTTTAGTTCAGACTAGCAAGTCCAAACTAAAATTGCTGATGTAGACATAACCTTGGAGGACAGCAGGAGCCACTGGAAAGTAGGTGAGCTACGATGAGGGAGGTGAGAAACCAGAAGGGAAAGGGAAGTTCTGGAGTAGGGGGGTAGTTTATATACATGGAGAGTAAGACATCTGGAGGAACAGGGAAACTGTGGAGGAGAAAGATCTCTTTAGCAGAGGGGCAAGTCTGAAGAAGGTAGTTGGCTGTGCAGGGTGAAAGAGAGATTTAGTGGGGAAGGAGAAAAAATCCAGGTGGAAGAAAGAGAGAAGAAAAGAGGCTGGGGTAAAGGCAAAGTTGGGGTGTGGGAGGGCAAGGGGAGAAAGAAACTCCAGAAGGGAGGAGAGCAGGAAGTGCAGGATATGGGGGTTTTTTGCAGTGAGGAGAGACAAAGATATCAGTAAAAGGAAGTGCTCTCAAGAAGAAGGATGAGGAGAGGAATGGCCTTGTGGCTAAAATACTGAACTGGAATGACTGAACCCAGATTAGATGGAGGTGATGTTTGTTGGCAGGGCGAAGCAGTTTACAGAATGTGAAGAGGCTGTGATTGCACTATATACTCAGGAAACTTGCCAGCCTTTCACTAAGATGGATTACAGCCTTTGAGTTCTAGTGGACATTGCTCCTGCTACTGAGATTTCTGCAACCTGCAGTGTTTTTTAACTGTTGAGGATTGGTGAGCAGGCCCTCACTCTTCACTATCGTGCTGTTGCAAGAGTTGTCTACTTTGGCACTTCCAAGCTAGGGTAATTATTATAACTCTTCCTACTTGGGACCAGGGATGTAGCCAGCCCCTGATTTCTGGTTGCATTCCTGAAAGTACAGGATGGGCCTGGCCAGTGGCAACTTTTGTTCACATAAACAGAAGCTCCCCCCCAACCCTTAGGGAGGGGGAGTGATCCAGCACTGGTGTGAACTTTACTCCTGCAGCCACAGGGACAACCAGCAGCTGGTGGCCGTAGTCACAAGCAGGACAGAGGCACCAGCACTGCCACCTTTGTTCTGCTCTCAGCTGCGGGGCACAGTGGCTGCGGCAGAGAAATTTACTGCTAGGTGCTTCAGTGGGCTTCATGCCAAGTAGGTGGGCCCCAGCCCACCAGGGCCCACCTGTGGCTATGCCCCTGCTTATGACTATACTTTTGAAGCTCACTTGGAAACTCCAGCTATACAGAGTACAGGTTTGTGTCTAAGGGAAGCGGCTGTGTTAACATCCCACATCGAGCTCAGATCTTTGCACGGTATTCCTGCAGACACAAATTCACGGTATAGTCTTTGAAAGTCTGAATGTTTTGTGATCCAATAATCATAGAGATTGACTCTAGTGCTGTACTCTATCACAGCAGATAAGGTTCTCAGGGCATTGCTATTGGTCGTTTGGCCAGAAGTCTCCAGAATTGCTTGCTGGGCTTTACCATATGAAGGTGGAATTATAGTCCTTCTCAGCTACCAAATCTTGAGTCTGGTGATCTCCCAGATGTGAGGTAAAACATATTTATTCATTTCCCCTTCATTTGATCTTTAATTCTTTTTTGGTGTTCAGTTCTTAAAAGAGAAGTGCAACAGGAGTATCTGTGATTTTTAAGGCAGGAGCAGTTCTTTAAAGTTCTCTATTCCAGGTAGTATTAATTAAATTTAGATTTATTTAAATTTCAAGCAAAGCACCTAGCTAGTAATGTTACAAGAATCCTTTAAATCAATAAAATGTGGGTAACTTAAGTCACAGGTTACATGTTTTGCCCAAGGTAACATAATAAGCCTGTGTCAGAGTCTGACACAGAGCTCAGGAGTCCTAGCTCACTGATTTTCTCTTTAAAACATGTTAAAGGAAAATAAAATCACAGGTGTATGGGAGTGTTCTCCTTTCATTCTTCATTTTCAGTTCCAGGTGATCTGTTCACATCTTTTATTCCATCTCTGTCTAGGCCCCATTTCTTTATTTTTCTGTATTTCCAAGGTGCAGACTCCCTCTCATTCTAAACCAATCCTCCCCCTCTCTCCACATGTAAAAAACCCTGTGTTTTAATAGTATTCAAACCTGAGAAAAAAGTGTAGTTTCATCTGAAGTTCCCTGAAATGCCTTCTGATCCCTTCACTCTTTCCAGATTCAAAGCTATCCTTTTTGCATATCAGCTTTCAGGATTTTTTTTCTCCCATACAATATTTTAACTTTGTTTATGTGAGTTCTTATCATTATTTTACCAGCATGTATAACACACATTTCCCACTTTACAACTGTGGTAAATATAAATGCAGAAATTATGCACTCAGACAAATACAGCAGCACAGTGAAAAAACCCTAGCAGGTCTTGAACCAGTCAGTAATCACTCCTACATATTGTCTATTATAGCCCAGTGTATGAACAGTACATTTCCACATTGCACAGGTGGAAGTGTGAAGCTGAGGCTCATTTAACAGTGTGATTTTTTTTCCCAATGTATCACGATTACAGGAACACCTGTGCTTCATAACTTTTTGCTGATCTACTGTGAAAATTCACAATGTGTTTAGTAACCATGCAAGTGCTTTTTTTCTTAGTGTCTATAGAGAGGTGATCATTCTTCTCTTGCTTTAAGAAAAGGTTTTTAAGTGATCCGGTGTTTGTATTATGGGCCTCATTTACAGCACTTTGGAATGAAAAGTCTTGATCACAGACGTCTGAGGCTACAGCGGTGCAAGCTTCCTTGAAAATCAGTTTCTGTGCTCATTGAGTCCATGGGCTCTCTGCTGATACTCCCACAAGGATGCCAGTTATGGCCATCACATTTGTTCCCTTGTCTTTTTTGCCTGGTAATGTGGATCCTGAATCATGAGAAACTAAACTGAGACCAACAACTATTGTCATGTTGACCTCCTAGCTACCATCAGGGTGTCATGGCAATGATGTCCACTGCTAGACTGTAGAACAAAATATGTTCTGATAGTGATTCCAGGTCTCTTAACATATTTTTTATAGGTCTTCACCCCAGACAACAACATAGAAAGTGATTCTAAATTCTATTGTATTGTACTTTTTGAAAGAGGGGCAAATACTGAGCAAGACTGGAACTTGTTCTTTACAGCTGCGCAAGCACATAAGCAGTACATGGTTCCAGACCACTACTCTATGTGGAGAAGTCCAGACATGATGGGCCACCTATGTCTACTTCCTACCCTATGTAAAAGATTGGGAAGTGGGTAGAACCTCGGGTCCATCCCATTGACGTTCAATGACACTGTGGATTCTATGTGTCTAAATCACATTTTAAAATGGGGCTTAGGCTTCTAAGTCACTTGAGTGATTATGAAAATTTTACTTAGTTGCAAATCTTTATCATGTAAACCGCATCTTCCCATGCTCTGTGTTTGTATATTGTTGCTAGTCCTCATTATATATGTGTAATTTAGATTGACAGTTCTTCCACGCAGGAATCTATCATTTGGTTTTTCTGTAAAATGCCACTGACATGCACTGAGCTATATAAAGGATAAATAATCCTTTTTTTTTTTTTGGTTACATTGCCTGTATGGCAAAACTATCTGTCTCAGTTTCTATGAATGCTAACAGACCTCCTATCTTCACTGAACATGGGTTAGGACTTAGGTCTCCTGAGCTTTTTAATTTTGGTCTGTCCCACCTATTCTGTTTACTATGAATCTTGCCCTGAACATGGGGAAATCTGTGCCCCTCTGTTTCCCCAGTAAAAGAGCTATACTAATAGTGATCTTACTTCACAATGTGTAGAGGGGGTAGATAAATTAATTAGTATAAAGTGCTATGCGATCCTCAAATTAAATCACTAAATAAGTAAAAAATAATGGTAATAGTTGGATCATTTTAGGCTCTCAGTCGTTCTGACCATCTGTGCTAGACTGGCTGTGGTTTGCAAATCTCAGAGGTTCCCAGCGTTACCTAGGTTAGGAGTGCTGGGCATGCAGTTTGAGGGGCTTCTGACCCAGATTAACCCTGGACCAAATGAAATTTGATTAGTGCAGATATTCTGCCAGAGATGAGTGATACCTTCATGACAGTCACTAGATGCAAGAGACATTTAGGTGCCAGAGTGATGGCTGCATTTTGAATATCTCTACAATAAAGAGAGAGAATGATAGCTGTGTTGACAGAAGGTGTGGTCAGGACTAAGAAAGAACGTTCCTATCACAAGTCTTGAGCCAATGCCTGGGAATCCCACACAGCCACTGCATCCTAGCTTCTACCCAACATCAGCTGAAACGTGGTGGGCTGAGAAGATACTAGGATGCTAGCCCAGCCAAACTCTACCCACAGGATCTCTGATTTGGCTCCACCAATTGGTTCAATTATGCTATTTAACCCAGAAGGGGAATAGGAAGTTTGTCTGAGCAACAAGGTGGTTTCCTGTTATGGCTGCATTGAACTCTCCTTGTATCTGTCTTCTGCACCCAGTCCTTTTCCTGATTCCTGCTCTTGAATCCTGTTTCACTCCTGCCTTCGCTCCTGTATCCACAATGTTCCTGCTCTGTGCTTGATCGTTGTGTCTCCTCCTACTTTTATGCCTCACCTCCAATTCTCATGTATCAGTCCTGGTTCTGGCTCTGAACCTTTTGGGTTGACACTTGACTCTTGCATTTGACGTCAGCTCTGATCCTCCATTTCAATTTCTGGTTTTGCTTCTGGCTTGATCCATGACTCTGGTTACTAGCAGTTGATTCTAGTGCTGACCTTTGGCTTTGTTCCCTGACCTTGATGTCGGTTCTGCACGCTAGACCCGAGTTCTGCTCTGATTACTAGGCTAGATCCACTGCACTGTAGTCCATAACCAAGTTAGGGATCAGGGCACATTCATGGATCAAGACAACAAACAGAAAAGGAAAATGGGGAAAGGAAAGGTTTAGGTTATTTTGATAAAAAGTCAGAGAGGAGAAAACAGGGACAGAAGCTTGAGATAAGGGAGTTCGCTGAATTGAAAAATTTCTAAGCCCTTTCGAGGGTCACCCATCACTAATTAGAATCAGGGCCAGGCTTAGGTTAAAACCAAATGGAAGTTCTCTCAACTACTTCAAAGTGTTTGGAACTATGGTAGGAGGAGTAGACAGAGCAATGACAGATAGTAAAAATGAAAGGAAATCTTTTTTAAGGAGAACTTCAAGAACAATTGCTCAGTAATCACTTAAAGTGTATATTTGCCACATTTCTACAGTGTGGCAACAATAGCACATATCCATACAATTTTTTTGGGGGGGGGGGGAGAGCAGTGAGGAACCAAGGCATCGTTCTGAAATACCTAATTTTATAAACCTCTTTATAGTGCTGACTCATCTGTACTGGATGTCCAAAATAAATCATGGCTCTAATTTAATATTCATGCTGACATTCACATTCTATTTTTTTTTTTTTTTGTATCCACAACTTACCACCCAAATAGGATGGTGAAAGGTGGATTTCAGCAGCAAGTGATTTAATTGACAACAAAGGAATTTTAGCCCAAATATGATGTGGAGACTGGTCACTGTTTATATTGGTTACTTGTTCATAAAGCAAGTTATGTTACCACATATAAAAAGAAACAAAGAAAGAAACACCAGAACACTTAACGTTTCTAAAGTAGTTTCCTTCAAATTCCTCGGCAAACAATATAAAATAACAACCTAATAATTTTGTATCTTAATCATGTTCAGTAAAGAAGTCCTTTAGAAAATTGGCACTGTCTCTGTACTAGGCCAAACTTTCTTTTAAGTTACAAATACTCACAAAAGGTTTACATTATAAGGAGCTGCTTTGGAGATGTGCAGATTTAGTTTGTAAGTACAAAGTGAACATGCAAATTGCCTTATCTTGTGGGATTCACAAACAACCATCATTCAGATTGATTTAATACATAGCTTTTTATCTTTAAAAGTGTTAATTAGAAAATAGGGACAGTTCTCTGAACACTTAAGAGTAATAAATAGATCAAAACAGCATCCATGCTTCTGTGATGGAACTTCTGAAGACTTTATAAAGGGATTAATACAATTGTCAAAAAGACCACAGTATACATATTTAATGGTGCTACCAAGCTACAATTACATTTTTAGGACTCTGTTTGCTAAGCTTTTAAACACTCATTATACTAAAAAAAAAAAAAAAAAAAAAAGGAATCACAACAACCCAGGGAATTTTCCGAACTTCAGCACATAACTCATGATTGTTATGTTAGTTAGCCCCCCTTTTTTCATATTTAGCTCCCACCCAGACCCCAAATTATTGTATTATGTCCATATTTCCCCAGTTTTGGCTTAACACCAGGAGTTTTTCAAGCTGTAGGGGGAAAAAGTGTTAAAATTGTAGAGCTGCTGGGTCTGGAATAATCACTTTACAAAAGATAGAGCCTTTATAACATATTTAGACTCAGACACTTGTGAGATATCTTTCACTTCTAATGGGCCTTTAAATAACCTGCAAAGAGGTCTGTAATACCTGTAATGCTCTTGAATGTGGTATGTTCAATTTGTACTTGATCTTTATTTTGCTGCCCATCACAGGCTCTGGCAACTATTACCATAAGGGCCATTTTAGGCTATCTCTATCCTACATAATAATCCCGACCACAGCACCAGAGGATCACACCATGCCACTAAAATTCCATGCCATTTGAGGAAATTCCTTTCTGATACCACATTTAGTGATTAATTTAAAGCTATGTATATATGTGTATGTGAAAAGGATTATTTTGGTTAAATACCTACTCCTATTTATACCTGACTGTGTTAATAGGATTAATTAATTACCCTTTTGCTTCAATTCCAATAATAAATATATATTTTCCTCTATATCTATATAAGATGTGATAGACCAACGTCTGGACAAATTTACAGTAAATCACATTAAAAACACCAGTCTTAAACATAGCTGTCAGAGCCCAGGTGTGAATCAGAGACCCCCCCTTGGAGAACCTACACCTTGATTTCAAGGAAATGGGTGAGCTTGTGTCTGCCCAATGCTAAAGGCCTCTTCCCTATCCTAAGGTGACAGCTGGAAAAGCTGAGATACTTCTGAAGGGGTTGAAAGATCCAGCATTAGAGGCAGTGAGACCAAATCAGCAGGGTTGAGAGGCGTGACCAGTGTGAATGATGAAAGAGTATGGAAAAAAATAAGAAAAATAATAGAAGAGTACAGCCATCTAGCTTACCTGAAGGATAAAAGGGCAGTAGAAAATAAGTTCCAAAGAGGTAGCCATGTTAGTCTAGTTCAGCAAAACAAGCAAGGAGTACTGTGGCACTTAAAGACTAACAAATTCATTTATTGCACGAGCTTTCATAGGAGAAAATCCCACTTCGTCAGACGTTGTAAAGATGGAGGAACTTACAGAATGGAAGGAAAATAAATTCAGGGAAAAATTCAAACCCTGATTTTATTTCCACTCACTGTAGATGATTAAAATTCTACTTACACCAGTGTTACTGACTTTGTCTTCAATCCTTCAGCAATAGCCAGAGAGAAACCAGAATCAGACCTAATCAATGTAGTCTTACCATGTCCTTGTGTTACTATTTGCTACAGAACTTGGGATGTGTCAAACTTATCTCAAGGAAATAAAATGAATATTTATGAATATTAATATACACATCTAGACATGAGTAATTCAGAGAGAGAAAAATGCACTCTGGTAGTAAATATAGGAACCACTTAATTTCTCATGGATTTTAAAGAACAGCTGACATTCTGCATAAAAAAACTGCATATATTTGAGGAGGGTGTTTCTTAATATCTTTAATGTATTTCTCTTTCCTCTTTTGTCATTCGGGATATTTGTATGACAATGAGACTTCTGTTGCTTTACGAGTTGACATGCTACTGTTCCTCCCCTGAAGTCAGAATTTTCTGTTTGTGACATCACAGTTAATGTGGAGACGATGATGAGATTAGAAGCAGGAGTTTATGACTTGAGATGTAAAATAAACATCAGAAGCTCATGAACTCTTAAGCAGTAAAGATCCTTTTGTTCAGATTTTTATGACAAAGAAGCCTTATTAATTTGAATTAACAAAGTGGACTACTTTGACTTAACGTTAAGTCAAATTAGTCCACTTAGTTAATTGGAACTAATTGGCCTTAATTCAAATTTATTAAGATTGAACTAAGGGTTAACCCTAGTCTACACCATTCGTAGTTCAAACTAAGGGCTTAGTGGGAATATCTACACTTACGCTTTAAATCAAAATAATGATTATTTGGATATAAAGTAGTTCATGTCTACACTAGCTTTCCTTATTTTGAAATGATTTTGAGATAAAACCTCACTTTATATTGAAATGATGGTTAAATCAAAATTATTATTTCAAAATAACGCGGTGTAGCCATGTTATTTTGATTTAACACTGTTTGCCCTTCTTCCTCCCGGTGCCTTCCTCTTTCTATGTATTAGGTAAGGGCATGGCCCTTCTTGGGAGCCATCTCGCCACACATCACATGGTGCCCCTCTCCTAAATCAAACTAGTAAATCCTGTCCATGGACATGCTCGTTCTATTTGGGTTTCTAGTGGGGACATGGTAAACCCATTTAATGATTTTTATTTTGATTCAGTTAGATCGCTTTAAGTTAAATCGATTTAACAATCTAAGTGTAGACATAGCCAGTTAGACTAACCAGCAGGTCTTACTAATTCAAACTAAACTGACATTCGTTCGAAGCAAGGAAAAGTCTAGTGTAGACAGGGACTCAGTTAGTTCGAATTTAGCCTCCTTAATTTGAACTAACTGTTGGTTCCCAACCGCGATGGGAGAAGGAGACACCGGACTCAGTAG
>ML681984.1:23180588-23195899 GCA_007922195.1 Podocnemis expansa | reverse complement strand
GGGGTGCCCGGGCAAGCGGCCCCCTATTAGTACATCAGGCACGAACACTAACTTGCAAGTGTAGACGTAGCCAAAGATTTTTCAGGTGGCTTTTTACAGATAAGGTATGAACATTTTTGTGAATTTTGAGATCATGCATTAAAAGGTAATTATGGAAGTCACTACCTGGTCCACAACATGGTACAATGGTGCTCTTTCATTGTTTAAGTGCATTTTGTAAGTATCCTGTTTAAGTAGTTGTGTTAAATTGCATGGATTGGCTTGTGGAAAACTACATTCTAATTTGATGTAAATATGAACTGGGTATTAAGTAGCTCACTGCTTTGGATCATTCTAAGATTGATTTCAAAGTAATAATAGCTTCAGTAAGGTACAAAGAGTTATTTGATTTGGAAAAATAATATATATGACATGATTGTCTTAGCTACACTATTTTAACATTTTTCATGTTTGTTTGCACTTCATTTCATTCATGTACCGCCTCATCTTATTTTACTTTAACTTCCAGGAAAGACTTTATTTTCTCACAAACTTTTCGATCCTATTTCTGCTGCTGAAGGGGGTGAGTCTTTCTTAGTTATTCACTTTCCTTCCTACGAAAGAGAAAAACAGGAACATTCAGATAGCATTTAGTACATAGAAAATATTTTTTCTGGTCTGAGTTAGTTTTCCTGAATTAGCACCTTAGGGTTCCATCACACATCAGTATGACAGTGGGATTTGAGATGATGCATCAGCAATTGGAAATGAGTCATTAAAACAAAACACTGGCATATAGTAGCGAACTTGCTATCTTCACATTTGTAATGTCAACCTTTGTAGCATGTACTGTGGCCTACAAGGGGTCTGTTTTTAATAAAAAGAATCAATTCCATCCCACTTCCCAGGGCAACGGGTTGCTTGTTCACATTACTAGTCAACAACTCAACACCATTTTTACTAACACTGCAGAAAGAGAGAAACCTAGCACATTCAAATGAAAACTGAACAATTGTTTGGAAACTTGATAATGTGCTATAATACATTAGCTGAAAAGTGGGCAGAAGCTGTGTTAAGAGAGTTGACCTTCATGTAGAACACCTTTTGAGAGAGAGAGAAAGAGAATTTCAATAAAAAAGCAAAATCAAGTTAAACTTTGCCAATTTTAAAGAGAAACTGTTATCCAGCATTTGGAGCATTTGGTAACAGAAACAATAGGTAATATGGACATTCAGATAACTTCCTGTAATTGTGTTTTGCTGCTTTGTTTTTGTACAGCTATGGTCTACATGATAATAAATGCCTAGCACTTGCATAGTGCTTGTGCTCTGTAGATCTCAAGGTGCTTCACAAAGGGAGGTCAGTATTATGGGTCTTTTTATTAACTTTGGAAGGCTTTGGATCAAGTCCTATAATTCCTTATTCACAAGTAGGAAAACAACATGGTGGATTTGTCTAAATTCACACATATCAACTGTAGAACACTGGGAATGGAATCCCAACCCTATGTCTTCTAGACTATATGACATCCCCACCCTCTTCTCTCTGTTGCAGAGAACAAGTTTTTGCTCACCTATGGCTTCACCCTCTCTTGTCAATTTCAAAAGGGATAGCGGTGTTAGTCTAGTCCAGTAAAAAAACAACAAGGAGTTGTGTGGCACTTTAAGACTAACAGATTTATTTTTTGCATGAGCTTTCGTGCGACAAGATCCCACTTCCTCAGATGCTTTGAAGATGGGTGAACTTACAGAAAGGAATGAAACTAAATGCAAGGATTTTTCTCCCACAAAAGCCCGTGCAAAAAATAAATTTGTTCCACAAGACTCCTTGTTTGTTTGTTTTACTGAACTCGACTAACATGGCTTCCTCTTTGGATCTTGGCAAAATTGGAGTGTTTAGATTGACGTAAATGTGGAATTGAATAATACAAAGGTTGCACATGCCTTGTTAATTTGTATATTGAATGTAGTTTATTTTATTCTGCCCTCCTACTTTCAGTTTCCAGTGCACCACACATTTTTGTACTGAAAGTGCATAACTGCACTATAGAAATGGTGAGAGGAAAGTCAGAGATTTTGATAGCTGGATAAGAAAGATAGTTTGGGCTTTTAGTATCAGGGAAGGTGTGAGAGGACATTTTTATTTTGACACTGGGTATGCAGTTTATTTCCTCTATTGTTTTCAGATGCCTCATCTTCTCTTTCCATCTTCATTTTGAGGTATGTCAGAAATAATTCTGCATTTTCTGTAGGACTTCACCTTCTTGTTACCTGATTTACTAAACCTTGAGAGTAACTGTCTTGCAACAACATTCATTATATTCAATAACATTTCACTAAGTGTTTCACCCAAATGCAATGAAATAATTAGGAATTTTTAAAGTAATGTACAATCCCTAGGCTTCAGAGTTAACATGAAATTGAAATACATGTGTGGGTTCACTTCTCACTTGTTTCTGAAGAATCATGAAAATAGCACTACAGCTATTTACCTTTGCTTCACATTTGGAAGGTTGCCTTCCCAACCAAAAGATCCATCAGTTTAAAACTTTTAAATAAAAGCTTAAATTCTCCTACATAATTTTGCAGCAGATATTGGATGCTGTTCCAAATTCCATGGTCATGGAATCACAGACTTAACTGGGCCCTGTACTGTTTTATGTAATTTAATTCTGAAAGTATCTAAATCCCTACCTGCAATGGATAGTCACATCCACTTTCTATTGCATGATGGCTTAGAGTCTTATTTTTGGTTTTGTAAATTGTCACTGTGCTGATGAATCTGGCATTTTTGGTTTCTTTCAGACCTGAAATGCATAGTAAAATTTGGGGAATCTGAACTCACAGAGAATTAAGCTAAAAAGTATTTGCACAAGCCACTGTAAAATGCAACTGCTGCTGAATTTCAAGCTCAGGGGATGTCAGATGTGGCCAAAATAGCCTTATCCTTCCGGTTCATCAAGGACAACCTGTCATAATGCTATGCCAGCATCTTTGGCTCCCCATCATATCTCTTGGGTAAACCCCCAAAGCAGTGACTTTGTGACTAAGTGCCTGCCAAATCTCCTTTCTGGCGAAAACAGCTGCTATTCTTGGCACATTAAAAGATCTTTTCAAATGTTAGGAATTCCTCTCCAAGGTGGTCATTTTTCTTTTCTTTTAAGCATTAGGTAATGCTGCCTCTGATAAACAGTAAGACCTTCACCCACAGAGGTAGATGCTATTACAGTGACGATCATGTACTGTTTTGTAGCTTGAACTCTCATGTTTCCCAGGCCTGTAGTATTTTATCTTAAAATCTGAATGTTATTATTACTCATGTGAACAGGAATGATTTTTAAAATTAAAAACAGCATTACAAATTATAATCAAAGTACATCTGACTTTTACTTTAGGTTTATAGATATCCCTCAGTGATTAGAAGGAACAGAGGAGAATTAAGGAACAGGTTTTCAAAGGTATTCTGACATCTAAAGATGCAGCTAAGCACCTCATTGGATTTTCAATCAATCAATCAATCAATCAAATCATAGAGCTGGAAGGGACCTAAAAGCACCTATATCCTAACTCTCATTGATTTCAGTGAATGTTGGGTTCCTGGGGCTAGATTCACAATGTGGACATAGATGGAGTGTTGCAGCACCTAAGTTTTAGGCACCTGACTGCCAAGTGGAATTTACAACCTCAATTTAGGTTCCTGCACTTCCTATACAATGCATGTGGAGAAGGTATCTTAAAAAGCAGATTCATGGAAGCCAGCATGCAGAGTGGAGAGCTTTAAGTTAGCCGTTAGCAAATAGCAACAAGTATTTCCTACTGCCCTAGAGGGAGTTAAGTCTTCCCTCTACTTGGGATTTACAGCCATGACCCCTTTCCTGGAGATAGGTGATAAAGTATTTTTCAAGAAAAGTATGGAGGGCAGGGAACCGTTTTATCCAATAGTTAGGATTGTTCTCAGTTAACATATAGGAGACCACTTCCATATCCTTTATCTGCCTGACGTGTAATAGGAACTTGAAGCAGGTCTCTCAATACTAGGGTGACCAGATACCCTGATTTTATAGGGATGGGCCCAAATTTTGGCCTTTTTCTTATATAGGTGCCTGGCACTCCCTACTCCTGTCCCAAGTTTTCGCAATTGCGGTACCATACCCAACAGCCAGCCCTAACAACTGGGCTGCGGAATATGCTGTGTTTGGCTTCTTTCCTGTTGCAGCTGTGTGCAAAATACTTTGTACAAAATACTGAACTATTCAGTTGATCCAAGAGCATATGAAAGAGAAATATTTTGAAGTTCATTGGATAGGGTACTCACCTGGAATATGGAAGAACTATGTTCTAGTCCCTGCTCCAGTGACTACTTAAGGTGGGCAACACTTAACTTTGACAACCATGTGTTATGCACTGGTCTCTGGGCGAATCTGGCTAAATTGGGTCCCACAGACAAACGAGGCAAGAAATGTTGAGTTTGTGAATCCTGTTGAGGCTTAGGTGTAAGGCGCTGACCTGCTTCTTAGTGCCAGGACTGAAGAAACAATGAGCATGAATCCAGCAGAAATGTAAGTGCCACATGAGTATAGGCACCACTTGGTGGGTGGCAGCTAAGCAGGGTTTTAAGGACCTAAATTTTGAATGGCGCACTTAGATGACTAAATCCTCCTTGTGAATCCCACCCTTAGTCACTTTTAAAAATCCCACTGATTGCCTATCTACATCTCTAGGCACCTACACACCTTTGAAAATCTGGGCTTAAAGTCACTTTTTAAAGTAGACCGCATATTTTTGCTATATGTACACAAGTGTATCTTGCAGCTGCTTTCTCAGAAGCAGAGGAAGCTGGCCAGTCTGTTTGCAGTTCATCACCTAGATGTGAGGAAATTTTCCTCTTTGTAAAGGAGTAAAGGATATTCCTCCCCAAGAAGGAGCTCATCCTTTTATAGGAAGACAAGTTACATATGGCTATGTGTACACATGCATCGTTATTTCGAAATAAGGATTTTGAAATGAGTTATTTCGAAATAAAGTCCTTATTTTGAAATAAGTTAATTCGAATTAACAAAATGTTAATTTGAATTAAGGGAAAGCCTACAATCCAAACGGCTGTTATTTTGAAATAAAGCTGTTTGGACCTGTTGTTTCAAAACAACGGTGTTGTTTCAAAACAACAAGTCTAATTGGCATTATTTTGAAATATCCATTTTGAAATAACGGCCGTTTTGAAAACATCGGGGTTTAACTTTTTCGAAACAACGATTCTTATTTCAAAAGGATGGGATCCGTCCTTTCGAAATAAGAAAACGTCATGTAGACTAAATTTCTTTTATTTCAAAATAACGAGTGTTATTTCGAAAGAAAAGTGCCGTGTAGACATACATAGGCTATGTCTACACATGCATTGTTATTTCGAAATAAGGCTTTCGAAATGAGTTATTTTGAAATAAAATCCTTATTTCAAGATAAGTTAATTCGAATTAACAAAATGTTAATTCGAATTAAGGGAAAGCCTGCAGTCAAAACGGCTGTTATTTTGAAATGGTTATTTTGAAATAAAGCCATTTGGACCTGTTGTTTCAAAATAGTTCTTTCGAAACAACAGTTCTACATGGTGTTGTTTCGAAAGAACAGGTCTAAATGGCGTTATTTTGAAATATCCCTTCCGAAATAACGGCCGTTTCGAGGGGGGGCTAGGTTTTACTTGTTTGAAATGATGATTCTTATTTCGAAAGGACAGGATCCGTCCTTTCGAAATAAGAAAATGTTGTGTAGACCTAATTTCTTTTATTTCGAACTAACAAGTGTTATTTCGAAATAAAAGAGCCGTGTAGACATAGCCATAGTGATTTAAGAGGAAGAATCTCTACATAACTCAAATCAGGGGGTCCAATGAATGATGAATCCCTCACCTCAAAATTTAGCAAAACAAACAAGGAGTCTGGTGTCACTTTTAAAGACTAAAAATTTTATTTGTTGCATGAGCTTTCGTGGAAGAAAAATCCCACTTTGTCAGATGCTGGACAACGTATGATTTTCACCCATGTAAGCTCACGTGATAAATTAACTGGACTTTAAAAGTGCCACCAGACTCCTTGTCTGTTTTGCTGAACTAGACTCACATGGCTGCCCCTCTGGAACTCAAAATTGAGGTGCTTGTAGGTGTCACAATTTTGCCCTTGTGCTATTGTAGGGACGGCTGACATACAGTACATGTGGCTCATTGACAGCCTCACGCTGAATGGTCTGAATGTTGCAATACTCTAACTCTGAATTTGACCCAAAGAGAATATGCTCATTTTTATCCACATTAATATGTGTTTCTCCAGCAAAACAACCCTAAGTTAGGGTACCTAACTTGATACATTGTAGCATTGTCAGAATTCTTTGTAGATAGTAGTAAGAAGAATATTTAGAGACAGTTATGCACAGTGCCTATGGTGGAAATGACTCTGGGATTAATATTGGTCAACATAATGTAATTTCATTAACACTGGTTAAGTGTATTCATGTTTAAAACTTATATTGATAGTTAATAATAAAGCTGCAGCCTTTTAACACCAACTGTTGATTCACTGTCTTTGGAAGCAGGAAGTCTTGAGGGCAAGGATAATTTATGCTTGCCAAATCACTTAGAGAAAATTCCAAGTACATTGAAATTTGCATATTCAGTATTAGAGAGGGTAATTAGGGATAGACTAAATATTTATCCAGTTCTCTGCTTTAAATCACAAACTCAGAATGAACTGGCTGGTTCAAGGTTTTTTTCTAATTGGAAATGAACTATAAAAAAGAAAAAATAGCCCTTGAGTAGTGATAAAATATTTTAGGCTCTCATAACATCTCAAATTAAAAAAAAAAAACAAAACAGAAAACAAAACAAGTTTCTTACTAGTGCACAAATTCACAAATGGTTCCCAGACTATTTTTCTAATCTAATAAAGGGAAACTCCTGTATGAATAGGTCTTATGGAATTTAGCAGCAATGAAACCTAGTAAAATTCTATAGACATTTAATAGGGTTCTATAGAAATTAATTTAAAATCTTGCAATCTAAAATTTAGTTGACAAGAGTTTCCCTGATAGCAGAGATACAGTTTTCTATTAAACTCCATTACATGGTTAAACAAAAACATAGAAAGCTTATCATTTATCCTTAAATTCTATAAGACCTTTTCATGAGGGGCTTAGAAAATAATAAATTATTAACTATATATTTCATGATGGTGAATATGAATTAGAATAAAAAGCTGTATATTGAAAATAGCAAATATCTGACCTCATTCAAGAAACTTTAAACTTCTGAAGATTTGCATAGGGCCCACTCACAGAAATATGAAAATTCAGCAAGGCTCTAATTCTGCCAGATAGTTGCCTGTATGGTCAGGATTGAATGTCTGATTAGTCCTTTCGACTTCAGGTGTTTAAAGTGAGGCATATGCTTTGTGAATAGTGTCTTTCAATTAAAAGCATAATGGCTGATCCAAATAAAATCACCATGTTTGTAATGCTGCTGTGAACTGCTGTTTGCTATGACCCTTACTGCTTTTACTAAGGGGGAATTGGTTTAAGAATTTGTTTAGAAAGTTGTGTGCTCATATAAGATGTTTTATATTTTATTAACTTATGGTTAAGTGAAAGAAAGGGGGGAATTGCTCTCATATTTTCTCCAGATGACATTTGTCCCACCTTTTTTTCCCGTTTCCTGATTATTTGCTATTTTTTATATTTACTTCCTCTCACCTTTTCTTTTCCTATTCCACAATCCCTCATTTTTTTCATAGACCCTTGTCCTGACAACTGTAATCCAAGAAGCAGTCTTTTACTTATTTCAAAATTCAAATAAGTTTTCCAAGTTCAGGCTCTGTGATGTTTTTCCTTCTTCTCATTCTGTGATCCCCCCCCCATGAAAAGCCTACCTCCAGAAGGCTATCAAGAGGTAGCACTCTTTGTGTATAATCTACCCTCTGCATAAATACTGATGACTTCTCACTTTGCATTATGAGGAGCACACTTCCTTTCTGCAAGTTGTCCAAATGTCTCATATTGTTGAATAAAATCATTTTTGGTGCTGAAATTTTCACCTGAGGTTGATGTAAAATATAAAATATCATTTAAAGGCTATTTTATATATAAATTACATGTCTGAGGGAAAAAAGGTGGTTGAAATGGTATCTCATTCCTCTTTTAATGTCCTCTTATGTTTTCTCCAAGTTGTCTATAACCTGCACTGCCTTTAGGGACCATGAGTGGTGTTCCTATAAGGGTGGACAACATTTACTTACTATAATTCCTTGCTTTGTTATTCTCATCGGGTGAGAGTCTGGGCTGTCCCCAGGAGGTGGGAGTTAGGGCTGCTATGACTCCACATCTTCCAAGGACCATCCCTTTTCTGAGGTAGCTCACCCACTCCTGGGAAATCTATAAAGGTACACAATCCAACATGTCTGGTTTTATTGCCTCAGGATCATTCCAGAAGTCCTATTTTTATCTACCTCAGAGGTGGCAGCTCCAGTGCGTGTGTGGTGGGCGAGGGGGGAATGGTGGTTTTAAGCAACATTAGCACCCTCCTAATCTTAGTTTATTCCAGGGGCTGAAGAGTTGTCTGGTGTACACAGGTTTGGGGATCTATCTGAAAGTCCTCCGGATGCCCTATAGGCCCCAGTACAGTCGAAAATTTTGAAATATATAGCTAGGGAGCTTTGCCCCCTCCCATTCTTCCTATCCCCAGCATGGCTGGATGGGTTTGTGAAGAGATCCTTAGAGATCCTTGATAACTGCTTTCTGCAATACCTGCATTGGGATAATTCTCTCCTGCCTGGATGAAGGGCTTTTAGAGGTTTATGCTGCTTTGACAACTGTATTTGCCAGCTTGAGGGTTTGGAATAGGGGTGAGAATTTCAGCTATTAGTTTAAAATTCTCTGATCCAGTAAAATATATAAGAGCATATGCAACTTTAAGTACATGAGGAGTCCTGTTGAAATTAGCAGTGCTACTTGTGTGTGTGAAGTCAAAAAGTGTGTTTAAGTGCTTTGATGCCTTACAGCAGTCAGTCAACCAAAATTCTGGGTATTGTACTTCAGCACTTGAGAAGCTGGAATCTCTCTTTGAAAAATGGTTCTTGTTTCTCATGGATTTTCTACAACTGCGCTGAGGAAACATTTAAAAATGCAGTTTGTTTGTTGACACTTCAAGTTCTATTTTGCATTAATTAACTCTTTTATTTCTCTCAGTTTTTTTTAAGGCCATTCCATGCCTTCTGAAGCCTAAGTGAATGTTAATAGAGATAAATTTGTTTCATTTGTCGAACTATGATGGGAAGTTAGCTTCAATCTTGTTTTTTCAAGTATAACTTAAAAAGTCTTTTTAATTTGATCAGCTTTCCCAAATACAGCGTATTGATGATTTGCTTCAAGTTGTTCATGGGGGGGTAGTATGCCTACGACATATGATAAACAATATAAGGTAAATTAGGTGCTTAGAATCTAATTAGCTTGGTCTTTTACTGTTATGCCCTAATTACAATAGTCACAGTCATTGTTTCATGGAATTATTCATTTTTAAATTTTACTTTGTGTAAATTTGTACCATTAAATTTTTTTGCTTTATTTGCAAGTATAACGAAAAGTTAGACTCACCTCAAAGCTTATCAAATTTGATCTGTTTTTTTTTTTTTCCTAAAGCCCATCTTTTTTTCATGGAAAAAACAAAGTTTATTTTAGTTCTAAAAAAAGACAAAACCCAAAACAATGTACTTAGCCATAGCTTTCCATAAATACGTTTCAGTTTTCACATATAAGAAAATAGAATTTCAAGTAGCTTTGTTATCATAACCTATATTAGAGGTACTTTTCATTATGAATTAATATGATAAAATATTCTGACTCATATTTATCATGATCACATCTCAGTGGACTGGTATTTTACAGAGTAGGAGAGCTAGCTTTAGTGATGATTCTAATGGAAAATCATGAATGATGCTTCTTTGGAGACTGATATTACATTTCTGATTAAAATGTTCCATTCTGTGATTAGTTTGTCTGTGACGTGTCAGAGTGCAAATATGTTGTGTCCCTCCGGGTTTAAGAAACTGAAAGCAGAAAAAATAAGTAATCGGTTACTGTTTCTGAATTTTTACTTCTTATATCCTATTATGCAAATATAGACCCCAATCCTGCAAACTGTACTATGTGCATTTAACTTTAACAGTCCCAATGACTGTCTTTAGGATGTTTGATCCTGTTCTTCCATTGTGGCTTCTGGGATAAGACTTTGGGTTACCTTTGTGAAAAAAGGTCTTTTACAGAGTGATTCGTTTTCACGGAGACGTTCTGCTTGTGACCTTTGAGCCCTAATAGCCTAGTCTATCAAGTCTATAGCAGGGATGCTCTATGTGGTGAGGTACTGGCCCCCTTGAAACCCTTTTCCCCACTGGGCAGAATTACTCAGCCCTGCTACTCTGCTGTAGGGTAGAAGCTCCAAGCTTCCCACCCCCAGTCTGGTAGGCAGAGAATGAGGGAGGACACAGGGGCTCTATGACCTATACTTGAACTGTGAAAGAGCCACATGTGGCTTGTGAGCCACCATTTGGCCACCCCTGCTATAAAGATTATGTGTCCATTTGTATCTGCCTCCTTATAGGACACATTTCCAATGGATTTTTAGTTATATATCTGCTAGTTTCTGACTACTATGATAGATTTTTTGATTCATTTAGATTTTGATAAGCTTTCTCTCAACCCTTAGGACTAAGAAATACAAATTTAGGGTGTAACATTTTGGGGGAGTTGTGCTAACCACCAACTAAATCCAGCCAAACTTAGCTTTGAGGGTCCTTAAAATTGTTAAGTAAAAAGGATCATGATTTTTTTTTGTAGTACACCTTCTGTAAAAACAAAACAAAAAACCCAAATAATTTATAAAACATGGGCCATATTCTCATCTGGAATTACAAAAAGCATATATTTGGTCCTTGTATTTCCTTATAGTTTGCATAGAGAGCACCCTGAATAAATCTCACAAGTAACTGATAAGTTACATGTCTTCCAGAAACAGTTTATGGTTTGTGAGTCAGATTTACGGTCAAGAAGCTTATATTTGATTAGCCACATATTTGTGTCTGATGCATGAATGACACATCTTTGGATGCTCATACTCTGCCTTAAAGTAAGTGAGTTGAAGGTACTTGAAAATGGTGCTGGCACATAGCGATGTTTTCCCTTTGTCTCATGGAGCATAAACCATCATGGCATTACCTGCTGTTTAATGCTTGCCTCCTTTTTGCCTTTACTATTATCAGTGCAACCATCAGTTGTGTCAGCTCAGCTCTTGAATTAGAACTTGCAAGTTAACTTGTACTCCCTGTGCTGTCTAGCTGTCTATTTTGCAACAACAGAAACCAGAATATTGCCAAGTCTTGCATAAACAATGCCTATTGCTTTAATTTCTTAGCAGCACAGGAATAGATTTTAAAGTGTATATTAAAGTGAAGAGGACATGTTCAATCAGATTAGAACAATTCTAACATACAGAGACGTGGTGACTCGAATTACTTCTTAAAATATATTAAAAATACTGCTGGTTGGTAGTATTAACAATGTAGAAAAATGTGCTCTTCCCATGCTTAAGATTGTGTCAAATGTTTATTTTAGCTTTTCACATCAGAAGAGAGTGCATAAATGTGATTTACATTAATAATACACTGAACTTGATTATTATTGCAGCATGTTGGCTTGGTTTCTGGAGTTTGCCTGAATTGCTGAAAAATTCAAATTTTCTTTCCATGGCCTCCACAATGATAACAATTGCATAGCACCTCCTAATCTGAATGATAGACTGCAAACTGAATAAGTATCCACTTCTTCATTTGTTCAGGTTTTATTTCCTAGTTGTCTTTTCTTCTTGCAGTAATTTGTTGAAAGCTTGCAGTTAGGTTGTACATAACCTTTATTTCAGCTATTGTTAGCACTTTTGTATGCCAGTGAAATATTCAGTAGGATGTATACTCCTAATAGGGAAACTTAATTATTCCCCTAGTATTTCAGAGCTATCATTGACATCTGAGTTATCTATACTCCATATCTACTGCATAACCTTCAGCTCCCAGTCAACAGGGTTGTGTTGTACTTCACAGACTACAATAATGCAATTTTTATGTCATTATTATTATGGTTATGAGGACTTAAGAGAAATCTATGCATGCAAAACTTATTTGTAAACTCTCTCTCTCTCTCTCTCTCTCTCTCTCTCTCTCTGGCACATTTTATTCATGCCATTGAATCAGAAAAGGGCAGATTAATTACGTCACTTTAAAAATAAAAGACAGCCATGTACCCTGTACTAGTGCTTTTGGCAATGGGCTAATTTTAATTCCCATGGTTGGTTTTAGTAAGCACTTTTCCCCTTAAGTCAGAGACGGTTATTACACCAAACAGTTTTGAGATTCTCAGGTTAGAACAAAGCTCATTAATGCAAAGGTATCTGCCATATGGCATGTAGTAGCTAACATCCATGCAATACGATCCTATGTAGTTAGTTTTACCAATACAGAATAGGCATTATAATTATGGCTGTGTGGCAGATATTCCAAAGAGAAGACTAAGTCATCATTGGCTTCAGGAGAGCTCTCTGATGATATGTGTTCCCCAGCGTACATACTTAATATTAAATGGCTAATATGTGCTTAAAAAGAAGCATATAGAAAAGTGCTTTCAGGATTGGGTCCTTACAGTGTTTCAGGACAAACTAACTTTCTTCATGACACAAAGATTATATCAACACTTTTATCCATTTTAAATAATTTTACCATAATGTGCTAGGATTTTACAAGTATGTTACCTATTGGACTGACTTTGCCCTCAGAAATAAGTGTATCTCCCACTGAGGTCAATGGGATTTATATGTGCATATTAGCAGACAAATGTTGGCCCATCATGTAGTTATTTAAAAATATTCTCTGTAACTTCATAATGTACAGTGAAAGAAATGGCTGATGAGACTGATTAAAACATCACTGCTTTGCTTCAACATTTCATCAATCTCCAGAACTGTTTAATGTGAGCATGACACCGAACTAGAGAGATCATTGTTATTTTTAGAGCAAGGCAAAAACTGCATGAAGAATGTCACAGATATATGCTCAAATGTTTAAATAAATGGTCTTTGGCCATGCTTTTACCTTTTTTGTATGCACTTGAAACCATGGAAAGTCATAGAGCTTGTCTGTGAACCAATTTAACTATCCAGTAACTGTCATCTTACTACGGAAACCCATAAGACCAAGTGAGATGCCACCTTGGCTGGAAGTTCTGAAGACAATGGGGACAGGTAGAGGGTATCCAAGTGCACTCTCCAGTT
Source organism: Podocnemis expansa (assembly GCA_007922195.1). Taxonomy (NCBI): domain Eukaryota; kingdom Metazoa; phylum Chordata; order Testudines; family Podocnemididae; genus Podocnemis; species Podocnemis expansa. Next base: position 23,182,573 of record ML681984.1, on the reverse strand, counting down.
TTCATGGTCTAGCATCAGATGCTGCAAAATCACAAGACTTCCATATCTTCTCTCTCTTTTTTTGCCAAAAGCCCTTTGCTATGATAAGCAAGGGACAGCTATTTCATGCTGACAAGTTTCAGAAGGGTAGCCATGTTAACCATTTTCAGCAAAACAAACAAGTAGTTTTATGCAAAATTACTTCTGCGCAAGCTTGATACTATCAGACTGGCTTTGAATAGGGCCTGGGAGTGGCTAGCTCACTATAAAATATAATTTTCCCTCTTTAAACAACCTTGCCTTCTCATCAACTGTTGTCAATAGGGAATAACCACACTACTTGAATTAACTTAGTTAATACTTGTTCTCCATAGAATACTGCAACTCACCTTCTTTGCACGTGTATGTATACGTAGCAAACTACTATTTCTACTTCATGCATCTGAGGCACTGGGTTCTAACCCACAAAAGCTTGTGCCCAAATAAATTTATTAGCCTTTAAGCTGCCACAGGATTCCTTATCTATTGCAAGCTGACATTTTCCTCTACCATCCTATCATCACTGCTGGAAGAAGAAATTCTTATGAATTCTGGCTGTGCCAAATCTCAGGAAGCACCGAGTCATGGACTGAACAGGAAATCATCAAAATTCAAATATATGAGCTATGTCTACACTTCGATTGTTAAATCAAATTAAGTTAAATTGAACCAATTAAATCAAACTAATATCATTAAATCAAATTAAGTTAAAATGGCTGCACTAGAGACCCAAATCAAACTAGCATGTCCATGGACAGAACTTGCTAGATCGATTTAGGAGAGGGGCACCATGGGAAGTGTCACAAAATGGCCCCCAAGAAGGGCCATGCCCCCACCTAATATATAGAAAGAGGAAGACAGCCTGGGAAGAAGAAGGGCAAAAAGTGTTAATTCAAACTAATGGTTAGTTTGAATTAACATGGCTACACTGGGTTAAATTGAACTAATAAGTTTGATTTAACCCTTATTTTGAATTTATGGGTGGATTTATAATTTCAGAATGACCTTTCCTTATTTTGACTTGAGGGAGGTCCTTATTTCAAACTAAGGAAAGCTACTGTAGCCATGCAATACTTTAAATTGAATTAATCATCATAAATTTGATTTAAAGTGTAAGCATAGACATAGCCATGGTGTTTAAATTTTTTCCCTAGTTGACTGACTTCTGATCAGCTTAAGACACCTTTGGACACTTTAAACTAGTTTGTATTTATGCCTGAGTATCAAGCTACAGCACTATTACCGTATAAGAAAATTAGGCAAGCCAAAGTAAACAGTTTTTTTTGAGAGAAGGGACAGTATGGTGGAATGCCTCATCAAGTATTCTACAGCTTCTGAAGAGGGGAGATTTAGACAAAGGAATGCTGTGGATCTAATTTACCTAGATTTTGGTAAGGCATTTAATACAGTTCCACATGGGGACTTATTAGTTGAAATGGAAAAGTTGGATAAGAAATTGGTTAAAGGGGAGACTACAATGGGTCATACTGAATTAGCAGGGACCTGGAGGCGGGGGCTGCCTTCCCCTGTAGTATGGGGTATGGGTCACTTGTAGGTGGCATCTCTGTATTTGAAATCTCTAAGACATGATTTGGGGACTTCATTGACTCAATCATAGGATGGGTGTCTATTGCAGGAATGAGCAGGAGTTCTGTGGTCTGCATTATGCAGGAGGTCCGACTGGATGATTATAATGGTCCCTTCTGACCTTAAAATCTATGCATCTATGAGATTTTCCCTAAATAAGTGCAAATAAAATCTGTAGCTATGGAGCATAAAAACACACTTAATCAACAGTTGGGAGGCCTCTTTCAACTGGCTCATGCCCTTAGCTGGTGCTAGTGATATGAGAATGTTTATATAGTCAGTAATATCTTGCATGGATGTCTTTTTGCTTTTGTTATCAACATGATACATTCCCCTGTATGTTCATTTCCTTTATTACTGACAATATCATTGACCAAAGC
>ML681984.1:23120588-23175588 GCA_007922195.1 Podocnemis expansa | reverse complement strand
TTGCCCTTCTCTTTCCCAGGGTGCCTTCCTGTTTCTATATATTGGCTGGCAACATTGCCCTGCCAGGGGGCCATGTTGCCACACCTCCCATGCTGCCCCTGTCCTGATTCGAAATAGCACGTCCTGTGTCTGGACTTGCTATTTTGATTTGAGATTTCTGCTTATTTCAATTTCAGTTAATCTGAAATAATGATTTTATTTCAAATTAACTTATTTTGAATTAATTTATTTCAAAATAAGCATCTATGTGTGGATGTAGCTGTCTACTTTAAGCCAAATTAAAGTAGACCTTATTAAGTCGGCCCAGAGCATCCACACTCAAAATGCCAGGAGACTGCCCATGTCAACAGTGGCAGCTGCTAGGTTGCCCTAGAAGTGATGCATTGTGAGCAGCTGGCCCACAGCACACCACAGCAGAAGTGGCCCTCTCCTCCAGCCACTCCGTTATTACAGGAAGTGAGTGACCACACCACCCTCCATACTGTGTGTGGCAATAGGGAGCCCAGGGAGGGCAGAGAGCCTGATGTGGCCCAGGAATGTGCCAGCAGAGCATTCCACCTCTCTGCATTGCCCAGACTCCTCCAGCTCTGGACTAGGTGGCGCAGGGCAACTGCCAGTACAGGGCAGGGCACAGCAGTTGTTATAACTCAAACACCGGGAAACAGCACACAGAGGAAGGTGAAGTCAAATCACTTGTTGTCAGGGGCATCACTGGCACTGGGCACTCTGGGGCACGTGCCCCGAACCCCAGCACCAGTGCCCCGGATCTCCAGCCCAATTGGGCCAGAGATCCAGGGCCCAGCCGCCGGTGGCCGCGGTGACTCCATCCCTGGCCGGGGATCCGGGGCCTGGCCACTCACGGCCGTGGCGGCTCCGTCCCCCATGGGGGATGAGGGGCCTGGCCACCAGCAGCTGCGGTGGCCCCATCCCCCGCTGGGGATGTGGGGCCTAACTACCCGCAGCAGTGCGGCGGTGCCTGGCCCTGTCCTGGAAGGGGGCGTGGCCTGCAGGCTGGGGGAGGGGCCTGTGAGCCAGGGGGCGGGGCCTGGGCCTGGGCCCCAGGTCCCTTCCCCAGCTAGCAACGCCCCGGCCTGTTGTACTGCGAAAAAAATCCATAGTCACAATTTAATCCTGCTTTTACACAATCTAATCTAAAAGCAATAGCAAATGTTCTTTCTTTCTTTCTTTCTCTTTCTTTCTTTGTGCTGTTTCCCAATGTCTGAATCTTAACAACTGCTTTGATTTGCTGTTTCAGTGTGACCTGATCATATGCTTTACATCCCCCTGCATTTGTTTTCTACCATTCTGTAAATTTGTCCATCTTCAAACAGTCTGCCAAAGTGGCATTTTCTCCAGGGGCATCGCTGGTGCCTGGCACACGGGGCACAGGCCCTGAGTCCTGGCACCAGTTCCCCAAACCTCTGGCAGGCCCCCTGCCTCTCCCATCCCTACCTTTGGCTGGGTATCCAGGGCTGGGCTGGCCACGGTAGCACCTGCCTCTCCCAGGCCGGGCTGCCCATGCTTGCCACTGTCTTGCCTGGCCCCGTCCCCAGCTGGGGATCAGGGGCCAGTCTGGCAGTGGCAGGAGCCGGGGGCCCCGACTCTGGATTGGGGCCACAGGGTAGGGCCTGGGCCTAGGCCCCAGGTCTTTCCTTGGGGCACCGATGCTCCTGATGTTCGCCCATGAAAGCTCAGCCAATAAATAAATTTGTGTAGTCTTAAACAGTGCCTCAGGACTCCCTGTTTGTTTTACAACAATATCGGGGGGGTTGGGCTGAGAAGAGGAGACTCACGGTGTTGGGCTGGAAAAAGGGAGAGACACGCAGGGTCAAGATGAGAAGGGGAGACACACAGGTCAGGGTGAGAAGGGGGAGACACACAGGACTGGGCAGAGAAGGGCAAGGGGGGAGCCACACGGGTTTGGGCAGAGAAGGGGAGAGACACGCAGGGTTGGGCTGAGAAGGGGGAGACATGCAGGGTCAGGCTGAGAAGGGCAAGGGGGAGCCATGCAGGATTGTGCTGAGAAGGGGAGTGATGTGGGGTTGGGCTGAGACCCGGGGAGGGGTAGCTGTGGTGTCGAGCTGAGGGAGGGAGATGCGGGGTCATGTGGAGAAGGGGGAGACATGCAGTGTCAGGCTGAGAATGGTGGGACGATACAGGGGTGGGCTGAGAAAGGGAAAAATGCCTGGTCATGTCAGGGAAAGGTGATGTGGGTTGTAGTCCTAGGATGCAGGGCTGTGGGGCTGGGGCTAAGACATGGGGGGTTTGTATATGTTGGACACAGCTGGGAACGCTCCCAACAGTGTTGTGCGTTCTCTCCAGCCCCCCAACCCATGTTCCATATAGCTAGGAGGCCAATTAAATTGAGTTACGCAAACTCCTGGGCCACATTGGCTTAAGTCAACTTAATAAAGTCAACTTAACTGCTGAGTCAACATTTCAAGTGAGTGTTGTTAAGTCGACTTAAGCAAATGCTTAAGTCAACTTAATACCTTTTCAGTGTGGCCAGGGCTTTGTTTATGTTACATTAAGGGGCTTTAAGTCAACTTAAACCTGTAGTGTAGACACACCTTTTGTTCCTTATTTAGTCCAAACTGGTTTTACTTAATCTAGTTTAAGGTTACTGTGATGTGAAGTAGCTGAGACATCAACATCCAAAATGAGTCAATCAGAAGTTATTTTTTCATATCAGCAATTTGAAATATGAAAAGGTACCTACCCACATGAAAGGGACCATCTTTAAAAGGTCTCTATAGAGTTTCTAGGCTGAATATGAACACAGAGCTCTCTGTAATTTATAATTGGAAACATTATGCATGCTTCAAGAATTCTGCACATGAATACCTACTTAAAAAGTCCATATCTAGTATGTATAGAATGGTTGGATATTATACCTGCAGATGTGGCCATTAGTATTTGTCCATGCTCATGTGCCAGGCTATTCAGAGTCTGCTTTCAGTGGTTTGTCCCAGCTGGGGTGTGCATGTGTTTACAAACATAAGTAGCACCAGGCACACCTGAATAGGATCAAGAGCTTCCAAAAATAGTTGCCATGGGTTTAGATGTGCCTGATGGTATGTGGAAAGAGCAGGACTGACAGTAGACCAAGCAAGAGAGAGAGAGAGAGAGAGAGAGAGAGAGAGAGGGTACCTATTCCTTTCCTATGTGAATCTTCACATCACCATGGAAGACATGAAGCTCCATTTCCTGGGTATTTGTTAAGCCTTAGCTTGCTACCTGCCAGTGATAAAACCTTCAGGAAATTTCCAAGACTGTTAGTTTCCTTTCTGAGCAGATGAAAGGGAAGCAATCTTACATGCTGACTTTTTGTATGGACTTCAGCATGGACCCTATTTTTGTACAAGTAGACAGAGACTACCCATCCTCAAAGAGTGACAACTTAGTTGACCAGCTTAGCTGGTGGCTTCTCTTCAGGTGGTTCCCTTCCTAGAGCCCCAGAAAAAGGAATCCTGGGCTCTGTGCGTACCTTCACTAGATATTGTGCCCAGATATAAGCTTCTTCCGTAGCTGTGTCCTTTGGTACAGTGAATTCTGCAGCCTACTGGGTAGCATAGTCCTTCACGATGAATATTGCTTGGGAGTAAACTACAATGAAATAGTCATAGAGCCCACCAATCATTAAAAAAAAGAAAGTTACTTAACTTACAGCAACTGGAGTTCTTTGAGACATGTGGGCTCTATAAATAGTCCACTGTCTACCTTCTTATTCCTCTGCTTCAGCCCCTTTCCTAAGGTGGTTGACTGTAGAGAAGAAAATGGAGGGCTGATCAATCCGTGCTTTCCCATATGCTCTCCTCTAGGAGCAAAAGGAATAGCACATATGGACAAAACACACGAGTCTTGTGACACTTTTAAAGACTAACAAATTTATCTGTTGCATGAACTTTTGTGGGAGAAATCCCAGTTCGTCAGTCTCTTGAAAATGGCGAATTTACAGAATGAGAGGGACAAAAATGCAGGGAAATGTGAGTCATAGGATCAGGTCAGGCTAGTTCAGTGAATCAAAGCAGTTGTTTAGATTCAAACAGTGTGGAACAACATATTAGCAGGAGGGGAGGTAAAGAGAAGTCAAAATCACCATTTGTAATAAAAAAGTGAACTGATGTCTCTGTTCAAACACAAGGTAATGGTATCAAATTTGCATATATGGAGTAATGGATCCTAATAGTGAATTTTTTTTTCCCTTTCTCTGGAATGTATAGTGCATGCAAACCCAGAGTGAAATACCCCATCTGGACCACACATCTCAAGGAACTCCAATTACAGTAAGGTAAATAACCTCCTTTACTTAAGCATGTGCCTTACAGTATGTGAATAGTCTCATTACAGTAAAAGGGACAACTTATGTCTGTAAAGTTGGGCACATGATTATTTTGCTGAATCAAGGCCTCAGCATGTAAAGGGATTATAATCATGGTTTTGTTTTTTTTAAATGTAAAGAATGTTGTCATAACATCTACAGTTCAGGGTTGGTAATGATGCAGCTTATCCCTAAATGTTATTCAATTGATTCTCCTGCTGAAAACTGTTATATTTGGATGTGGCAAGAAAATAAGTAGTGAAACCCATATGCTGCATACAGTGATCCATATCATGGTCTGACCCCTGCAACGGTACTGATGAGTTAAAGGTATAGTAGTTTTAATTAACAATCCAGTTTGAAATTAATGTGTATAATTCTATGTTTCTTTTACTCTCAGCAGTTTGATAATAGAACAAGTCTGGTAATCCATAATTCATGTAGAAAGTTAGTTTGGTAGTTTGCATGAAGCCAGCTACATCTAGTAATTTATTGTTACACTGTTGAAAATTAAAGTACAAAGCAATGTCTTTCTAAATAACTTTTATAGGGGATGTAGTAGTGGGGCCCCCCCTTTCCCCCCCATTTTTGCAGAGCTGGGGTACTTGAACTTTTTAAGTCTGTTAGGTAATATTGACAGAGTAAGTAGTTTGCATCTTGGGGCTATAATTGTGAATAAAACCCTGGACTTTTAAAATAGGTAATATATATATCAAACATGTCTGTTCCATATATTAAAAGTACAGGCATATAGAAATGGAAATATGTAGGTCTTGGGGTTATTTAAAAATTTCTAATTTTTAACTTGCCTTTTAGACTTTATTTAGTTATGCAAGATATCACCATATTCAGAATTTTTTATAATAAACATGTCTAGTCAAAGAAAGCATTAATGAAGCAATTCCCCAAATAAAACAGCCCATCATATCTGAGTTGCAGCAGAGAGAAAGTGTGCTCTTTGTAGTTTAATCAAGATCACAAGACTTGTTTTGAGCGTCTGTCATCTTTAATTTTACGGCACTTCATTTCAGAGTGGGACTGCCAGGGTCACATGCAATTAAAACACAGGCAAGATTTGTCTTGTGAAATCTTAACATAAAAAGTAATGTGTTACTCTATTTTAACTTTTCCACTGAACTCTGTGAACTCACTAATTACTTTTCCCCCTCTTGTCACCTTTTGATATGACATGTATTCTATAGAGGAGATGGAAGTTTGGATTTTTTTTATATCATGCATGTGATTGAGGATAACAAAATTAAACTGGAGAAAAAAGGAAATGTATTTTTCAGAAATACAGTTTTAGAAATATCTGAGAATTACTCTTTCAATTACAAAGGGATCGGAGAAGCAAATTCTAGGAAATAACCATTAATCTTCTTAAGTAGGGCAGGTAGAAGTGTAATAGCAGACCAAGAATTTTATTGAGGCCAGTCACATGGTCTGGAGTTTATTCTTTTGCAGGTGGAGGAGCAATAGAGGGAGGGTAAGGGGCCTTTAATGTGGTAGGCCATGAAAAGCACTAAAAGGCAGTGTCTGTGTAGCTTCTTTGTAGCTTTAGCACAGTTGTTGCATCATAGTGATCAGTAAATTGCATAGACCCTTATTAACCTTATTGATAAGGCGCTTAGGGAAGTCCCATTCAGTGCACAATATATTCTTCTTTTTGTTCTCCTGTCTGTCTCAGTTTGCAATCCCAGTCTCTTTGTACAGAAAGCCTTTATGTTGCACCTCAAAATTCTGTGCAAGTACTCTGCTGATTTAAGTCGGAACAAGAGAACTGTGGAGGAGAAAGAGCAGGAGTACACATGGGGCCACAGGCCTATTTAAATATGGCTGGGACACCTGGAGAATGTTTGAAAATTATGCATTTAAAGAATCTTTTATATTGCTCTTCTTTCAATGCAGCCGGGGTCTGTGGGGATCAGGGGATTATTTTTGATACCTGTCTAAAAGAGTTATGTCTACACTGATTTCTAGCCCTAGCTACTAATTAACCTTATTGTATACAGGAAACAGTCTATTTAATACCTGCATTCTTTCTGGAATGTCAAGTAAAATGAAATCAAGTGTGAAATCTAGTTAGCATTTGTCTTTTTGAAGTCATTTTTAAGTTTCCAGTCCTGGTGACTGTGACCTCAAAACTGATAGCTATAAAAATGGTGAGCCGGTCCCAATTTTAGCTTCAATAGGAATTTACTTAAAAGTGCTTCATTCACCTGGATACGCTGATGCACGTTTAGTAAAGTGCACATTTTAACACTTAACAGTGATTTCACAGGAACCATCCATTTCTAGGTCACCGTATCCCAACTAGGCCATATGTTCCTGCATTCTAGCCTAAGTAAAAGAACTCTTTCTACTGTTGAAGACAGACTTTGACTATTACTGTATAGAGGAGAGAGATAAAAAATTTAATTAGTGATGGCAAAAGCAGATACATTAAAAAGAACAGGAAAGGATGTTTTAAAAAAAAAATCCTGCCATCAAATGTAGGAGTAGTCAGGAGTACATAATGATTTATAGATGAATTTAAGCTGCATAAAGGAGACCAAATGATGTGGAAACCCCTGCATGTTTTAAAGACATTTTGAAGCCTGTTGCACAATATGGTACATAGAACAGTTTAAACATGGCTCTGCACATCATTGTCATACATCACATTTTTTGAAAATTATGCCAACTAACCTAAATTTTTGCATATTATTCTTTTTTTTTCGTATGTAGGCAAGAAAAGGTGTTTGTACCTATAATGCTACCATAAAACTTTGCTAAGCCTTTGCTCTTTTATTCACTTTTGTCAGCTTCAGCACAGAGGGAACTAAACCAAGGGCAGGGAGACTTCTAAAGGAATTGATCCTCCAGCTTCAGCAACAGAATTTTTTCAAACTGAAAAAAAGAAATTCCAGAAAAAGGACATGAGTTGTTCACCATTATTTTAGCGCTTTTGTGTTTTCTTTCTGCAGTCATGTGAATGATGTTTTGCTCATTGAGCATGAATATTTGGCCCTGATTGTCATGCTAGGCCAGAGTCCTGTACTTTTACTCATGTTGAATAGTTCTTGTCTTGTGTGATGTCACATTGAAAGTAATGTGGCTAGTCACAGAATGAAATGTTATTCATCATAAGTAAGGGTATCCAAGTCTGGCTCTTCATCATAGAAGTATAGATTTAGCAGGAGTCTTGCGATGGCATTTAGTCCATCCCCTCTCTTCAGCATAAAGTCAGGCCCAAAGTACACCTACCACAAATCATCCCTGAAAGCTATTAGTTAAATCTGTTCTTAAATTCTCCAGGGACAGGGATGGCACAACCACCCTTGATAACCTTTTCTAGTACTTAACTATTCATATAGGAGAAGTTTTTCTTAGTAACTAACCAAAATATCCCTTGAAGCAGATTAAGATGATTATGTCTTGTAAATTCAGTGGACAGGGAGAACGAATGATCAATATCCTCTTTATAACAGCACTTAACATATTTGAACAGTATTACCAGATCCCTTTCAGTCTTCTTTTCTCGAGAACTAGTAGGGTCATTTAAAAAAAATATTTTCTCATTGAACGTGTTTTCTAAACCTTGTATCATTTTCCTTGCTAGGTCAATGCTTGTACATTCACAGTTGCTAATGAGTTGGTGACAGAGGTTTTGATGAGTAGTTAATAGGTTCTCAAGACTATTAAAAAAGTTGAGCGTAGTAAACTTAACAAATGCATGAGGTGGATAGCTATATAAAGAGTGCTGTGTATGGGAAGTGATACAACGCTTAACAGCTATACAGCATTATGGTTGGTGTTTACAAAATCCTGCTAGAGCTGTGGCACATCTATGAAGGTAAATGAGATAAGCAACAATATGTGACTGCCTCCTTCACAAATTTGCTACGTCTGTTCCCTGTAAGCTTCATGGCCACATGGCTGTGCAGTCCTCCCACCCCTGCCCAGCATAGGGGACACTGCTGGCCACGCACGGCCAGCAGCCAGAGTCCCTGCCTGGCCGCAGGATTCTGGCTTCTGGCTGGCTGAGAGCTCCTCTGGAGCTGGGAGTTTTTAAAACTCACTCTCAGAGACGCTCTGATGGAGCATGCTCAGAATGTCTGAGCATGCTCCATCAGTGCTTCCTTCAGTTGGAGGAGCCATGGTTCAGCCATGTTGCTCCAGCACCAAGGTAAGGGTGTGGAGGGTTGGGGGGTCCAGCTGGCTGGGGGGTTACCAGGAGAACAGGTTAGGGTGGAAAGAGGGGGATTGAGCTGGCTTTGGGGGGAGCTGACTGGGAGAGCAGGGGGCAGGATCCGGCTGGCTGGGGGTGGTGTGGTGACTGAGAAAGTGAGGGGGAGGGCAGGATTGGGCCCACGAAGGGCAGGATCGGGCCCAGCAGCCCATGCAGCAAGCAATGTAAATTGCTCAGCTGCCTCAGGGTCTTAGAGGGACCAAGCCAGAGCATTCTCTTCAGGGGTTAAAATAAGGGGGAACGCATCCAAGTGCCATTCCAGGGCCCACAATTTTTAGGGACCAGCGTTCCAGAGCCCTAAAAATAGAATCATGGGGTGAACCCAGCGGTCCAGTGCATTCCGCTTTACTTTTCACCCAAGCTGTAATGCTGGTTTTTGGTGCCCCTGGCACATTCTGATCAGACCGTACCCCTTCCCATCAGCAGCACTTGCAGCCAGCACCACGCAAGCCGCCCCTTTAATAGAATGGCTCCATTGAGCCACTCCAGAACACCCAGGGCTTTGCCCTGTTGGCCCCACAATAGTTATGGTTCTGGTCTCCACTTTCTCGGCTCCCAGCCAGCCTGGCAGCAATGTTCCCTAAGTGGCAGCTGCGGCCCCCTACCCGACTGGAAGACAGTCTTTTGGCTGGCAGGGAGTTTTTAAAACACCTGCCCTAAGCATGGTCTGAGCATGCTCAGCTGTGAGGAGCAGCCTGCAGCGTGGCTGCTCTCGCCCGGGAAGGGGGGGTTGGACCTGGACCAGACTCAGCGGAGGAGCAGAAGCTGAGCCTGCGGCAGCCACCCATAGTCATGGCTGGAGCCAGGAGCACAGCACCGAGGCTGCTCCAGATCTGCAGGCAGCAGGGCAGCAAAGTGGTGTGGAGAGTGGCGGGGCGGTCTCTTTCCTGCTAGGCTGGCCCCGATCGGGGTCCTGAGCTCCCCCACCCCGTCGCAGAGGGGCACTGGCCGGGCGAGCCAGTGAGCAGAGAGCAGCGAGGCTGGGAGCTGCAGGTGGAGGCAGAGCTCAGAGCAGTGGTCTCCCCAGGAATTGAAAAGGGGGGGGGTGCTCGAATTTACAGGGAATTTAAATGCTTTGCCTCCCAGGAACCCTTCGCCAGCTCCACACCCCTGTGTTCCCGTTGAGTATAGCTTCAGCCCCCCTGCCCCAACCTCCTAGCGCCCCTGCTCCAGCCCTTTCTGCCCCCATCTCCTATCCCCAGCCTGTTACCTCCTGCCCCCACCCACCCTTTCTCAGCCCCCATCTCCTGCACCTGCCCCCCAGTTACCATTTCAACACCCCCACCTCCTGGCCCTGCTCCACTCCTCCTCATCCCTCGCTCCACATCTCATGCCCTCATCCCATCAGGCTGAGGCCCACACATGCATGAAGTGGGCCCAGACAATATGGGAAGGGGGCCTGGCGATTAGCCAGGTTTTGGGGCCCATGAAATTATATGTTAACCATTGGCTCTACTTTAGAATAAGTGTATTAGATTAGATGACGATGGGGTTGCAACCTTTGCATCTGGGTCTGCACACACCATTCCTCTTCCCAACACACAGTTGCTGATTGGCCTAGTGTCATAACTGAAGTTAAATTTTGGCCTCGCCCTATCACCCTAAGTTGTCTAGCAATTATCAGCAATTATTCACTCATGACTTAGAAAAGAAAATTTTTAAATGCCCCCATATTTGCCTCAATGTTTGTGGCCTAGCTCCTCTAAGGTCTCAAACTGTTTTGAGCAGTGGTTGGACTAGTCACTAGATGGCCTCCTGTGATCCTTACCAACCCTAATATTATAGGAGTCTACGTGCCTACCTTCCCTTTGATAGAGGATCAAATGCCAAATTATTTGAACATGTCATCCCATAGCCCCAATTAGAGAAGAGAAACAATACCACATGACTGAGATTGTAACATCATGGACATTATAATGAAGAATGTGTATACACTGAATGAACAGTTTGTGAGTAACCCATCAACTGAAATTAAATCATACAAAAGGCTGTGAAGACTTTCAAATAACAACTGAATACAGAAAAACAGCCTGTGCACAAACAATTTCAAATAGAGAAAAACATTGAAATTCAGAAAGTAAATTGTTTGAAATTATTGAGTCAAACAGTTATTAGTAAAACTTTTTGTTTAAAAGCCTCTTCCCTCAGTAATAGTCCTTATGCTGGTATTCTCACAAGTATAAATTGTCTCTCCAAGTGCCTGGCATCTCAAAAGTCTAGTTCCCTTTGCATATGGGGAAATTTCTGAAAAAGATGTTTAGATGTCTTTTAACTGTCTTGTTAGAGGGCTGATAATGAGTACATTAAATTGTTGGAGAACCAATGAAGGCAGATAGGTGGCAGACTTAGTGAATGGTCAGATATTTTACAGTGGACCATCTCTTACCGCCACTTTACCTCTTTCACACAATGTATTTTGTACATTCCCTGATCCAGGTAAGCACATTCATTTTTACACTTTTCTTTAGAAAACATGTTTCACATTCTCTACTTAAAAAAAATCATTTGTCTTAACTGTGCAAGGCTTTTTTGTTTGATTGGTTGCTTTTCCTACTAAGCCCCTCTGCAAAACAGCTAGAAATTTTCACTTTCAAAACATTAGCACAGCAAATTGTCATTTTTCTGTGTGGTATTCTCATCATTTGAATGATTCAGGATCACTGTCTGGCAGTGTGAATCACAGCATGCCTCCATGCATGCCTCTTTTTCAATTATATGTAAGAGGAAGACTGCTGGAGACCCATTTTTTCATCTTTCACAGGACCCCAAAAGTGCTAGCTCTCATTTCGATGCAATATTATGATAGTATGATAAAATGGATGTTAACAGGACACTGACGAATATGATCCATAAAGCAACAGCAGAATACATTATAGGGCAGAATGTATGACTCCCGTATTTCTATGAACACAAAATTATCTTTGTAAAGCGGATCTAATGATTTTATACTTACATCATATGAAATTCTACATAGCATTTATATAACTCATCACTAGAACGCAGATTTTTCACATTACATATATTTTTATTTTATCAGCATGCCACCAGTATAACTCCCAATTTGCTAATGAAACTTGGCATTCAAATGACTCATCAGCATGTTGGATGGTGCAAAGCATAAAAGCAGATTAATATAGAATACATTTTCTTTACCCACAGAAATGCACCAACTTATATTCTGTGTGCTTCCTTATTCAAAGCAAGCATGTCAGGTGCTTACCATAGCAGGTTGCATTAAAAATGAGTTTAATGTGAGAGAAAGCCATTATTGCACTAATGAAAAAACCTTATACTATTTGAATTTTTCATCATAGGCTATTTGTTTTGAAGCACAGAGCACTAGTATTTACTGTCACCAATATAGTATGTATTGTAATTAAGTTATAGTAATCAAAATGGTGAATGGTTAAAAAAAATGCTAATCTGGAAGAATGGACCCCCCCCCATGAAATACTTTCTTTGAACATTCACTACAAACTTCTAACACTGTTTAAGGGGAAAAAAAGGAGTGGAAAAGAAACCATTTACACAAACTCCTGTTTTCATTGCTACTGTACATGGGGAAACCTCGTATGAAGGTTCTTAAGGCGTCATGCTTCCAGGAAATAATGCTTGTGTGAACTTTTGCACATCACAAAGATTTTATCATTTGCAAGATAATCTGTCATAGAATCCTCTAGTATTTATGTCTCAAAATATTGCTCATCCTGGCTAGATCTCCAATGGAACATTAGATACCAAGTAACAGTTGAACAGTTTACTAGCCCATACATGGCCACATCTAAGCCTGCAGTTTCATATCTGCGTAAATTAAGGATTTTTTTGAATTTTAGTTTTCTCTTGCTTTTAACATGGCTTTGTCAGGCATGTTATATATTATAAAGAGACCAGTTTAACTGGCTCTTTTATCCAGAGACATATCGGTATGCTTTTTTTAGACAGGAAGGGAAATAGGCCCTGCATTTTGGGCTTTGTTGCCAGGCAAAAGTTGTAGCACTTTAAGTACACTGGAATAGTTAAAAAAAGTATGACACACCTACAGGAAGGAGAATAAGCTATACTGGTATAACGCACCTTTATACCAATATAATGAGCCTTGTACAAGCACAATTACATTGATAGAAATTTGTGTCCATAACTGAAATAGTTATATTATGCATGTAGAGTAGGCCTTGCTTATCCATGTGTGCCACTTTAGCGTTAAGGTTGCACATTCTTTCAGGAAGACCACTTCACACCTCTCTAGCATTTTTCCCCACCATTTGGAGTTCATTAGTTCTTAGGTGAATTAGTTCTCTTATCCTGGCAGACAAACATGGGCCAATTTAGCAGCTGGCTCTGACAGTAATCAATTTATGAAAAAATGTAAGTGTCCCTAAAAGAGTCGTCTTCGAGATTTGGGTCCGGCGATGGAGGAAGTTCTGGCTGGAATGCCAAATGCCATGGTTCTGCTCGCGCCAGCGTGTATACAGTGAAGTCTGGGGTATGAGTTTTAGCTGTGTCAGTCGGGGCTGTTCTTAGGGCATGGCAAGCGGGGCAGCCACCCAGGGCCCAGCACCGATGGCCCCCCGATGCCGGTGATCAGGCTAGCTGGCCAAAAGTGGCGGCCCAGTTCAGCGCTGCCGGTTCGTACCCCTCCTGCCCCCCTTCACATGCACTGCTCTTGACTCCGTGCCAGAGCAGCGGGGAGCCGGGGGTGGGAGGCAGTAGGGGACTTATATCATTGACCCCCCCCCCGCAGCACTGCCTCCTGCCTCCCTCCCCGCTGCCCTGGCACAGAGCCGAGAGCAGCGCACATGGCTCGCTCGGTCACTGGCATGGGACGGCCAGCGCAGAGACCTGTCCCTCCCCTGGGCTGCCCAGCCCCGCCCCTCCAGTGCCGGGGGGGGGGTAAGTGGAGGCTCTACAGAGCACGATTTGCTCAGGGCCTCACCTCCCCCCCCCCCCCGAGATGGCCCTGGTGTCAGTAGATTTAACAGCAACTGCTTTTGCAGTCAAACACTTGAAGATTTTTCTCCCGCTGGCTGTTTGCCCTGGTTAGAACAACAGACACCCTATAATATGGTGACTAGTTACACCATGTTTCTTATGTTGACTCATTTTTTATCAAGAAGTTGGCCATCCATTTTCATGTGGCTCCCTCCTCACTTAATAAGACAGGGTGCCATTGTAGCACCGGTGTGCTCTTATTTTACAGAACCTGTACAGGGGTTCATGGAGGTGTACAGTGGCTTTGTATGTGCATCTATGGTTTGCCAATTAGACATGATATACATGTAACTAAATAAATCAATCTCATATCTATTTAGAGCTGGCAAAACTTCAGGCTTGTTTATACTCTGATGAACTTCTGGCAAAGCCCACAACCTACTTATTATTAGGTAAGCAAAGAGAGCCCTGCAACCTGACTGTGAGACATCAGTCTACACTGGCAAATTAGTCAGGACTAAGGAAGCTTAGTTCAGACTAATTTAGCCCATGGTTATGCTAGGCTTTGCCTAGTTTAAACTAAGCGATTTTTAGTTAGACCCGTCACTAGGCCAGACTTATGTGCTTAGTTTGAACTAACCATGTGTTCTAGTTCAAACTGAGTGGTAGCTCGAACGAGAACATGTGGTTAGGTCGAACTAAAAAGCCCATGGTTGGGTCAAACTAGCCTGAGGTTAGTTCGGCCTAACCTAGGACTTCTTAGTTCTAGCAAGTCTGAACTAACTTGCCCTGATGTAGACATAGTGTAAGATCTCTGACATGAGCATGTACAGGAAGGAATAGACTCTAAGGCTATGTCCAGACTTAGGCAGTTAAAGCAATTTAAGTTAAATCGATATAATTGAATTGGTATAAAAATCATTAAATTGATTTAAGTGAAATTCATTTAACATGTTACCACTCGAAACGCAAGTTGAACTCACATGTCTATGGATAGGACTTGCTAGTTCTATTTAGGAGAGGGGTACCATGGAAGGTGTGGCAACATGGCCCCCTACAAGGGCCATGCCCCCATCCAACATATAGAAAAAGGAAGGCAACCTGGGAAGGAGAAGGGTAAAATGTGTTCACTCGACATAGCAGTTAAATCGAAATAACACATCCATGCTGCGTAATTTCAAAATAACAATTTTGATTTAACCATCATTTTGCTATAACACTATTGAAATGACTTTCCTTATTTCAAAATGAGGGAGCGTGTTATTTTGAAATAAGGAAACCTAGTGTGGACATGCAATCTTTTAAAACAAACTAATCAGCATTATTTTGATTTAAAGAGTGAGTGTAGATGTACCCTAATGTTTACTCCTGCACTGTATTATATTTGACAAGTGGCCTGAGATAGATGCACACTTGCATCTTAATTAATGAGCTTTCTCCTGGCCTACAGTAAATGCTTTTAGCTGCTCTAACAATAGGGAGTAGCCACAGGAAAATCAAGAACCAGATCAGCTGCTCCCAGTAGCTTCTCAAAGCCTATTTGAATTAAGGAAGGAAACGGCATCACAATCTAATGCTTGTGCATGCTGGATTCACCTTTGGGGTAGGGAATGTTTAGGGTCAAAGCCCTGGTATTTTTTCTGAATCCCAGACAGTACAGATCAGGAGAAGAGATTTTATGTAAATTTGAGTCCTTGTTGGTTATAGAGAGTATTTGAACTCTTTAACTGTTATGGTCTTGTAGAAATAAATAAGAATTTTGGATCCTAGAAACTGCTTATCAGTCTAGTTTCTTCCTAATCTATAACTGAGCAGATGATGGGAAAACTGTCCTCATTATTATTAGTGAATGAAATGATGTGTAAGATTCTGAAAATGTGGCCTTTTGTTATCTGTGCTGATTACTTTGCCCTCTTAACTTTGTTATGATAGCATTTTCCCAGCAAGTGAGAACTGGCCATTTTAGGGCAACTGGGGGGCTAGCACAGGATTTTGCCTCTGAGAGGAAGATATACACAAAAAGTGAGTGTATCAGATCACATTCTTTTGTAGCAGGCCAAAAAGTAGTCCCATGAGAAGACTGGCAAGTTGAGAAAAAGCCATATATAGGCAGTGACCCTTCTTTGGCGTTGGCATATTTGTTATGGCCCAGAACCGAGAAACGTCTCCCTGGTCTTCTGTTTCTGAAATGGCCATTTGAGCAGAGGAAATCCAAGTCAAAGTTAAATGGAAAATAATTTCCAGAGGGGTAGCCATGTTAGCTTAGTTCAGCAAAACAAGATGTCCTGTGGTACTTTTAAAGCCTAACAAATTTATTTATTGCATGGGCTTTTGCAGGTAGAATGTCAGTTCATCAGCCACTTGACATGGAGGGTACAGTACGAAAGGCCCCGTATACCAGCAGAGAAGGATAAGTCACAAGGTCAGTTCAGAATTTTTTCAGCAAACCAAGCTAGTTGGAGTTTTAGGAAATCAGTGGTTTTTGACAGCACCTGTTACATTTCTTCAGCAAAGTTTAACAGGGGTGGCCAACCTTCCGGAGCTCAAGCGCCATACAAGTTGATTATTAAACCTTCGCGAGCCTCACTGAGGCATATAGCCATATACTTTTACCTATGCCAAATTTACTAAGTTTAAAAGTCATTGCACAGTTTAATTGTAGTGTAAAAAGAGAACAAATATATTGATCCTAGTAATGTCAGATTCTAATAATTACTTAAGGTTACCATGAAAACTAGGCCTATATAGTAAAAACTTAGCTGCTGCTCGCTGTAGAAGACTGCAGCCAAATGGAGAGTTTTTTAAAAGCCTGCCAATGCCACACTTCTCTCCAGCACCCACCCCCCCCGAACTCCTAGGCTAGGGCTGCTTTTCTAAATTAATTTGCTGACATTCTTCTGGGAGCCACAATTTTTCATTCACGAGCCACGTGGCGCTCGAGCCGGAGTTTGGCCATGCCTGTTTAAGTGCCTATAAGGCCAGCATGGGACACAGGCAGTTTTGAGTGAAAACTCCATCCATGGCTGTGTTCACACAGCACTCTTATTTCAAAACAACAGAGGTTGTTTCGAAATAAGAAATACCTTGTTCACACGACGCATGGTTGTTTTGAAACAACGGCACCCGTTGTTTCGGAACAACGGTGTTGTTTCAAAACAACTTAAACCCCATTTGGGGGCGAAACAACGTTGTTTCGAAACAATTGTTTCGAAACAATGCAGTCGGAACATGTTGTTTCGAAACAACAGTGACTTGTTTCGAAATAACTGTTGCCTGAAACTGCTATTTCGCTTTGAGCTTTTTTCCTTAATTCGAATTAACAAACTGTTAATTCGAATTAAGTTATTTCGAAATAAGGTATTATTTCGATACAAGTTGTTTCGACACAACTTGTATTGAAATAATGCCTGTGTGTGAACACAGCTCATGAAAACAAGTAGTGACTCTGAGGTTAAGTCCTATTTAAGGGACACCATGTTGATTGGTGCCTAAGAAATTATTTACAAGGATAATGATAAAGTCTAAGGCCAGAGACCTTTGAACCTTTAGGCTCAAGGGTCTTAAAAATCTGTGTATATCCTTTTTTTAAAGGACCATCCACATTTGAAGGGTAATGGAGCATTGTTCCTTAGTTTGTAAAATAATAACAGCTAGGCACTGCATCTCAACAACTTCAAGGCATGTGAGTAGCTTCATGCACATGGGCCTATTCATGAATGTAAAAAAATTAATCATGCACATAAGTGTTTTCAGACCTGTGCAAAATGAAAGGGACAGGCGTGTGTTTTGGGGGGGCCCCCCCGCCCCATTCCCTAATTTCTCCAGCGGTTGTGGGTATAGGATTAACTTAGGGTGGCGCAGAGCTCATTTTCACCAATACCCCAGTGTAGTTTTGTCACTGAGAGTCCCAAGTCAGCCACTTCACTGTTCCACAAAGACTAGTCGTGGGCTGCTTCTCCAAGCCCACGCAATCATTATCTATTAGATTAGTGCATGGCAACACAGTCCATTGCATAACCAGTGTTATGGGAATTGTATCACACCCCATCCCTTATGTCAGAAACCTCCTGAACTTTGAGAAATCCACAGGACTTAGGTACATTGAAATCCAGCATTGCTTCTGTTTTGCACTGCCTCAGATTTATTGCACTGATGAGCAATGCAGGGCCTGTGCTGAGCTATCAGATCAGGAAAGAGTTTTGATTACAAAACATCCTTGTTTGTGAAATAAGAAAAAAAGTGTATAAAAGCTAGCTATTAATAAAACATATATTATGCCCACAGGACTGAGTGCTCCTTCCTTATTGTTTAGATAGCTCATTTATTGTTGATGTCTCTCTTTCCACTGAGTGTGCACAGAGCCCTGAAATCCTTTTACATTTTTAATAAGATTATTTTTTTCAAACTAGTGCAAGAAACCATGTATGCAATACTGCATAAATACTCCACTGAACAACAGCATCAGAGGGAAAACATTCTCCAGTATCTTCTGCTATTTGTGCTTCAAAGCGAATTGATGCTGTGAGAGAGAACTGTAGTTTTTAACTTTAGGTAAAAGTGTTTCAACTATGTATTTATGTTTAAAGCACCTACATAATATTTGCTAGGTGAAGCACATCTTTAAGTGTTTAGTGAACCTCTCTTCTGTCTCTAGTGGCTAAAAGCCAAGACAAAATGACACAATCATATATTGCTGTATCAGTTTGTTGCAATTGGCAGTCTCTTATCAGCTTGGATAATGATCACCTCTACCCTTTAAGCAGAACTGAGGGGCCTGGAAGAAAGTGTGCTACATTTATAGCTCCCCACTTGGCTTATGGTTAAATATGCATAAGGATCTCAACTGAAAAAAAAAAACAACCACATAGTTTGTATATTATGTTATGCATTCCTTTGTCTTCAATCTCTAGCAAAGGAAACCATATATACACATTCTGAAATCCAGCAGTATTGTTCTGTTCTGATTTATTTACATATCCTTTCAAAGAGGAAGACGTGCAAATGTACACTCAAATCTATTGTGTGTCAGTTTAGTTTTGGATCCTGGCTGGAAGTCCTCCCAATTTCTTTCCAGTAAAGATATGAGGCAGGATAGTGCAGTGGTTAGGATCTCAGATGAGACCTTTCAAGACTTAGTTTCAATTTCTTGACTAAGTACAGTGTGCCTGCATGGACTTGGGTGAGTCACTTAGACCCTGGGCCCCAAAATATTGAGAACAGTGGGACTTAGGCACCTAAATAGTTTTGCTGACCGGCTGTTTAGACTTGGTCCACACTGACCAGAAAAATTTGACAACAGCTGATTGGAGGTACACAAGCTACACTTCATAACTTACATTGTCTGTCTACCCTCCAGTCTACTTGTTGTCTCCACTACACTGCATCAACACGAACTACATACCCATTGACTGGGGTTATACTTTTTCTGGAGGTGGTTTTAATACATTGACTTCCAGATCAATTGAGTGGGTCGTCACTGAAATTCAATTGAACTGGATAAATTGATCTTACAGAGGTGAATTTGCTGTGGTCCATGTAGCCGTGGCTGCAGTCTCTTTGTGCTTCATTTCTACATCTGTAAGTATGGGAATAATAGCATTTCATAGAGGTAAGCCCAAGACATACGTTAAAGATTGTGAGGTACTTTGATACTGTAGCAAAGGGGCTGTATAGGTGCCATAGATGAGTACTGTGTGGTTGTTTTTCTTAGCCAGAGGTAATTAGTCTCTATCCCTTTTAGGGGAATCAGGTCTTTTATGCTTTTACATTACAATAAAACTGTGGTAAACTAAAAATTTATTGCTCTCCATGTGCTGTAGATTAGGGAAATGCAGAAGAGTTAATATGGATATAACATAGAGCTGTACTACTTGTGCTAACAGTGAATCTCCATTAGGTATTAGCACTAAAGGACCTGATACACAATTAATTCCATCAGTAGGGACTAGAAATACACAAACATACAATCCCATTCGTGACAGAATTATTTACAGCCTTTTATGTTACTGTGTGTTCAAACAGGGCACTTTGGTGCTGGCTATAGATTATTGAATGGCACACATTATTATTAATACCAATTTTAAAAATGATTCCTGCTCCATGGGGCTTACAAATTAATTTGGCATACTATAACATGAGTGGCAAGACAGTGGGAGGGGTAGGGAAGAAGTGGCTCTTCAGGTGGGAATGGGATTTAGAAGAGAAGAGGGATTGACATTGCAGATCAGCTCATGGAGTGCATTCAATGCGTAAGTCCAGTATGGAAAAATCGCCGAGATTGTTATGGGAGAAGTGGACAAATCAGGGATCGCTGGTGAGCAGAGCTGTAAACATCCCTAGTTCCAGGACCACTGAGGAGTCCTTTAGGGCCACTGAGTTGTAAACTCACGTGACTGATTGAGAACAAACTTCCGTAGTAGAGGGTGAAGCCAGAAATTATAACCTCCAACTGCTCTTTTCTTTCCAATGTTATCACTTTTTTTCCTCTTAGTCAGAAGCTTCCTGTCATGAGGAGCTGATCTTATGTAGGCATGGGGATATGGAGCTGGGTGTTTGGGTATGGCTGGCACTGGAGTCAGTGATTTTCTCCCCATGGATTCATGTGGCTGGAGGGAGGGTAAAAAAAAAGATGCATGTGAAATGTTACATATATGGCTACCCTGGTTGCACAGGCATCATTGTCCCCTTCCGTGGTGTGCAATAAGGTCTAACAAGGAAAGCTGGAACCTATCCTATCCAGTATGTTCAGGTACTATGAGGCTGAGATCCATAAAAGTAGTTGCTCAGATATTACAGTACTGCATTTATTGAAGCATTTAGGTTCGGACTCACCAAAATGAGACTCGTGCTGACATCACATCCACGCAGTTAAGGGGAACTCCTGTGCACCAGGGAAAGTTTTTTGGTTTTTTTTTTTTTTTTTTTTTTTTTTTAGGACTAACTTCTGCCTGCTACAGAAGCCAAGTAACATATGAACACTGCTGACAATACTGAGAATGACTTCAGTGCCTGTGAACACCCAGAGGGTTGTAATGTGAATGGTCTTTATTAAGGCATAGACTGAGTTTCTGACCATCTTTCTTCCAGTTGACGCCACAGACTATAAACAGTACCTGGTATGTTGCTGTTGCATGGAGGCTTGAGAATAGGCTGCTGAAAAATGTTACTGTTATGTACTCACTATTAGACATAAAAATGAAGGATTTCAAGAATTGATGCTTTCTTGAAACTAAGGTGCATTTAGAAATCTTAGAAGTATATATTTTGTTTTAAGACACTTAAGTTACATACTCTTAACTGTGGGGAACAGTACATTTTTTATTTGTTCCTTTACTTTTCATCACTAACTTGTACCACAATATGTCTTTCTACTTGTTTTTGTTCCAGTACCATTGTAGCGCAAATGTACCACAGATTTTCCTGCTGCTGAATTTTTCCAACTTTACTAGTTGATCCTAGAGCCTATGCTTGATAAATGATGCAGCACCATTATTATACATTTAGTCTAATAGATGATCACTCTATGGAGCAACCTCTTCTGCTTAACAACTTAGTGTTTTGTAAAATGCTGTTAAACAAAGCCTATGTAATTCCTGATCTGTTAGGGGTGATACATGAGACATATCTCTCATGAACAGCAGATCTATGCATTAATCCTGTGTTTTGGGGTCTTTAATTGCTTTAAATATTTGCTTCTAGATCTTTGTTTCACACATTTTATTTACATGGTTTATTTTTCATTTTATGAAATCGATAACCAGACAGACTCTTTACCACACTGGATTAGTTTTATTTATTCTCTTTGAACTTGATTAAAAAGCTGTCAAACACGAGTGTACATTTTATCAGCAGAATACTTTTACAAAACAGGGTAGAAGATGTGTATAGCTGGAAACATACATTTCAGAATAAAACAATATTTGATATATTCTAGACAGTTACCCTTTTGTTTATCCATGACAACTGAAACTAACCATCAAATGCATAAATTGATTCAAGTCTAGCCAAGTAATCCTAAGGGCATATAAAAAAGGCTTTTTAAAAACTTCTTTCTAGATGAATTTAATGTAGTTCACCAATAAACCATCCTCAGGAGCATAATAAAAATTCTACATAACATGACATAGCTACGGAAAGAGGAAAGATGTACAATGTGATGAAGAATCAAAATGGATGTTACATTAAAAATGAGCAGTCATGCAATTTCTGAATTTCATGTAAAGTATTTAAAGACTAAATGTCTAGGCTTTAATTCTGTATTTTTAGACAAAATGTTTATAATACTGCAATAAATCTCTCTCTCTCTAACATAGTCATTGGAAACTGTTTTGAAGTGTCATTTTGTGAGGAGAAAAATTACCATTCAACATGTCTCCATAACTTTCATGATACAAAGTGAACAGGTAAGTTATATTTACACTGGAAATTGATTATGAATCATAAAACATATGTTTACATTTAATTGCTTTTAATATATTTTTAAAAACATTAACCTCCATTGCTGTTTATCTTGTGCCAATATATATGCTGGTAAGCAACATGTCCCGGCCCCCCCTTTTTTACCATATTCTACACACCCAAGCTTGAAAATGATGGGATGCAAAATGACACAGATCTGGATTTTTAACAGACTGAAGCTGATGAAGGGTTAATGCAGAATACATATAGGCAAATGTTGACAATATTTTTTATTCCAATGTTTGAAAATTAAACACAAAATCATCATTAAGTTTTCACAAAATGAGGCATCTGTCACTTGAAGGAAAAAGAAATATTTCAGAAATATGTTTACAGAAATGTAAAAATATTAGACATCAAGACAGATGTGAACATTTTCAATAACAGGCCCTGTCTGTCAGTCTTCCTCAGAGCTGAAGATCTTACTGTACTCACTTAACATAAGTTCAACTATCTGGTTTTGGTACAGCATGTGTACTGCCATGTTTCCTGTCTCCTTTTCAGGTCTAAGGAGTGTTGGTCCAAATACAATTCCTAAGCTTTGTGTTGACATAAGATTCACGGATTCCTTGGCTGCTATCCTGTTGACAAAAGGAAAGAACTGGTTAAAAATGAGGGATGTCAAAGGAGTAGCTGTTGCATTTGAAGCAGAAAAATGCATTTTATTGATTTTTCTATCAGTAATGTTTATTTGGTTTAATTATCAAAAAGAAAGAAAAGGGGGGAGGGAAGAGGAGTTGATAACTTCTGGCAACATGACAAATGTTGAAAACAAATTTATCTGTTGATAGTAAGACTTTTATTGGGTTCAGATCTAGGGCCTGAATTTCACTACTAAGGTAACAGTGCACAATTACATAACTAGTTCATGTGTACGAGTTCCTTAATTTTTTGTTTGTCTCCACTCATGGCTGGATGCATACTATCCCATCATGTGCATTTAGATGCTGGGATAAATATTAGGCTCCCGAGGTTGGGAGACCATCAGATTTGTCAGTAGGGGCACCTGGAAGGAACCTACCTACTTATGTTGGCACAGTCTCTTGTATTGGTGCATGGAAAAATTAAATGAAAGACCACATGAAACTTTCCTACTTCTGCCAGTCTCAACCTCATTATTTGAGGGGTGCAGGAATGGAAGGAAACTTTGAGAAGAATGGTAGAGTAGTACATATAATAGTGTATATAAACATCTCTGTTCTGCCACAAGACTCCCTTGAAGAAAATAAAACCTTCCATCTTAAATTAAAGGCTTTGGAAAACAATGCTCAGAATTACAGCATTACACATCTTAGTTTTCCATATAATTTATGGTGCTGTTGTCTGCAATATTAATATCAAATGTTGATAATCAGGTATTTGGTATTAAGAAGACTGTAACATCCTCAGAGAGACAACTTGAAGAATCATGAAGTCTGATTTAGTAACAAGACGGGCTTAGTGGATAAAGTTTAGATGGCCAGTTCTGAAAATTTGATCCATAGAACCATATCCTCATACAAAGTAAATTAGAATTCTTCCACATCAATCAGTAGCGTTACATTGATTTACACCACTTGGGAACTTGGCCTGTAATCTGCAACAATATTGTGTATGCAAAGACTGTCAACATCTGCTTTTTAGTTTGTTCCCTCTAAGGTGATGATGTGGCTGAGCAACTTATGTATGCAGGTGAGCAAGTTATGGATGTGGCTGAGCAAATTCCCCAACCTATATGGGTCCTTCCCCACTGCCTGCTAGCCCCCAAAGCATATCCATAATTTGCTTATCTGCATCATCAGCTTAGAGGGAACACTGCTGTCATTACCATATTGTGTCATGGAAAATGGTAATGATAATGGATGCAGCATTAAAATACCACAACGTTTGTTTTTTAAAATTATTTTAAAATAAAAAAAATTACCAGAATGTCTTATTTTACTGAAAATTAATTTTGCCCTGTAAATGAACATTTTTCATGACCCTTTCATTAATGTTCATGAGACTAAGAAAAATAAAAGTACCCTAAATTTGCAAATATAAACTTGAAAAATATCTAAAAAGTAAAAAAGTTGACGTGCTGCTTCTTTATTTTCTACAGCAGCCCATTTTACAATTAAAAAAAAAGTCCTATATTGTTTCTAACCAATTCAAATGTGCCTTTTTTTGTTTTACTTAATTGGTCCCTGTTAGTATGTTGTTCACAGTATACTTTATTTTCTTTGATTTTATTAGGGTTTTCTTTCGGCTCCTTCTTGCCCCTCAGTGTAGCTGTTCTGTAGGGACTAACAGTCCCCTCCTCTAAATAAAAAAACACAAACACCAAAAGCGGGATTCAAACCCATGACCTACTAACTCAGAAGCTGTTGCTTTACACCCTACACCACAAAAGGTTATCTTGTTTAACTCTGTCAGAGTCAGGGGACTGGTATGTTCTGCTCCCCTGTGTTTCCCCTGTACAGGAGACAGCCTGAGGCTCATAGGTTTGAGTCGTATGTTAGGCATGTTTCTTTTTCTTTTCTTTTTTTTTTTTTTAAACATTCTATTCATAAGTAACATGGGGGCGGGAAATCACCTATTTTTAGAATACCTGAGGACGGCAGCCACTCAGGACATGAAGGTAAATAGAAGGAGGAGATGTCCTCCTTTTGCCAGATGGCTGGCAAGCCTAGTCCTGGGGAAGCTGCTTGCTCCCTCGCAGGCAGCAGGGAGGGGATTGGGGGGATTTCCTGAGTCCCGCAGATGGGCGCCGCCTCCCTGCGCCCTCCAGCCGACTTCCGGAAATCCCCTGCGCTCCCCTTCCCCTGGGTCCCCAGCTCCCTCCACTCCCACGCGGAGCCTGCCTCTCACTGCCGCCATTCTTCTGGGCGGCAGGAATCTGTGCTGACAAGTTTAAAATCTCCCACCCTGAGCATATTCAGGGGAGATTTTAAACTCCAGGGAACTGCTCCCTGCCCCCTGGAAGAATGTGTGCTCCGGCCAGAAGGAGCAGCAGCTGAAGCCCTGCACCAGGGACGGCGAGGTGTGCGCTGAGGGGTTGGGGTTCCTGCGCCCGAGCGCAGCTTAGAGGGAACATTGGTTTGGACTTGCTAGTCCGAACTAAAAAAGCCCATGGTTAGTCCAAACTAACCTCAGGGTAGTTCAGACTAACCATGGCTTTTTAGTTTAAACTCCTTTAGTTTGAACTAGCCATTAGTCCTGGTCTACATTGCGCTAGTTCAAACTTAAATTTCAAACTAAATGTTTAGGCCGGACTAACCACTCAAACTTATTACTTTGGACTAAGCTTCAGCTAGTCTGAGCTAAGAAATTTTTTAGTTCAGACTAGTCAGAGGCTAGTGTAGATATAGCTAAGATTGGAATAATTTTTTACAGAACTACTTAAGAATGGTATCGTATGCTATAAGTCTGATCCAAAGCCCAGTGAGGATAATGGAAAGACTCCAATTGACTTCAGTTGGCTTTGGAACAGTCCTTATGAAAGCAAACTCAATTTGTCTGATGTTCTCAACTGGAGAATCCCAGTGAATAGAAATCTGTTTTCTTTAAAAATACATGAAATAAACTGGAATGGAAAGAGTCTAATGTATGCAATTTTTATAGAATAAGTTATAGTAGTCCTCTACTCATGAATGCAGACTAAAGGTATCTTCAAAATTTAATTATACTTTGATTGTCTTTTCTTTTCATTTATAAACACTTTACAATCTAGTAGTTTTAACCTTCTGTCATTCTCAAAGGGAAAATGGCTTATGATCCAGAGTCAACTGGTTGGGGAAAAGTACTGGCTAACCTCTGTTTCATTCGCTCTCTTACCTTCAGCGTCTGGTCTATCTGCTAAAAATCCTAACAAAAAAATTTAAAAAGGCAGAAATTCTTTGATTTCTAAATGCTTTCTGCAAAAGCTACAGTAAGCTTCACTAACAGTGGCAAAAGATGCATGAGATATCATCTGTTCCATCCCTTAGAGAAAGATTTCTCTCCTGTTAGTGGGTGGGTCATGCAGTGAAGACTATCTTGTTGTGGAACTCTGCCAATCTTGTAGTTTACCACATTCCCTAAACACATTCATTTAGGGGTTTTTGCATGTATAAATAGGAAGCATTACTGTAGTTCTGTCTCATATTTATAGCTGTTGTGTCCATTACACAAAGCACTCTCCATATGGCACTAATCAGAACATCTTAATTATTAGTTTCTTAAAATATAACATCTTTATTATAAATGAAAGAAGTTATTTTTCCATTATGGTAATATTAACATACATAGCATTGTTCAACTCAGGCAAAGGTTCAGAATGTCTCAGAATGCTAGGAAGAAAAACTACCTGTTAACAGCTTTGGTGCCAGTTGAGTAAGTGTGAGCATCTGATCGCTGTCATACATTTTATCCTAGTTACTTATTGTTACAAACCTTTTTTCATGAGGTTAATAGAGCCATTTTCCTAATACCACTCAAGCAGTTGTCAGGTGATTAAAAAAGGCCCTGATCATACAAAGTGTTATTTGTTCATGTGCTTCACTTTAAACACATGAATAGTTCCAATGACTTAATCTGGACTATTCATATTACAAAAATTACATATGTAAGTAATCTTTGCAGGATCACTGTATTATATTGACACAGATATGAGAATTCATTTCACCCAACAAAAATTCACATGCAATACTTCTGTTATGCACATTTTGCAAGGTAAGCATTCTAGCACTTAACATGGCTATGCAATGAGATGATATTCCTACTATTAACGCCTGAAATCACCCCCAAAATATGCAAAGCTAAATTCTAATATTGACATGAAGCAACAAACTACATGACTTTCTACCTAGTAAATTCTAAGCCAAGTATTTTTGCTGAAGTGTCACCACTTTGCTTATTGCTGTAGGACATGAATATCCAGGGCAAGATGTACCACTCTGGCAGGCTTCAATCCATGGGAAAGCAAAGAAGTGAGGTCATTTGTGAGAAGAATGGAAAGCAGAATTCTAGGCAGGGATACAGATGTCCAGTGTCTCTAAAGCAAGGACACGAATTTTACATGTGCTTTCACAGGTTAATGGTAGCCAATGAAGAGATTTGAGAGGGGCAGTAACATGTCCAAAATCACGCACAAGAAAGATGATTTTGGCTGAACTAGGAGGCAGCGAGATAGGAAGTGGAACTTTAAAGAGGGAGTGAATGAGAGAATAAATGAGGTGGAGGAAGGGGTTAGAGAGTAAAAGTAAGTAAATGGAATGCAAAGCAACAGTGACTAAGGATGCATGAGTTGTGATGGGTGACAAAGGCTGAGCTTGATGGATACACTGAGGGGCTGGAATGGGACTGAAGAAAGTATCTGGTTGGCTGAGAGGAAAGAGGATGGTAGGGAGCAGACAAGGGCATGGGGAGAGAAAAAGATCACAAAATATGTCCACATCCTCTAACTTTAAACAGATACTCACCAGCAACTACTGACCTAACAACAGAAACATTAAAGCAGGCACGTACTCCTGCAAAAAACAATGTTGCCAACTTTGTCGACATAGCTGCACAAAAGACACCATCATAAGACCTAATCAAGCCAGCTACTTCATCAAGGGCTCATTCATTTGCTCATCTACCAATGTGATTTATGCCATCATGTGCCAGAAATGCCCCCAAAACACCTTATACATTGGACAAACAGGACAATCACTGCATAAAAGAATAAACGGGCACAAAACTGACATCAGAAATCACAACATTTAAAAACCAGTAGCTGAGCACTTCAGTTGTCCTAATTATGCTCTTGATTGTGTGTTAATAGCTGTGCTCAAACAGATGGGCAAGACATCAAGACTTCAAAGAGAAACAGCAGAAGTGGAATTGATATGCAGACTTGATTGTGTGAAAGCAGAATTAAATCGTGACTATGGATTCTTTTCCCATTACAACAGGTGATTTGACCCCACCTTCCTCTATACGCTGTTTCCCAGTGTTTGAGTCTTAACAACTGCTTTGATTTGCCGGTACAGTATGACTTGACATGATGACTTTCCCTTCCCTGCATTTTGCTCCCATTCTGTAAGTTTCCCCATCTTCAAAGCATTTGATGAAGTGGGATTTTCCCCCATGAAAGCTTATGCGATAAAGAAATTTGTTAGTCTTTAAGTGCCACAGGACTCCTTGCTTGTTTTGCAGAACTAGATTAACACAGCTATCCCTTTGGAAACTAACAAACATAGGGAAGTCTTTCTTTATGAAACACATAGTCAGTCTGTGGAAATTGTGAATGACAAAATTATGAATGGGTCCAAAACAGAATTTAGATAGTTCATAAAGGCTAGGCCCATCAATGACTATTAGCCAAAGTAGCCAGGGACACAACCCCCATACCCCATACTCTTAACTGGATCAGCAGGGACGTTCCTATGTTCTTTGAGGCATGGATGGTTTCTCACTATGTTTTTGTACAGAACATGGCAAAAAGGGGTGCTGATTTTAGTAGGGGCCCTGATGCACTAATGTGTTGTTAAAAAATAAAACCTGCAGTAGAAACTTTTTCTATAATTAGGGCTGCACTGCTGACTTGTGATCATTATCCTCAATCATCATCATCATCAAAAATATGAACTACTTATCAGCCTGAGTTGCGTAAATGGTCTGATATAAAACTGACCTATAGAAACAAGTATCTCCTGTTTGAAAGTGAATTTTAAATGTCTTAATTCAATACAATCTAAAGAAAATAATTATGACATTGTGACTTCATACATTTTTCTTTCAAAATAACAATTTTTTATCAGTGAAATGATGGTTTCTGTATTATATCCACAGTGAGAGCCACTCCTGTAGTTGTGCAGTGAAATTCAGTTTACAGAAAAAGGTAAAATTGGCAAGAATTCATTTTTGGCAAGAGCAAAAAACATGATATATAGTTTACAACATAAAAAGGGAAAGGAAATGCCAGAGCTACTTTCTGTCAAGCCCAAATGGAAAGAGCAATGATCCATCCATTTAAGATTATTTTAGAAACAATCTATAATCCAGTGCTACAGATGTTGGAAAATTGTCAAAAAATTTGTTGAGCTTTATGCTGTGCAAGGTTTATTTTTTCCTGCAAAAAGTGAGTTGAATTACTAATTCAAAAAATGTTTTATGTTCTTTAAGATCACAAGCCAAGAGAAACTCATATTGAAAATACAGATCTACTTGTTATTATTAATAATGAAAAGAATTAGTGGTATATTAAAACAGTAAAGTATCTGATTAGAGAACTCTAACGTGAAGGACAGCTATATAAGCAAAAATATTTTTTAAAAATTTGTGCTTTGGCAGTTGTCATGGTAACTGGAGTTTGGAAGCGATGTAATTGAGAGCAGGACAACTATACATTTAAGGTCATTACTGTATAGGGAACATGACCCTCCAGTTCTTTGTAAACTTAACAGTTTTCAGACACTAACTGTAAAAATCATTATTGATTTTGAAGTTCGAAAGTCATGTTAGTGTGACAAAAAACTATCTGTTAAGAAGTGAACTTTCTGTTAGTGACTAAGGAAGAGGTAAATCTTATCCATTGGCAACACTGATTCCTGCTCACTTTAAAAGGGAAAAGTGTTTTCACTGAAACACACACTAAAATCTATTGTAGTAAATCAGCTTAAATTTCCTCTGCTCTCGGAGAAACTGCTTTTAGCTATCTTATTTACCATTTATTTTAATGTATATTAAAAAGTTAATTTTTGAGAACCTGATTCTGCCACTCTTACACTGACTGGGCAAAATATAATATGACTAATGAGCAACATGAGGAGAAAAAAAAATTCAGAATAGCATGGATAAACAAATGACAGCTTCTGAAACATTGTTCCTCAGCTGTTGTAATGCCTGCTCTACCTGAAGCTGCATCTCTTTACAGAAGCCATCTAGTGTTCCCTTGGGGTTGTCATGCCCATTACATCTTCTTCCAAAGTGTGACAACAAGGAAGAAAGAAGCTAAGCAATACATAGCTCACTTACAGCATTATGCACAGACATTTGGGGGTTGGACTAGATGACCTCGTGGGGTCCCTTCCAACCCTATGATTCTATGATTCTATGATTAAGAATCTATGGAACTCACTGATACATGATATGGAGATCAAGACTTTGGCAGAATTCAAGAAAATATTAGAAATTTACATGAATAATGAAAATAAATATTACATGAGAGGGGGTAGTGTGTGTGTGTGTGTGTGTGTGTGAGAGAGAGAGAGAGAGAGCGAGAGAGATTATATTCTTATTTTTTCTTGCACAGCCAGACCTGGTGTTAGAAAGAAACTTCCCCTGTTGACATGTTATTCCTTAATTGTTCATTACAGTGTCTTGAATCTTTTCTGAAGACTGATACCGACCACTGTCAAATACAGGCCACTGGACTAGATGGACTACTGGTCTGACCTGATATGTAAATTCCTCTGACCACATTTAGTCAGTAAAATCTACACATTCCATTGAGTCACTTTACCAATAAATATCCCAAAATTAGCTAATATCTGCTTCTTATCCATAGTCAGGCACATGGAAATGAAACAGCTTTAGAAGCAAGCTGTTAAGGGAATGGTTCAGTTGCTTGCTGTGCTGGTGTACTGACATTAGGGACTTCATTAGTTAACAGATCTCTTTGCTTTACAGTTACAAGGTTTGGGTTGGCTTTACACAGTACTTTCTTGATTTTTCATATTGCATATCTTTTAATCAATGTTGATATATTAAATTTTGATTTTTATGACGATCTGATCCTAACTCAGCATTTTACATTTTTCTCCCAGACAGGCTGACTCTCAGAAGTAAAAAGAAAATAACAGGTATTGCTTTATATACTTTGCCTTAGCAACAAGATATTTGGGGAGAAATCATCTGAGCTTGAAATAAAATCTTTATTGAAAGTAATTCTACATCCATGCCAGTCAGATACATTGTATGATCAGAACAGATATCCCAGGGGAAAACTGTGCACGAGTCAGAGTTGATTACTTGGACCTCCTGTCAGTTCTCAACTCACCGACAATGGCTGAGACATTCAGTACAACTTTGTTTTCTTTATTTGGAAATAAAGTTAAGATACTTACCTTAACTGTGCCAAATGTAGTGGAAAATAACCTGATAATAAAAGTGCCATCCTACAAAGTGATAATGTCTGTGTTTATAAGCACATTTTGACAGGGCTTTTGCAGTTTAGTTGTGCACTATTAGGAAGGAAGTACATGTATCAAACGATGCACAGATAGTCTATCAGGTTTCCTGTGACTACGTTTCCTTTTCATTCAAAAGCCTCTGGTACATACTTTTCTGACATACAGCATAATATAGTGAAGTTATTTTCTAATGCACACTTACTTCCACTTCATCATATAAAAATAATCAAGGTGTTTGCTGGCACTTTTAAAAACTAACAAATTTATGTATCGCATGAGCTTTCATGGGAGAAAATACCACTTTGTCAGACACTTTGAAGCTGGGGGAACTTACACTTCCCTACATTTATTTTACTCCCATTCTGTAAGTTCCACCACCTTCAAAGTACCTGGCAAAGTGAGATTTTCTACTACAAAAGCTCATGCAATAAATAAATTTGTTAGCCTTTAAAAGTGCCACCAGGCTTCTTGTTTGTTTTGCTGGGCTAGACTAACAGAGTTACCCCTTTAGTCCATGACATTAGTCATTTTTTCACGAAGATTGTTAATGTTATTTAGTATTACAAGGAGTTTGATTTTGGGAGTCATTTTAAGACAGTGGCAACAATAAGGGCATGTCTACACAGACTGTTTTATTCCGAAATCGGTCCTTTCGAAAGGACCGATTTCGAAATAAAACCCTTATTTCGAAAGGGCTCCTTTTAAAATAAGGGAAACTGCGGGATCGAAAAGACCATTATTTCGGGACGGATGTTTCGAAATAATGGCAATGGGACTGCTGTTTCGAACCGTTGTTTCGAAACAACGGGTCTAAAGCCATTATTTCAAAACATCCGTTTCGAAATAACGGTCTTTTCGGGGGGGGGTAGGTTTTACTTTTTCGGAAGGACAATCCTTATTTCGAAAGGACGAGGTCCGTCCTTTCGAAATAAGGAAACGTCATGTAGACTAAATTTTTTTTATTTCAAAATAACGGGTGTTATTTTGAAATAAAAGAGCCGTGTAGACGTGCCCTAAGTGTCTTTTGATAAAAAGATCAAAATCTTACTTTCTGAACATGCAGGAATATTCTGGGGGACTTGTGGCCAATCATAGGGTTATTCAATTCAGCCCAGATGATGAAATTCACTCTGGGCTGGCAACTAATATAAGATCTAGCACTTAACCCTTCTTGAGAGATTTACCAATATAATCAATATAATTCCCTTTAATATCAATATCATAAGCCCAATTTGCTTAAACTGTTCAGCTCAGTACAGTGCAACACAGATAAATATAAACATTATTAATAAATTGGGATGCTCAATATTTTTTGAATGCAAACAGACCCTGCATATTACTTATGTACTTTATGTATGATTTGCTTAGTGGCAGTGTGGTGTAATCACAGGCTAACGAATCGACGTAAATGCAAACACTAGCAAGTAAATCTGTAGCTTTATACTTTGTTTTTAGAAGACCGGGTTTCTCTGTGGATATGTATGTAATATCTCAGATTTATACTTTATAGTAGAGCATCAGAATATTATAGTACCATGTGTACCCTTTTCAATATGTAATAGGCGGCTTGAATGTATAATTCAAAGATTAAAGGAAATACCTAAAATAGTTAATATAGTTCTAAACTGCTTTTTTCGTCACCAGCCTAAAATGCGAGTGTGCTTTAAGTTCCTATTTGCCCCAAAATGTTGAATTCAAAATAATAGCTGCATAAGGTTAGTGACAGAAACCAAGTCATAGGCTATGTCTACACTACAGGGCTCAGGGAAGTTGACTTAATAAGGTTGACTTTATTAAGTTGACTTAGTGAGGCCCTGTTTGCTTAAGTTGACTTTATGAAGTCGACATAAGCAAAGAGACGCATTTAAAGTCTACTTAATAAAGCCAACTTTAAATGGGTCCCCTTGCTTAAGCTGACTTTATAAAGTCATCTTAAAAGGCTCTATTTCACTAAGTCGACTTTATTAAGTTGACTTTAATGAGCACATCGTGTTAAGTCAACTTAATAAAGTCGACTTAACCCTTAAAGTTGACTTTAAGGGTAGAAGTTATTAAGCGAGTGTTTAAGTTGACTTAATGAACTACAAATGTGCTCAGGGAGTTGCTTAAGATGACTTACGCCCCTAGTGTAGACATAGCCAATAGTGCACGATATACTAAAACAGAGGTGAGAAATAGTTCAGACATATTCAAGGTCTTGCTTTAACTGCAAATAGCATCAGTGGCTCCCTGGCCTACAAAAACTTCACAGCTTCTTGCCTTCTGCAGCTTCAGTTGC
Source organism: Podocnemis expansa (assembly GCA_007922195.1). Classification (NCBI taxonomy): domain Eukaryota; kingdom Metazoa; phylum Chordata; order Testudines; family Podocnemididae; genus Podocnemis; species Podocnemis expansa. The sequence continues at coordinate 23,142,256 of ML681984.1, read as the reverse complement.
CAATCTAAACTCTCCAGGGGAAATCTTCAGAGCCTCTGGGACCCTAGATATAGAATTGAGTGCTGCCTCCTTCTCCAGAATAGCCTTCAGCTTTGCTCATTCGACTGTAATACACGGTAACTGAGCAGATAATAGTGAACATCCCCCTAGCTATCTTACAGCTGGAATTCTTCCTTGGACAAACTGCAATGGTGCTATAACATTGAGACATTGTATAAATTAAGTTTATGTATAGGCTCGTATTTGTCCAAAAGACCAGGACTGCAGGCAGCTGGAAAAAGATATTAATTCTGGCCATTTGGCTTTACCTTTAGTTTAAGAGGAAAGTATTATAAAATCTTACTCTCCCTCCCTCACAGGGTCTCAGAGCCTAGGCTCCAGCTGAATGTGAACATTTACATCACAATTATATAGCTCCTTAGTCTGAGCCCCATAGTCCGAGTCAGCCAGGAAGGGCCAGCCATACGTGTTTAACTGCAAAGCACACATACCCAGAGAGACTAAGGTTATAATCCGTAAAACTACTTAGGAGACTAAACCCAGATTTAGGCATGTAATTCCCCATTATGATCCAAAAGAACTCCTGAAGAAACCTCTAGGTGCCTCACTTGGTGCTAACATTTATCAAGGGAAAAAATTGCTAGGCATACAAGTTTGTGCCTCTGGGCATGTGTGCTACTGCCTCATCCTTGGTGTTTGGATGTGTATCTCACAGCTAGACCCAGAGCAATTCTTGAACCAGGGTAAGCGTGGAAATCAGCCACCTAATGCACCAAAGGGGCCTTATACAATAGGCACACTTCGGGTGTGCCTAGTGGCTTGAGCCCCATTCAAAAGTGAGGTGGTGGTGATAGGGCTCCTCGCTTATAACTTTTAGGCCAGCAGAGAGAGACTCACGTGGGATGTGGGAAACCAAGGTTCAATTACCTCGCGAAAGGATTTGAACATGAGTTGCTCACATCCTAGGCATGTGCTGTAGCCACCACCCTAAAAGTTAGAAGATAAGCATTGAGCCACAGGATTTTCTGATCTACAGCGCATGCCCCTGTCTATCCCATTGAAGCTGTTCCACTATGGATAAATTATGAATCCATGATTGGAGAAGGGGTGCTAATCACTGGACTGCACCAATCACTCTTTGATTATTTATCTAAAGTGGAACAGCTTCAACAGGAGAAACTGAGCAAGCCCTATGCCATAGTTCAGTGGCTTGAGCACTCAGCTAAGAGGTGGGAGCCCCCTATTCAAATCCTTTCTTCCACAAAGAGGAGAATTGGACCTGGGTGTGACACATTCCAGATGAGTGCTCTGACTCGTGGGTATAAAGGTTATAAGGGACCATCTGCAACAACTTCCTCTAGAAGTTTTGTGCAGAATGGAGAATCAGCCTTACTCATTCTTGCAAGAAACCACACCTAAGTCAGGAGAGATGTTCCTGTCTCTGGCTTATTAGCAGGACTAGATGCCCACCGTGCAGTCTGGACTCACATGCCTCTCTCTTAAGAGGAGTGGAATTTAGCACATCAGTATCTCCCACTGGCTAGCTTAGATTTCTTCTTGCTTGCGTGGTTGCTTTTGTGAATTGCATTCATAGGTGTTCATCTCTCCCTATTCCTTGTATGGTGACTAACTAGGTGACTAACTCGCAGTTGTGGATTGTAATGCCTGTTTCTATGTAAGGCACCTATATGTTGTTGCTGTGATGTTCACTGCTGCAACACCTAAGTCCTTTCATGGATTACACCAAAAGTGACTTGACCAAGGTGTCTCACACAGGAAGCTATGGCAAAGTAGGCGTCCTACATGAGAGACCTTGTGCACCAAGCCCCATATAAGGTGAGTCATCCTTCCTTTCTGTCCATTTCCCCTATAACTAGAGAATCTCCCCTTATTTATGTAGCCATCACAGGTGTTTATAAAGAAATTATGGTTAGACATTTTACTCTCTTTTAGAGCATTCAGTGGAGGCTGATATTCATACTTTTCAGAAGATTTTTGATTGAGGGAATTTAAATGAGGAAGAGCAATTGTGATCTAGTGCCGTGGTATTCAAACTTCTTTCCTTGGTACCCAGTTGAAAAGAATCATTTATGCCTGTGACCCAACAATTACATCTTTGAGCAACACATTCCAGTCTTTTGGTGGCAGCAGCAGCAGGGGATGCCATGACCCAGTACCTGAGGGTCTGCAACCCAGTATTGGGTCCGGACCCTAAGTTTGAAAACCAGTGATCTAGTGGGCTGAGTAAAGGACTGGGAATTAGGGGACAGAGGTTCCATTTCATCACTGCTCTCTCTGTGCCCTAGGGAGAGATTTGCAAATTAATCTAAAGGGTTTAAGAGCACATATCTCTCATGTAACTTCTCCATGGCTTCATTTCCTAATTTGTACAGTGGGGTAATTTGTACAATGCATCCATCTTCGTAAAGTGCATTGAGATCTAGAGCTGGAAAAAGTGTTATATAAGTACAAGGGCTATATGAATACAGTGTGTGTGTGTGCACACGTGCGCGCACACACAAACATGCTGTTATATATTCTGAAATGAAGGGAGAGGGCCAGGAAATGACTATGATTTGCTTGTCTCTAATCAGAGAAGGAAGATTGGGCTTCTTTTTCTGTCTCCTCCCACAACCATCAGCTTCCTTAGCTTTCCCAAGCATAGCTCTCTAATCATCACTCAGCCTTTCACTCTCTGAGAGCTATCCTGGTGTTACCCTTTACAAAACTGGTCACCCTACCAGTAAGATATAGTCGTCTAACTTTCAGGCAGCCCATAACCAGACACAGGTCATGAAATGACCTACTTGACCTCCAGATGATTCTTTTGTCTCAGTCTCTGACCTGCAAGTCATATTAAGCCTGGGTAATTTTTCACGATAAATTTAATGATTATATTCCATTTCATCTATTATATTTAGCTTGCACAGTATTTAATTAATTATTTTGGACTGAAAGCAAGCTATTCTGATTTAGATTTGAATGGGGATACAGATAACACATTTGGGCTAATCATCTTAGCTCCATGGAACCGTCAACCATCATCCTAAAGCTAGTTTGCACAGGAGGCAGAGCTTTCAAAGAAGCTGGTTCAAGACTGCAGAACAAACTCCTCCTGAATTCAAGGGCTTCACAATCCTCACCACTGACTGCTCCAACTACAAGGTAAATGTATATTTAAAAAAACCCAAACCAAAATCCTAGTAAAATAAAACAGTGCAGATGCAATTCCCTCATAGAAGATAGAATGAGAGAGAGAACAAACCATGTATACAGACATTAGGCACACCACTTTATGCACTCCTTGAAGAAGGTTGAGCTAGATACAGAAAGGGAATTAAGGCATTGCAATACCTAACTTTTAGGTACCCTGCAGGCTAGTGAAATCCACAATCCTGAGTTTAACATTCAGGCAACGCAGGGGGAGAGTTAAGTGCCTAAGAATGGAGTTCACAGAAGTTAGCAGGGAACTGCCTTGCTAGCTAGTAGGAAATGCTGAAGGAGAGAGATGGGTGTAAGCCCCATTTTTCAAAGGCAGCTCGGCACCTGACACAGACAAGTGGGAGGCACTCCCTCTGGGTGAGAGTCTCAGCTGTAAACCCTCTTCAGGACTTATGTGCCTACACAGGGTGATGGTGGTACAGGAGATCTAGGTTTGAAACCCTACTCTGCATGACTTAAACCTAGGTCTCCCACATTGAATAGTTTGGGGTGAGTCTCTTTAAACAGTCAGTGGAGCAGAGTGAGAATGACTCTGAATAGGCTAGTTGGTAGGGCACCCACCTGGGTTTTCCGGATCAGGCAGAATAAGGAGTCAAACCTAGGACTTCTACATCACAAATGATCACACTGTAACCACTATGATAGTGGTTATAGTGAAGTCAGTATTTTGTGCACATTAGGCATATTCTGAGGAAACCTGGTGGCTCAGGCCCTTTCCACCCTCCTGGTGAGGGGACACCTACTTTGAGAATCCTGCTGGGGCTTAGATGCTGAACTGAACAACACCATAAGATCAGGGGTGGCTTTGTCCATGCCCACTAGCAGAAATGTAGGCAACTCCAGGTTTAGATCGGGATTTCCCTAACACCCTCCTTACTCCCCTGGCCCCCAAATTTCCCAACCCCCCAGTTGTCGGCTAGTAACAGTGTTAAACCAATTTAGTGAGCACACCCCACACCTCCCCCTACACCCTCCCTAATTTCAAGTCCTGGGGAAGCTGGTGGTTTAGACAGTTAGTTAAGCAGGGGTTTTGAGGATTTCAGTGGTACCTAAATGATGTTTAAAATGGTACCTAAAGTGGTAGTTTGATGTTTAAGTGGCTTTGTGGGCATAATACTTGGAAACTGTGGTGTTGAAGGTGACATTAGAACCAGTACAGAAGCAAATAGGTTCAGACCCAAATATATGCATAGCTCTACTCACTACATCCTTGAAAGGCTGCACAACTTTCGCCTGTGGAAGTTGTTTTGCTTTTAGTTTACTGACTTCTACAGCAGATTAGCCTAGTGAATAGCTCAACCTGTCACAGAGCCACAATCTAGAAGTTTTGGGGGCCTGCATATTCCAGGAGGCAGCAGATACATCCATATGAATATAGCTTTGAGTTTCTAAATTAGTTTAATTTTTGCGATTCAAGACTGCCTTAAGCCAGATTCCTTGAAACATGAAAAACTAAAAAGCAGTGAGGTAACAATCTCACTTGAATCAAGAACAGCAAAAATAGACCCTTTATCATCAGCACAGCACATCCCAAAATGTCTTTGTAAAATAAATCAAATTATACGAGTTAATTGATTCCAGGCAACATCAGCAACTGCAGGTGGAAACTGAATAACAGGATGTTTATTAATGAAGGACTATTAATCAAAATTGACACTACCAATGCCTGTTTCTTTTATTTGAATTCTACCTGCAATGGCCATGGACATATTTGACCAATTTCTAAATACAGATTTGTAAGATATGGAAATATTAACACTTGGGATTTTATCTGGAGGTCTAGGGGTATTTGTTTAACCAGTGAAAGGATATCCTAAATTCAATGTGACAGGCAATGCCAAAGATGCCAGGGATAATTAATTAGCACTTAATTTAGACCACAGAACAACAGGATATGGAATTGGTGCTCAGTGCCATTTCCCCTTAGGCTCCATCTCATGAGGGTCAGGAGTATAGCTGTTGTGTTGAAGGTCAGTAAATAAATCGGGGGAACACATTGACACTGGACTTTTCATGATAGATATCCTTCACTCGCGTAACTGCCTCTGGCTATCATTGACGGGAATAGGACTGTGATTGTTTCATGAAGAATGCTGTGTACTAGTGTGATTCAAGCAAGGTAGAGTTTGAACTCACATGCCACAAACTAGTCACACTAGACACTTCCTCCAGAAACAGAACTATTCCATCATGTGTCTATATTAGAAACACACTTTTAAACAGAGCAGGGAAAGATTGTGGAGGCATGACAAGCAAGCAACTTCACTTTAAAAGGGTCATGAATTTGCTAGATTTGTGAATTTAGCTTTTAGTTTAGGCAAATTAAAATAAATGGAAGATTTTAAAATGAGGGGAGAAGTTAGGCCAGCAAGAGAAAAAAACCCAAACACTTCTTCATTATGCTGTGGACTTTGTCGCTAATCACAATATTGAGCAGTTATATAGAACTGTCCATCCAGAGATCTCAAAGGTGGGTTAGCTTTATTACCGGCATTTTATCAATGAGGAAGCTGTGTGTCCGAAAGGCTGTGACATTTCTGTGATCACACAGTGAGTCTGTGCAGAAGCTAGACAGATCTCCAGACTCCTGATCTACTTTCCTAGGGTATGTCTATACTGACGGTGGCAAAATCGCAGCAATCAGCTCGGTGTCCCTGGAGTGGCTAGGAACGAGCCTGAACTTGCTGCTCTGCTCCCAGATGTCAGCCCTGGAAGTCCTAGGCCCAAAGGGTGTATGGGAAAGCCAACCGCAAGGGATTTGTTGTTGGTTTTCCTGAATGTGTTCCAGCAGCTAAAAAAGTTGCTGGCAGTTATGCAAGGAATTTTATGTTCCTTTTGTAACTGATGGTTGACTGCCATAAAAAACCAGCCCCAATGTAGACCAGGGCTTAGTCATCGCATATAGCCACCTATGGACAACATGTTCAAAACAGAACAAGAAAAGCATGCAGGAAGCCCTGGAAATGAACTAAGGCTGTCCACAATTGCCTGTAACTGCAATGGTTTATTTTAAATTTGCTGGTGAAAACAATTAAAAGCTGATAACTCCTAGCATTGTATACAGTAAAACAATCCTCATCCTTCATAGTAGACTTAGTGTGTGTCAGCCATACAGTGCTATCACATACTATCTTTGCTTCTCTACTATTCTCCCAACAACTACAAACTCTGGGGAGTGAGATGGATTTGGCATACAGAAAGAAGGGCATATGATCCTGCTCCTACAAATACTTTACCTTCTCCAATACAGCCCATTTTGTTCCCTGAGCAGTTGAGCTCAAATGGCAGTTGGCAATAGCACTGCTGTTCAGTGATACAAGTAGTTTTCTCAAGTTGCTGGCTACAAATGATACCCTGCCACACTTCAGAAAGTGATATTTCCCCCATGATACTGGATATAGAAACAGCAGAGCTGGTAGTGTGCCCCCTTCACACAGATTTAATTACTATTGCAGATCATCTCCTGACTATACCATGACAGCTTTCTATAGCACTTTCCCCAGCAGGGCTGTACTGCCTCATCAGAGAAATAGCAGGCCAGACAACAGATCTCAGAAAATATTCTAAGGAACTATTTGGTTAGGATTCACCTTTGCTTTCACATCACCATCTTCCTTGCAGTAGCTTGTATATATCACCTCTAGCCCAGTGGTTCTCAACCACTGAGTTGGGACACTTTATTATGGTGCCATACAGTGGTAAGTGTAGCAAACAAGGAGTCCTATGGCACTTAAAAGACTAACACATTTATTTATTGCATGAGCTTTTGTGGGAGAAAGTCACACTTAGACACTCTGAAGATGAAAGCTGATGCAATAAACATATCTGTTAGTCTTTAAATGCCACAGGACTCCTTGTTTGTTTTACTGAACTAGACTAACTGGCTGCCCCTTTGGAAAGCGGTAAGTGTGTTGCAGAGAGCTTGGGAAAATGGCTGGAATTGACCTGAGACACATGGGCTGGTGTGTCCTCTATGTTCATGACACATTACCAAGTGTGTCACAACCTGCAAAAGGTTGAGAACCACTACTCTAGCCTATGGGTGAAAACCTCATTGTAGTTAGTTGCAGAACTCCCCTTACTATCTGTACCTTAGCCTGTGGCAGTGTGCAGACATGGTCCTTTTGTGATGAAGCTGAAACAATCCCATTGGCACTAAAGATGTGGACCTGAAATAGGTTTCCAAAATCTTCAACTTCTGACAATGCCCACATGTAGCCATTTAACTGAAATTTTTAAACTGAAGTGTTCAACTATAGTCAAACTGTTTGAAAATGAATTTGTTTCAATGTTACTTGAAAGCCCTGATGACAACCTTAGCTGTCTCCTGCCAATCATAATTTTTATCTAGTAACTTGAACAATGTTTCTGTTCTGTATGACCTGAGATGTTCTTCGGAGTCATGGTAAATGCAGAAGGGCAGATAATGGCTTCATAAGGATCATAGTGTAACTATACTTCCTTTACTGTGACATTGTAGAGATATACGTTCTCTATACAGTATGCCATTTTAAGATATTCCAAGTCCTGAAAACCTGTGAATATTGGTGCACTTAAGAGTGCACCCCCCTCACACAAAATCAAGAAAAATAAAAACAAAAAGCTGACCCATCCCTTAATCTTTTTTTCCTAATGTGACTCTCTTGTTGATAAGATGAAAGTCTATACACATGGGCATGCCTGACTATGGTAAGTGACACCTCCACAAGCTACTAGTGCAACATGTATTAGATCTGAAAGATGCTTTAACATGTCTCTCAACATTACAACTGCTTCATTACTGATATCAAATACACTAGAATGAGTGTCTCTCTTAAATGCATTAGTGAATACATGCCACCCAGAGTCTTTGATTTATTTAAACTTATTTACATTTCATAACCCCATGAGCAATATATTTTATTATGTCAGCAGTTTTTTTTTTTTACTCACCGTTTGTCTTGTCTGCTCACCTTAGCTTGATATCTATATTTTATGCACATATGTAGGATACATGCATAACAGGCCTGGAATAAGTATTTTCCATGCATCCTATTTCTGTAGAATGCACTCTCTGCAGTTTCTGTGAGTTTTGTAGGTTTTCATGTCTTCTCAATGTTAGATGGGGCTTAGGTAGCTCATTGGCCCTCTTATGTGTTCAACTAACCATCTCTCTGCAGGATTATTTGAGTGGGTCTTGCGCTCATGGCTGAACCCCTCCTAATCAACTCAGAAGCTCTAGAAATGTCCACTGTTCATCTTCTGTCACACTAAAGTCACAATTTCTGGATTCCTGCCTCGGCTCTCCTGAATCCTGGTTTAAACCACCCGCCTCCTATTGTGGGAATGTCTAGAGCTGAAGAGGCTCAAGAACTTTTTGCATTGCATCTGTTTCTAATTGTGGTGATCCAGATTTCAAATACCTGGCTGATCCTGGCATAGGAAAAGTTCCAGACAGCATACAGCCATCTATGCCAACTCTATGCCACAGACTGCAGGAGCTCCTGGTTAATGGATGGCATAATAGGGGTCTACTGAAAGAAGAAAAGGGTGTGGCCAGGGTATTTGCCATGTGCCTGACTGCTCATAGCTGCCGCAATGGCCTTAGGGACTGTGGGAGACAGAGTAGACTGTTGCAGTCAAATTAGAAGCCTGAGCCTTTGTTTGTACTTGTACTTTTTGGCAGTTGATGGGAGATACACAAGGTATGTAAAATGCCTTGTGTATCTCCCAATGACTTACTAAGTACTTCTTATACACTATGCTAAGCCAATTGGAAATGCCTTGTGGTTGGCTTACTTATACTCCACTTTTGGGGCTGGAGTTGCTAGGGCGAATTCCAGATCAATTGAGCATGTCCCCACAGACCACTCAATTGAACCCAGAAGATGATGCTCATGGTGGCAATTTTGTCATTGTCAGTATAGATTTAACCTGAGAACTGGCCAATGTGTACTGGGACTAAACCAGTTCCTACAAAGACTCTGAATTAGGGGATGTGTGATGGTGAGGTGCTTTCATCTTAAGTACTGCATGGCACTCTCAGTTGTGAATTTTTTATGGTATGGTCAGAGTCAAATGGCTGCCTACAAGTCTGCAGGTTTCTAGGTAACCTCTCTTTCAGATAGACTTGAAAAAACTCCTCAAACCACTGCCAGCTTTCCTAAAATAGCAGAAGTAGAGGCGTCTTGAACTGCACCTCCTCTAATTTGCTGTGTCATGTCAATTAACCCTTCTGATGAGGACTGAACTACAGCAAGTATGTGGCAGCAGCACTCTTCTAATGGACTGTATGCAGTAAAAAGAGGACTCTGCAGATACATAGGACAGTGCTCCAAATGTGTTTTGTCCAGCATGTAGTAAGACAGCACCAAAAAGGGTTAATGGTTCATTCTCATAGTCTTTAAAATCCAGATTTTTTTAAGGTATTTAGTCATGACTATATTCAATGTTGCAGAGCCTAACTGACTTAAGAGCATAAATCTCATTTTCAAAAAGGATCTAGGCATATAGGAAAGAAACTGAAGCTCATTAGAATTTTAGCTTTTAAGTGCCTAAATCTATTTAAACAATTAGATTGAGGCTCTTATATCATTTAGGCACTACAGTGTTGAAGGCAGCAATACCTTAATACCTTTAACAATTTGGGCCTGGGGCCAGGTTTTAAAAGATATTTTAGGTTCTTAAAAGTGTAGACAGCTGCCTAGCTGGACATCCGAAAGCATTTAGGGTATATAACTTATGTTGAAATCAATGGCAGTTAGGTGCCCTGCCTAACTATACCTTCAGACACCTAAACACCTTTTAAAATCTGGCCCTAAATTCCCTGGAAACAGTTAGCTTCTCTGCACTTGCCTTTTACACTGAGCTCAGATCTGGCACAAAGATGAATTCAGCCAAAAGACAGCTCTGGATCCTTCAGTTCCTACATTTGTCTTTCAGGACCCTCTGATTTCCAAATCTCTACTTAGCCACTACTTGGTGTTTTTCTGAAATATCAATAGGAAATTTATGAAGGTGGAGGGTTAAGTTGTCCTGCAATTGGGCTGGAATCCACATATATAGATATTAATTCAAGTGTAATTTAAGTCCTGTGTATAGAAAAGTCCTGTGTACAGATCCATTCAGTCACTAGGAGAGTATATTGTTCATAGTTATATGACAGTGCAACATCACTCAGTATCTATCTGCAATGTAAAATTAGATAACAAATAGTATTATGTATGGTAAATATAGTAGGGAGAATTATCCTGCCTGGAGACACGGGCTCAGATTCTACATTCTACTTTGGACCCTTTATGCCACTCCAGAGGTGTTATGGGACAGACGGCCAATGAATCAGCACTCCAGCAATATCCAGCGTAAAGGGTTTGCGTATGGTATAGAACAAGTGTGGCCAAATTGTGGCTCTTGAATGAAAAATTGTGGCTCGCAGAAGAACATCAGCAAATCAATTTAGGAAAGCAGCCCCAGCCTAGGGGTTCAGGACCGGGTTGGGATGGCAGGGAGAAGTGTGGCATGGTTGAGGCTGACAGGGAGCAGTGTGGCATGGTCAGAAAAACCTTGCCATTAACCTGCAGTCCTTAAAAACCTTGCCACTAACCTGCAGTCTTCTACATTGAGCAGCAGCTAAGTTTTACTGTATAGGCCTAATTTTCATGGTAGCCTTAAGTAATTATTAGACTCTTACATTAGTAGGATTGATATTTGGCCTCTTTTTATGACAAAATTAAAGTGTGCATTGAATTTTAAAGTTAGTAATTTTGGAGTAAGTAAAAGTATATGGATATAGGCCTCAGAGCGGCTCTTGAAGGTTTAATAATCAGCTTGTGTGGCTCTTAAGTTCCATAAGTTTGGCCACCCCTAGTATAGAAGTTTCAGACCAGCTGTATGTCCCCTCTTGTACAGCTCTCTGTGTAGTGATGTGCCATGGTGGGGAAGGGACTAGGTGAGGGCATCTGAAGTTTGAGTATGAAATCAGCCCAAAGAAGCATGTTAAAGCTGAGATGATTACGTGAAACAGCAGGACCTTCTCCACTTCTGCCTGCAGCATCTATCTGTAGGTCATGGCTTCTCTTGATCATTCCCTCCCAAACTTCTGGTATAACGTGTGCTGTCCCACACTGAGTCTTTTTCTCTATTGCCCTAGAGCTTCCTTTCTTCTTTACCTTGACAGGGGCAGTTTCTAGTTGTAGCAAGGATGGGGAGAGGGCACAAAGTAGGACAGCCAGCCCTAATAAGTACATCTCTCTGGGCTGCTCCACTCCTCCCCACCTCTTCTGCAGCAGATGGTCACAGGGCAGGGAACTGAACAACTGATAGGAGATGATGTGCGAGGGAGGACACAGTCAGGTAAGCTTTCGACAAAGCAGTAACAGTGCCTTCTAGTTGCTGGGTGTGAGAAGTGTAAAGGAAAATCGCAGCGTCTGAGATAGAGGCAACTAGCTGAGACTTTTGACGCAGGAGACAATACATCTATCATACTCTCTTGGCTGTGGGTTAGCCATTCCACAGATTTATGACTTTACATTGCATCATAATGGGTGATGTATGAAAAGATAAATATTTTCCATTTAGTAACATCTTGCTGGGTTTTCATCTAACTCTATAATTTTAATTATAAAATGAACATAACCTGTATCAAATTATAAATATGTTAACATATTGAATGAGGACAAGAAAAATAAGCACCAGATTTTATGCTATACAGGCACATGAAGGTATAGTAAAAAAATCTGGTTTCCTTGACCACATTGTCATAATACGCATTTATAACTGCTTATTGAATCCAGGCTGTGTAGACAACACCAGGAACACTGGCTCCATACCATCACAATGCATGCCCACAACAAAGAGGAGAAAAGAACAGGCTCTTTCATTGTGCATTTCTAAGTATTACCAACATAAGGGCTAAAAACGTTACCTCTGTCTGAAGTATATATCTATGTATCCATGCATAAGTTATTAACTGTGCTCCCTGAGCACTGTTGCTGAAAATATTAATATATTCAAATTATATTCCAGCTACTGCAAAACAGTAGATCAGACAAATATATTAAAATCTGTTTAGACAAAAGGAGAAGTGTTATTTATATAGTTTCTCCCCCTTTTACTTAAAGTCTTGAACATAAACCTTCATCATGTATAACCTACTAGAAAACAAGAGTATACTTAGCTGAATGTGGATTTAAGTTCAAATATAACCATATCATGCTGCTATTAACTTCTCATAAACAAATTTTCACTGATAGTATGTAACTTGCCGTATTCATGGAGCAAGAAAGAACCAAAAATACAAAGCCAACTGTAAGCAAGAATGTCTTTCTTTCAAACCCTGCAGGTCAAAATATCCTGGACCAAAACATGAAGTCTGGCCAAGCAGCACACAGCAGGAACTGGGAGTTGCAAAGATGGCTTACAGCCATGTTTGCACACCCCTGATCTTAAGGCCATGTTGTGTAGAGCTGGTTTCCTGGCTTAAGTTGCAGAAAGATAAGAACTGGTCGAGTTTCTCAGTTAGCTGCTCTAAGGGGCCATAACAGTGCCCAGAGATTGGTATAGTCATTCAAAAGCCTCCTTTGCCTCTGCTTCTCTTTCTCTGTTATGCTAGAGTGGTGGCCACAGGAATGGAGTAAAAGCTTTTTTATTACTGGAGGATGCCTTCTTGGCATTGTTGTGATCCTCCAGGAAACAGACCTTCCAGTTGGGGGTTAGATCACACCAATGGTGCAGAAAGAAACTCAGAAGGGCCCGACCTATTGACTTTAATCCTAAATGTTTATCTAGTGTGCATAGTGAAATTTCACCAAGCTGAGTCATCCAAGTATTCACTGGATCCTTTAGACAACACTAAACTGTTGGCTAACATATATTAGAATGTATTTTAAGTTTAAAGTCCTTTGCTGTGGCTAGTAGCCAGTGATTCATGAGATACTTTCCTTTCTATCATGGGTCAGGATTTCTGAATGCCTTGCAACAGATATACTATGTGTGACAACACGCTATTGCTATGCAGATTTGCATCTCTGCCAGTGGGTGTACTAAGGCCTGCTATCAGTGACAACAAAGTAGGTGGTCGTCTACCTCTTTTCACATTTAAAAAAAAAAAAAACGGGTGACACGTTTTCCACTGCCTGAAATGTCTGTGGAAGCACAGATACTGGTTTAACTCACTATGAATTATTAGTGGAAAAGTGGGTCTCAAAAGAATGTTACATCTGAAATATTTTTCGTCACTTGAACATGTGCTGTCCAGAGCTGGCCCTGTTTTACCAGTCACAGGGAACAAACATTTCACATTCACAGATGCTCCTAATTTGGTGCGGTTTGGAGTGTAATTTAGATCAAACGTATCCATGTAAATGAGTCAGGGTTTCTTAATTAGGTGCTCTAAAGAAAAAAACTTGGACCACATCACTAGGTGTGGGTGTGGTGCCCACAATACTAGAGTTTTTTCTATAGACAAAGCTTAGTTTCATTCAGGCATTCTGCAGGTCTTTTTGGTTTTTCAGGCACAATAATAAATCTGCAGATGGCATAGACATAAAGACGCTACTTCAGAGGAGCTGTCTAAAAACACTGTCTCTTTGGCAAATGCCTTAAAGTAGGTCATTCTGCTGTGATTTAAGTTTATATTTCATTGCCAGCTTTTTGTTCCCATTATAAATAGGGTGCATTCCAGTCCACAGATTTGCTCTTAATTTTTCTCAAACTGGTATTTGTTTACAAGGATTTGTAGATCTTCCAAAGAAAATGGCTAATATCCTGTTATAAGTACAAACACTGCACTTGATCACAAAAAGAGATATATGGTGCTGATAGTTTGGAGATGTTGAAATGTGGAATGCTACTCTCTGAAGGCAAAATATATTGATTTCTCTTAATATGATGACTGAAATAGTTGTTGCATGTTTTGCAGTGTATAAAAATGATCTGTTCTAATATGATTTCTGCAGTTTTATAAGCAGAGTTTATCTGTAAGCCTGGTTAATCAGAATGTAGTTTTGATTTTATTTATTTCTCATTGACAAGCATGTATTTGATATTATATCTTTATCTATTAATCTAAAAATACCAGGGTCCATTTTTTCCTATTAAAGTGCTGGGGATCTACATGCCGATCTCTCACTAGCATTAATGAGTTACCTGCATAAATTTTCTTTCAAATGATAGTAGAATAGATCTCACCATGTTAAATTAATTATTTTGTACAGAACATTGACATTTTGGCATTTGTCTTTTTTTCAATATGAAATTTCTAGGTTGTGAATTTTTAGATTTTTAATAAGAAACTTAAGAAACTTGTAGATTGTGTATTTTGTAGCCTCATTTGAGAAACTCCAGAACTTTGTGCAACTGAATAAAAACACTGCAGATGATTTTTGATGACCCAGTTGTGCACGTCAACATGTTGGGTAAGATATAAAGACCCTAATCCAATGTGCTGAGCATCCCCAGGATATTTGGGTTTAAAAGAACTCTAAACTCATAGCAAAACTCAGAGACTGCAAAAATTACATGAACTAAACCCACCAGTAAAGTTCATTGGAATTTGTGGAACCCAGCAGCAGGTCCACACATGGTTCTCTTTATGCAGGTAGACCACAGGCCTGACTATTTCAGAGTAAACAATAAGTGGAACCCAGAACTCAACACATACTGCATGACCTTGGGAATGTTATTTACCTAAGTCTCAGTTTCCCCATCTGTAAAATTAGGAGACTAAGGCTTTGTCTGCATATACAGCTTTAGTTCAGACTTACTAGTCCACATTAAAATAGTCCAAGGTTAGTTTGAACTAACCTTAGGCTAGTTTAAACTAACCGCGGCTTTTTAGTTTGAACTAGCTGCACATTCTAGTTCAAACTAACGTTTGAACTAAGTGAGTAAGTCCGGCCTAACCACCAGGTTTTATTTTAAGCTTTGCCTAGTCCATACTAAGAAATTTCTTCATTTGGATTAGGCAAAGCCTAGTGTGGCCAAGGGCTAAATTAGTCCATACTAATCTTGCTTAGTCTGGACTAATTTGCCAGTGTAGACATAGCCTAAAACTCATCTACCTTAAAGGCGAGTTGTGAGATTTAATTAATATTTGTAAAGCAAATACTACTTTTTGCGTCCAACATGCTGTGTGGATTGAAAATTAAAAGTTCTTTGAGGATATTGTGTACCTTATTTTTGTACACACAATGGTGTTCCACTCCTGATTGGAGCTAGGGATCCATCACAGTATAAATATTTAATCAAAATGCTATTATTTTTATGATTCTGTTTTTACTGTAACTTCACTTCAGTTCATTTCCACAACTGCATACACAGAAAACATACCAAGTATAGTCACCTGCCATATTCTTTATGATAACAAGGTTTTTTTTTTAGTCATCAATAAAGGTAGAAAGTATATTTAAACTCACAAAAAATGTGATTTGCACTATTTATTATATTTTTCCTTAAAACACTGTAAATTTGTAAAGTCCATATCATAGTGAAGAATGAATGATCTGTGAGGAATGGTCCATTCCACATTAAAAGTTGCTGTGTATTTTTGTTTTGGACTCCATGATATATATACACAGACTTTATCATTTAAAATTAGAGAAATATAAAGAAAACTTGATTTTGTTGTTTTTTTGCCTAACGACTTTGGATTTTTTTCAGTCTACTATCTGGATTCATACTTGATGAGATGTACACTCTTCATGTACTGAGAGTGTCCACATACTGACAGAGGGAGAATAAAATTAACTTTAATTAAATTAATATATTATACACAAAATGTAAGAAGAAAATCCTTTGGAAAGAAAGGATTCAGCACCTTTTCTGAGTAAGTGAAAGGAAAACTGCATGAAGACCAAATATTTTCAGCGCTTTAATCTTTCTCTTTGAATTTATAATAAAGATAAAACGGTAATCAGTTGTTCTCCACGTCCACCCAGAGGTGTCGCTGCCCCGGGGCAGGACCCGGCGCATGGGCCTAGGCCCCGCCCCCCGACCAGGCCCCAGATCTCCGTCCGGAGACTGGGAGAAGCAGGGGCCCCACCAGGACCCGGGGCACTGGCACTGGGATTCAGGGCGTGGGCCCCGTGTGCCAGGCGCCAGCGACGCCCCTGGTCCACCAAAGGCAGGATGAAAAGTAAGCAGCTTCGTTTGCAGCAAGGGGCATTTAGGTTAGATATTAGGGCAAACTTTCAAATCTAAGAGATAGTTAAGCACTGGCAACCAGGGTGACTGTTGAATCCCTATCACGGAAAGGTTTGAAGAATAGGTTAGACCAGGGGTGGGCAATAGAAGTCCCAGGTGGACCAGTGGGGGTGGCAGAGAACTTGGCCTGGGGCCAGGGGAAGCTGTCAGAGGTGGAGGTGGGGGAGCCTGGAGGCGAGGAGAAGCAGTGAAGGGAGGGCACATAGAGCTGGCTGTAAACGGAAGGGTGGTGCAGCGCTGGCTGGAGGGGGACAGATGAGGGCAGTGTGGCGCTATCCCCAGTCCCAGCTCTGGCCCCAGAATGGTGCCTCGCCAGTTTGGCCTTGGCTCTGGAGTGGCATTGCACTAGCCAGAGGAGGTGGAAGGAGGCAGCGCAGCCCCAGCCCTGGCCAACCCCAGCACCGGCCCTGGAACGGTGCTGCACTAGCTCAGTGGGAAGAGGAGAAGGAGAGACCATGTCAGGGGCTGAGGGCTGGATGGTGACCTCATGGGCCAGATGGGCCATATTTTGCCCATCTCTGGGTTAGAGCGATGTCTTCCAGGGATGATCTAGAGATATTTAGTCCTGGTTCAGTGCAGGGTAATGGACTCAAAGACCTTTGACGTTCTAGCACTACATTTCTGTGAAACAGCAGAAGCATGTGTCATGAGCACAAAAGTTCCTCCATGATATATTTTACATTTATCCCTTTTATGCCGGAAAATGGTAGTGAAATTTCATATAAGGCTTAAAATCTTAAACCTACAAATGCCAAGCATTTCTGACTGCCATTAGAGTCCTTTGGCCAAGAACAGAGGTGGCCTTAGGCAATTGGGGGCCTTAGGTGAAGTCCCATTGCACGGCACCCTATAGGTCCCCATGGCCCCCCTCTGCACCCTAGCTCCACAGCACTGGCACTTCCCATGGTCCCAGCTCCCTGCCACTGGCCCCTGGCCTCCCTCTAGGTCCTCCCATGGCTCTGGCTCCCCACCTCTGGCCCCCAGCAACCCCTCTGCACCCAGTGGTGAATTAGGGGCCTCTGGGCCTCCCACACTGGTGGGCCCCACCGGGACTCGACTGGGGCTGCAGCCCCCCTCCACTCTACAGCCCCACCCTCTGCAGGAGGGCTGGCACTGGGGTGTAGTAGGGTGGGCGCTGGGTCCAGGGTGACCCCAGCTGGGCTGATCAGTCCCCCCCAGAGCACCCCGCACATGTGGGGTGGCTTCTGGTGTGTCCTGGCCATGCCGGAGGCTGTGCTGTGCAGCCAGCCCTGCCCTTGGGGGAGGACTAGCAGGCCAAGGGGTGAAGCGGGAAAGGAAAGCAGAGACCGGCCTCCGGGCAAGGACAACTCCACTGCTTTCCAGCACTGCTCAGCTGAGGGCCCCCCGGCCCAGTCCCCGTAGGCCCTTGCGTTAATCTGCCCATGTCTGTGCCCTCCCCCCCATGGCCTCAGCTCCCTGCTGCTGGCCCCTGGCCCCAGGACCAGTTCCTCCTCCTGCCACTGACCAAGGCAGATGCAACTTTTAGGGTAGGTGAAGCAGGTAATTCAGGACCCTTACTGCTTGGGGCCCTAGGCTTGTACCTGCTTCACCTACCCCAAAAGCTGTCTCTGGGCAAGAGAGTTAAGTCCCCAGCCACTTGGTACCTTACCATTCATTTGCAATCATACTTCAACAAGTGAGAAAGCAAATTTTCTCCTCTTCAGTTTCTCAGCAACTGCTCCCTTTGCTCCATTTTGCAGAAGTGGGACTCAAAATGTCCTTGTTTATATTGTTGCTATTCCAGCCCTTTAGTTCTAGGCTAAGAGTAGCTCATGATGCTAAGAAAGACGCTGATTCACGAAAGCTTAAATTCTGTCAATTTTCTTGAATTGCTCATTACTTACGTGCTTTCCTAAAAAGTGAGGCTTTCCTGAATCAAGGCCTAAATCTACACTCACATCTGTCGTCAAGTTTCAGGCCTCTTGCAGTCTCTCTGAGGAGAGAATCTGCTGAACTCTGCACTGCAGATTGCTTCACAATGAATGACTATCTCTGTCTGCTGAATTTTCCCTGATGTTGAGCTTCTTTCTAAAAGGTTTGCACAGCTGTATATGAGAACTTTTCTGTTATGTAAAAGAGTGCTTTCCCGATTCTAGATTTACTATCTAAGCCCTGTCCAAACCTGCTGATCTGCTGGTGTGGTACATACTTTAATAAATGAAAATCATATGTGTAACTTGCATCTTTTCTCCTCCATGGAAAAAATAAATATGGAAATTTTGCAGACATCCCATGCTAAGTATTACTACTTGTCATACAATAGATTTAATTTCTGATTTATCCTCAGCATTCTGGGTATTGCTGCTGGACTTGTCATCACATTGTCATTCCTGTCTTTTGCATGGACTATTGTTCAGCTCTTCATACATGTGGCTCCTTTTTTTTTAAATAGGTAAAAATAAATCTGTTTTGTTAAATGTAGTTTTCAGAAGCTGGTGCCCTATGGAATGCAGGAAAGCCAACAAACACTGATGTGTTTGTCTATTTTCCATTGCTGGATGCTTCTCTGTTCATGGTGCTATGAGAAAGTGGGGAGGCACTTTTTTTTTCTTTTCTTTTTTTCTTTTTCTTCTTTTTAAGAGCAACTAATAGAGAAAGTTCTGTAATACTTTCATGCATTGTGTTAGGACAGAATATTTTCTTTTGTTGTTGATCACCAGCACCACTGCTTAATGAAGGCCTTATTTGTAGTGAAATTGATTCATGTCACTGTTATTAAAAAACTAATGGTTTAAGGGAGGACCAGAGATTCTGATAATTTCATGTCTAACTGAAAGGAGGTTGTGTAAGTGAATGCATGCAGCATAGTAAAACACAAGTGGCCTAAAGCATAGGAAGAATGGAGTGAACTAATTTCTCAGACTGAAAGGTGAATCTAAAAGAATTGGCTTCTATCCGGACAAGACAGCCAGACAGGCCACAGTAGCTGATCCACGTGATAAACCAAGAGGCAACTGCAAAACTCCCCAGACAACTTGCCTGAAGTGCTTGCCAAGGAGCCAGATGCTGCTGCTTGAAGAACATTGGCCATACATACTTGGGCATTCAGGCTCAATGCTTTCCACTTGAAGAAAACAGGAGAAAAGATTGCTAAAAGGCAGCTTGTTCACAGTCTTTTTGTTTATTCTTACAAAATAGACCTATTAATATAGAAAACAACAATTTTTAATGCTTTTGATGGGGAAAGAGTATGCAATGAGAGGACCTTCGTCTCTATTACAGGTAGTCCTCACTTAGTGACCGGGTTCCGTTCCTGAAACCCGGTTGATAAACGAATTGGTCACTAAACGAGGAGCAGCCCTTACCGGTATTTCAGGCATAATGTACTTTACTGGTAGTGGGTTTTTCAACCATCGGTAGATAGTTTTAATGTCACCTTTGCATCATTTATAACATTTTTAATATATATTTTAAATGTTTTAAGCTCTAATGTACTGAACTTAGTTTGCATAGTGTACTGTAAATATAGGTAATCTGAGAGAGTTGATGCGAGTTCTCGTACATCGCCATAATACCAACTCATCAGAGAGCTGGTCATAACTCTGAGGGGTCACTAAACGAGTAGGTCACTAAGTGAGGACTAGCTGTATATAGTTTGGTGCTTTTAGATGTTTTATGTTAGTGCATACCAGAATAGAGAGGCAGGTAATCTCTGACCATTGACTTTGAGCTTCCTGGCTCTGCCACTGATTTACTTTCTGATCCTGGGTAAGTCACACAGAATCATAGAAACTGGAAGGAACCATGACAGGTCATCAAGTCCAATCCCCTGCACTCATGGAAGGACCAAATATCCTCTTAAGCTATCCCCAACAGGTGTTTGTCTAACCTGCTCTTAAAAACTTCCAGTGATGGAGATTCCACAACCTGCCTAGGCAACTTATTCCAGTGGTTAATCACCTTTACAGATAGGAATCTTTTCCTAAATGTCCAACCCAAACCTTGCTTGCTGTAATTTAAGCTCATTGTTTCTTGTCCTATCACTGGTGGTTAAGAAGAACAATTTTTCTCCCTTCTCCTCATAACAACCTTTTAGGTACTTGAACACTATTATCATGTCCCCTCTCAGTCTCCTATTTTCCAGACTAAACAAATCCAGCACTTTCAGTCTTCCCTCATAAGTCAGGTGTTCCAGACCTTTAATCATTCTTAGAAATACACAGAGGGGTAGCCATGTTAGTCTGTGTACAGTAAAAGCACTGAGAGTCCTGTGGCACCTAATAGACTAAGGGATTTCTTCAGGCATAAGCTTTTGTGGGCTCCAAGCCCCTTTGTCAGATGTTTGATGAAGTGGGTTGGAGCCCACGAAAGCTTATGCCTGAAGAAATCTGTAAGTCTATAGGGTGCCACAGGACTCTCGTTGCTTTTATTCAGTCTTGTTTCTCTTCTCTGGACTTCCTCCAATTTGTCCAAATCTTTCCTGAAATGCGGCACCCAGAACTGGACACAATACTCCGGGTGAGGCCTAATCAGTACAGAGTAGAGTGAGAGAATTACTTCTTGTGTTTTAGGGTGTGTTCACACAGGCTTCTTATTTTGAAACAACAGAGGTTGTTTCAAAATAAGAAACAGCATGTCCAGACACATACTCCCATTTCAAAACAAGGGGTTCCCTTGTTTCAAAATGACAGCCGTGTTTCGAAACGGCTTAAACCTCCTTCCATTTCAAAACACGGTTGTTTCGAAACCAGTGGTTTCGAAACAACCCCGTGGGGACATGTTGTTTCAGAACAAACTGTTCTGAAACAACATTAGACCATCCTCCCAGGGTGCTTAGCACCCTGGGAGGAAGGGCCACCCCCTCAGCACCCTGGCCAGGGAACCCTCAGCACTCTGGCCGGGGTGCTGAGGGGTGTCCCCTGGCCGACAGAGGGGGACTGCAGACCCCCACGGGGTGAGCTGCAGCCGACAGGCAGGCTCACCCTGCTGGGATCTGCAAGGGACTGCAGACCCCAGCAGGGTGAAGCGGAGCCAGGTGCCTCACCCCCCCCGGCTTTTTGCTGGCGTTTTTCAAAACACCTTATTTCAAAAGACAAAAAAGTGCAGCCCGGAGCCTCACCCCGTCAGGGTCTGCAGGGGACTGCAGACCCCGGCAGGGTGAAGTGGAGCGGGCGCCTCACCCCGCAGGGGTCTGCAGGAGATTGCACACCCCGGTGGGGTGAAGCGGAGCCAGGAACCTCACCCTGCCGGGGACGGCAGACGGTGCGTCGTGTGAACATGGCCTTTCTTATTTCGAAACAACTTCT
>ML681984.1:23026869-23120488 GCA_007922195.1 Podocnemis expansa | reverse complement strand
AGTGGGATAAAGCAGAGCTGGGCACTTCACCCTGCGGGGGTATGCAGAGGGCTGCAGACTCCCGCAGGGTGAGGTGCCTGGCTCCGCTTCACCCCACTGGGGTCTGCAGTCCCCTGCAAACTCCCGTGGGGTGAAGCGCACAGCTCCGCTTCACTCCAGGGGGGTCTGCAGCCCCCCGAAGCGAACTAGCATGTCCACACTGTGGACATTCTATTTCGTTTCCCTTATTTTGAAGACATTTTTTTGTCTTTCGAGATAAGGTGTTTCGAAATAAAACAGCAGTTTGTGTGTGGACATAGCCTTAGATACAATACTATTGTTAATACATCCCAGAATGGTGTTTGCTTTTTCTGAAACAGGGTTACACGATTGACTCATATTTAGCTTGTGGTCCACTATAACACTCAGATCCCTTTCTGCAGTACTCATTCCTAGGCAGCCATTGCCCATTTTGTATGTGTGCAAGGGATTGTTCTCTCCTAAGTGGAGTACTTTGCACTTGTCTTTATTGAAGATTTGTCTACCCAACCCTGTGTTGCGTGTTTTTACCTTACATTCTGTTTGGACAGTTTTCATGTAAACTCAAGATATTATCCCTCTGCAAAATACTTAAAATAATAAGGGCCCTAAAAACCTGGTATCCCATGTGCACTGTAACCTAGATCCACACTTGGCTTAATGCGTGCAACCCTCTGGACTAATGACATTGCGATGATACAGTTTAACTTGCAGTGTTTGCTGTTTTTCTCTAAAGGAATGCAAGCTTCCTTTAATGTGTGTTCTGTTCATGAGGGAACTTGGAGGAGCTTAGATGTTGTGGCCATTGTGGGACAGATAGGCTTGCTAGGAACAGTGTGGGTAGCCATGCTTTCCAGTTAAGTTCTGTCAGTATTATCATTCCGTTCTGCTGTTCCAGCACAAGACCTTTCTTGCACAGAAACGACTGATTGTGTCAAATATTCTGGATGGGCTTCTAGGGATTGGAAAGAGAGACTCTTCTCTTCAGGGTCATTTCATGTGTGACCGATATCTTATCTCCAGAAATGAAAAACCATAGGCTATAGAATTATAGAATCATAGGGTTAGAAGGGACCTCATGAGGTCATCTAGTCCAACCCCCTGCCAGAAAAGCAGGACCACTCTCACTAAATTATTCCAGCCAGGGTTTTGTCTAACCAAGCCTTAAATGCCTCCAAAGATGGAGATTCCACTGCGTCCCTAGGTAGCCCATTCCAATGCTTCCCCACCCTCCCTAGTAAGAAAGTTTTTCCTAATATCTAACCTCAACTTCACATGCTGCAACTTGAAACCATTGCTCCTTGTTCTGTCCTCTTTTACTACCGAGAACAGCTGAGCTCCATCCTCCTTGGAGCATCCTTCAAGTAGTTGAAGGTTGCTATTAAATCTTCTGCAGTCTTCTCTTCTGCAGGCTAAAAAAGCCTAGTTCCTTCAGTCTCTCCTCATAAGTCATGTGCCCCAGCCCCCTGATTATTTTTGTTGCCCTCCTCTGGACTCCTTCTAATTTGTCCATGTCCTTTTTGTAGTGGGGAGCCCGAAACTGGACACAGTGTTCCAGATGCGGCCTCACCAGTGCCGAATAGAGGGGAATGATCAAATCCGTCGATCTGATTGTAACACTTCTTCTGGTGCAGCCCAGTATGCTATTGGCCTTTTTGGCAGCAAGAGCACACTGTTGACTCATATCCAGCTTCCCATCTACCATGACCCCCAGGTCCTTTTGTACAGTGCTGCTACTTAGCTGATCACTCCCCAGCCTCCAGCAGTGCCTGGGGTTTTTCCGTCCCCAGTGCAGGACTTTGCACTTGTCCCTGTTGAACCTCACGAGATTTCTATTGGCCCACTGCTCCAATTTGTCTACATGTCCCTGAATCCTGCCCCTGCCTTCCAGCATGTCTACCGTTCCCCCCAGCTTGGTGTCATCTGCAAACTTACTGTGTGCAGTCTATCCCATCATGCAGATCACTAATGAAAATGTTGAACAGAACTGGCCCCAGGACCAAACCCTGGGGTACACCACTCATTATTGGTTGCCAACTAGAAATTCAGCCAATGATTCCCACTCCCTGAAACTGTTGATCTAGCCAGTTCTCTATCCACTTTACTGTCAACATATCCAACCCATACTTCTTTAACTTGCCAACAAGAATGCTGTGGGAAACTGTATCAAAAGTCTTGCTAAAGTCAAGGTATATCACATCAACGGCTGGTCATAGAAGGCAATGAGTTGGTCAGGCATGATTTACCCTTGGTGAATCCATGCTGACGGTACCTGATCACTCTATTTTCCTCCAAGTGTTTCCGGATGGATTCTCTGAGAACCTGCTCCATGATTTTTCGAGGGATTCAGGTGAGGCTGACAGGTCTGTAATTCCCTGGATCATCCTTTTTCACTTTCTTGAAGACAAGCACTATATTTGCTTTTTTCCAGTCCTCTGGCACCTCCCCCATTCACCATGAGTTTTCAAAGATAATGGCCAGCAGTACTGCTATCTCATCAGCCAACTCCCTTAGTACCCTTGGATGCAGTTCATCCAGCCCTATGGACTTGTGCACATCCAGCTTCTT
This sequence comes from Podocnemis expansa, assembly GCA_007922195.1. Lineage (NCBI taxonomy): Eukaryota > Metazoa > Chordata > Testudines > Podocnemididae > Podocnemis > Podocnemis expansa. Next base: position 23,117,902 of record ML681984.1, on the reverse strand, counting down.
CAAGTAGTCCCTAGCCTCTTTTCTTCTCTCCAATCTCCCATACCCAGTGTAGTGGGCTGGGAGCTGGCCCTACCTGTGAAAAGTGAAGTAAAAAAAGCATTGAGAACTTCAGCTTTTTCCTTATCCTCCACCACGAGGATACCTGCCCCATTCAGTAAGGGACTTATATCTTCCTTGATCCTTTTCTTGTTATTGACATACTTGTAGAACTCCTTCCTGTTATCCTTCACATCCTGTGCTAGCTGCAACTCCAGTTGTCCATTGGCCTTTCTGATTTTATCCCTGCAGTCCCAAGCAATATCTTTATATGCCTCCTTAGTCATCTATCCAAGCTTCCACTTCCCATAAGCTTCCTTTTTATGCTTTAGCTTAGTGCAGAGTTCTCTGTTAAGCCACACTGGGCGCCTTCCACATTTGCTCTTCTTCCTGCTCATCAGAATGGGTATCTTTGTGTGCCCTTAGCAGGGTTTCTTTAAAATGCAACCAGGTCTCTTGGACACCTTTCCCCTTCAAATCAGCATCCCAAGGGATCCTGCCCATCAGTTCCCTGAGGGAGCCAAAATCTGCTTTTCTGAAGTCCAGGGTCTGTGTTTTGCTTCTTTCCTTTTTTCCATTAATCAGCATCTTGAACTCTATCGTCTCATGGTCCTGCCCAGGTTGCCGTTCACTTCTATGTCCCCAGTCAATTCTTCTCTGTTTCTGAGCAGCAGGTCGAGAGGTGCAAGGCCCCTAGTTGGTTCCTCCAGCATTTGTAGCAGGAAGTTGTCCTCAACACTCTCCAAAAACTTCCTGGATTGCCTCTGCACTGCTGTATTGGCCTCCCAGCCAATGCCAGGGAAATTGAAGTCCCGCATGAGAACCAGGGCCTGTGATCTAGAAACTTCTGCCACTTGTCCACAGCATGCCTCATTCACCTTCTCCTTCTGGTCTGGTGGTCTATAGCAGACACCTACCACAACATCCCCCTTGTTGCCCTCTCCTCTAAACTTAACCCACAGACTTTCAACTGGCTTGTTTCCATTATGTCTACACTGGAGAGCATTTTTAAAAAACCTTTTTTTGAAAAAAATTATTTTGAAATATATTCAAAATAATTATCTTGAAATAACTTTTTTGAAAAATGTTATTTCAGGAGAACAGTCCGGGGATCGCTCCTTGTCCCAAAATACTGCAGCTTTTTTTTTTTTTTTGAAAATGTAAGTCTACACCTGACTTCCTTTTTTGAAAAAAAGCAAGGCAATGGAAAAGATGGGTAGATTTTTTCGAAAAAAGCCTTTGCCGCATCCAGCGATGGCTTTTTTTGAAAACTCTATCTCGAAAAAGGGGTTTTATTTTGAAAAAGCTGTTGGGTTTAGCTTTTTAGAAAAAACGTGCTGGTATCTCAAAATACCGGCATGCTTTTTCGGCAATGCTAAACATCATTACGTTTAGAAAAAAAGCCTTTTTTGAGATAGCTTTTTTGAAGAAAACATCGCTGGATGCAGCAAAGGCTTTTTTCAAAAAATCCTGCCTATCTTTTTCCATTGCCTTGCTTTTTCTTGAAAAAGAAAGTTTGGTTTATACTTTCACTTTCAAAACAAAAAGCTGCGGTATTTCAGCTCAAGGAGCGGTCCCTGGACCGTTCTCCCAAAATAGCATTTTTGAAAAAAGTTATTTTGAGGTAATTATTTCAAATATATTTCAAAATAATTCTTTCAAAAATATTTTTTCAAAAATGCTCTCCAGTGTAGACATAGCCATAGCAAGAATCTGCTGTGCAACCTTGCTTTCATCAAGATTGATAATATTCAATTAGGCTAAGTGGAGTCTTCCTTATTAAGGATAAATACTCTCAGCAGTGCCAAGTGTATGTCATTGACTATGTCTACACTGGGAGCTAGGAAAATTGACTCCCAGTTTGCATAGACATACACTCTCTGTTGTCAAGGTAGCATGCTAAATATAGCAGAATAGGTAGCATTATGGGTGCCAGATGGTCTAGCTGCCCTGAGCGTAGGGTTTGGGCAAGCTTGTACACAGTGCAACAAGTGCAAAAGAAGGGTAATTGTCTGTAACAGGGGTGTAGCCATGACTGGGCTAGTGTCCACACTCTTGGATATAAGGCCCACCTCTGCAGCACCCAGCGGTGGTGTGAACTTCAGTGCCATGACTGCAGCGCTACCTAGCAGCTGGTGGGTAGGGAAGCAAGTGATGCAGAGGAACCAGCGCTGGCACCTTTGCTCTGCTTGCCCCCAGAGTCACCAGCTCCTGGACAGCCCCTTGGTGACAGTGGATAAGTTTGCGTTACTGAAGTAGGTGGACCTCATTTCACCATCTCTTCCCCTCCCCCCTCCCCCAGCTCCACTTGCTAATTAACAAGTAGATTTGGAGCACAGATGTTCCAGTTCCTCTTGTTACCTACCAATGGGAACATCTTGGAGCAGCTGCCCTTGGCTGGGGCTACACTGCAGGTTCAGGTACCTGCCCAGAAACCAGGGGCTGACTATGCCCCTGGACTGTAGGTTTTCAGAAAAGCCACTGAAAACATCCCAGTACCCAGTTCTGCTTGCATATATGTGTAATCTGCTTACATCAGTGGGTTTGTACAGGTGTCAGTTAGAACAGAATTGTTCCCCAAACATAGGGGAAGCATTCTAATGATGGTTTCATACATACATCTATTCAGAACCTCGGCAAACAATCTCCCTCTTTAGTCCCTACAGACTTTGAGTAGATGCTAGGAAAGATATTTAACAAAACCTCCCCTAAAATGTTTAACTAGATTCCAGCATAGAAGACAGAGCAGAAGGGAGATAGGACTGCTGAGCTACACGCACAAAAGCACGTATGCTCAGTGATATACTGGCCGCACAAATACATTGTAGAGAATTCCACAGCATTCTAAGTATGGTGAGGTGAACACCTGGTCTGCTCCGAGATGAGTATTGGTGTAAGAGAGTGCATTAGAGGAGTAAAATAAGTATAGCTGGGTCAATAGAGGAAGGATGATATCTACAGCATTCTAATAAGTCAAACAAGCAGCCATTATTTTGTGGCTTTTGCTCAGAGTAGAGTTTAGGTTGCTTCACTCTTCTGGGATACCAGGAGCAATGGGATGGCCACTCTTTCTGTACCCTCTTCCTCTCCTTTTGATGATGTAGCCAAAACAAAATCATATATGTAGTTATAGATGATTAGATTCTGCTTATAGCTCTAGTCAATGATTGCAAGATGGGTCATTTTATAGAAGTAGTCAGCAGCTTTTATTATAGTTTTACTTTAGTCTGGTGTTGCTATGTGATCTTAGTCTAAAGGAGAGAGAATTGCACCTATTGTTGGACCTAAGTGAAACAATTCTCATTTTAACTTCATTATTTTAAAACAAATACAATGTCTTCATTTACCAAATTAAAATACCTTGATGTAAATAGAGGGAACAATGTATGCATTTTCATTTACCCTGATCTATTGGGCTTCCACACCTCAAAGAATGCATCCTTTCCTGCCCATTGATAAGCTGTGGTCTAAAACAACACAGTCTCTGGGCTGATATCATTGTACCCTCAGACCTCTGGAAAAGGGAAAAGCTTAGGAGATTTTCCTAAAGACCTTTCTCCTGTCCATGTAAAAGGTCTGGACTCTCCTTATGTCTAGCATGTGCAGTGCAGTCTCCCTGTTATCACAATAAGACGTGAGGTAAAAGACTGGGAGGCAAATCAGTTGGCTTATGTGAAAAGATGAGGTGACCTGGGAATGAACTTCAGGCACAGTCTGAGTGTAGCCTTGCCCTTAGAAAATACTGTGTAAGGGGATGCATCATTAATGCTGCTATTTCCTCTGTTCTCCTTGCTAAGGTTATGAGCGAACAAGGAGCCATGAATTCAAAGGACAGTTTAGTCAGGCTCTTTAGTACTAGGGTTAGCTCCAATAGAATCCACAACAGTCCTGGGAGGATGGAAAAAAAAAAAGAAATTCTACATCCCTTATCAGTTGTTGTCAGGTAGGCATGACTGATGTTGGCATTTGCCATATAAGCTTGGCTGGGTCCCAGGCCTTGTTGATGAAGAGGACTATTTTGGAGGAAGATGAGCAACACCAGATGTCCAAGAGTTTACGACTGGTGTCTTTTACCTCCTCAAGGTTTATCTGCAGTGTGTCTGGTACCCTTTTAGCTAGATTCTGAAATAGCTGGGCATCTTTAGCTAAGGATGGTGGTGTGAACATCACTGACTCATCTGGAGAGATCCTAGTCTTTGGTGTCACTCTCTTAACAGATCAGCCCCCCTTTTCCTCCATGATCTCCTCTGAAGATTCAGAACGGTTGAACACTTTCACTGAGGAGGAGTGCCCGTAGGATCATGGTGGGTTATGCTGGACACTTAGGAAATATGGACTTTATATGTCACCAAGGGATCCCAGTCAGGCCACAGGGGTGGTAGAAGAGATCCCAGAGGTGACACTCATGGTTGACTGTACCATGATGGTTGGAGATCAGGTGCAGGGTATGACTGAGGGGCCCAGGCTGATAGCATGCACACTAAGGAGCTTCAGAAGAATGGTGAGAGATCACCTTCTAAGACTTGCTCTCTGATTCACTGGAGAATGGAGGTGCATGACATGATGCCAGTGAAGATTCTCGTACCTAAAGGAGACTTGATACCAGTGCCCTGATACTGAGAAAGGGAGACTTTGTTATGTCAGATTCCATGAGTTCTTGAGTGTCTGAATTCCTGAGGTGTCAGCTGAACTAGTGCTTGTAGTTGGTGGGTTGGCACAGAAGGGATCAGCGACCTTGACTGTACTGAGTGATCCGATACTGGATACTCACTGTTGATTATGCCAGTGGTACTGCTCACACCAGCAATATCTTCTTAGCAGTGATGCAATCTTCACGGCTGGCTCAAGGGGCTGTGGTGCCCCAAAATGTCTTTTGCTTTGGCACCCCTGCTCCCTCATTGGTGGGAGGGATGGAACCCGGCCTCCGCTCTGAGCTGGCTCACCCCACCACCAGAGCAGGGAACAGCCAGCCCAGGGGTGGAGTGGGCCAGCCCAGAGGCCGAGCTCCACTCTCTTGCCCCTCCCCTGGGCTGGCCATTCCTCCCTAGGGGTGAGGAGGGCCAACCCAGAGGCAGGGCAAGAAAGCAGAGTCCCTCCAATGGGCTGGCCTGCTCTACCCCTGGGCCAACTTTTCCCCTCCCTGGGAGCAGGCTGGACCAATTGGGGGACTGGGGTCTGCTCTCCTGCTCTGCCTCTGGGCCAGCTCTCCCTACTCCTAGGGACAAACAGTTGGCCCAGGGGAAGGGCAAGAGAGCAAACTCTGGCCTCTGGGCTGGCCTTCTCCACCCCTGGGGGTGGGACAAGCCAGCTCAGAGCAGGGGTGCCATGCACCAAAGCGCCTACATTCCAGCATCTTGAGCCAGTGCCTCACTGGCTTATTGGTAGAGCTGACCCTCACAATTTCTGTCCTTGTCTTTATCTGCAAGTACTATTGCTTCCATGCTTATGCCCATCAGGTCTTTAGGAGCTCAACGGTACCTGCCACTTCAGATGCTTGTGGACTATGGATCCTGCATTTGGAGGAGCTAGTACTGATGGTTCCAGTGATACTGAATATACTGGTGATCTTTTCTGGCTAGCTCAGAGCTCAGTTCGGGTTCTCACAGCTCTCTTTTCTGAAGTGTTGCGTGAGGGGTCTGTGACTGTTTTCTTGAACTCATAGTTCTTAGATTTCGAGGACTGCAGGGAAGATTTGTGCTGTCTGTGTGACCCCTGGAATGGGTCTGGGGAAGGCTGAAGAGCTACCTCCATGAGAACGAGTTTTTATCTCAGTTCTCTGTCTTTTTGCGATCTGGGCTTGAATTACTGGGCGAGACCACACTTTTGGGAATGAGACTTTTACCGAGACAGTGGACAGTGACAATGCTTATACACACAGGAGGTGCTTCTCAAAGCCTGGTAAACTGGATGTACCTTGTGCACAGGTGACCCCAGACAAAGAGAAAAAGAAAAGTTATTTATTTTTAAAAAAATGTTTAGGATACAGTAAAGAAAGGAAGCTCTACAAGTAAGAGAAAAAGGATTAACTAACTACTGAAATGCCAAAAAAGAAACAACAATGCGATGAACGGACTGCTAATAGCTCTGTCTCTATCCAGGAATGGTTAAGGTGTCTGATGGGGCATCTCCTGCATACAGTGGTTGGCGTTGTGGTAGGGCACAACGCAGGGACAGTGCATATGTGACCAAATGGATACAGTCACCAAATATCTCCAATCAGTAGTGCAGATGAAAGCCCACCTACAATGGACCACCCATAGGGACACTACCTGAAGAACTAAATGTATTTCTTTTTCAGTTCTATGTTTATTTGGTAGCCATATACCCATAAAAAGACCTATATTTGTTGTACATAGTGATCTATAGAGTGCAGCAGAAAAGAATAAAGGCACCATTCATCAAAACATGGCTTTGGTCTGTTGTGGGGGGGGGCGCATTCTTATTTATACTGGGCAAATTTCATCCCCGTGCCAAGGGCCTACACAAGGCCTTAAAACCACTTGGCCATACATATGCCCCATGTTAAGAGCAGTTCTACTCTGAGAAGTGAATATGTAAAATGGTACCTGCCTACTGAATTAATCTGTTCCCAGTTTCTTACTTCCAAGAGCTTTATAGAGTCAACATAATTAAGAGGGGAAATGGATTCCATTCCTTGTTATTTATTAAATTATAATCAGTTCTCTTGTTCAGTCCTGCTGAAAATAATGCAACTCTAGTTGCATCACTGAAGGTATAATTTGGCCTGCAGATAGCACTTAAAGGCTATGTCTACACTACAGAGCTCAATTAAGCCAGCTTAATAAAGTCTAATTTAAGATGGCTTAAAGTAGACTTTATTAAATTGGCTTACAGCATCCACACTCAAAATACCAGGAGATTGCCCATGTCCACACTGGCAGCTGCTAGGTTGCCCTAGGAGTGGTCCATTGCAGGTACCTGGCCCACAGTGCTCCACAGCAGAAGTGCCCTCTCTCCCAGTCGCTCCTTTACTACAGAAGTGAGTGACCACACCACCCTCCATACTGTGTGTGGCAACAGGGAGCTTAGGGCAGTAAGGGAGTCTGACGTAGCCAGTGATGTGCCAGTACAGCACTCCACCCTTTCCCTGAATTGCCCCGACTCCTCTGGCTCTGAGCCAGGTGCTGCAGGGCAACTGCCAGTGCAAGGGCAGGGCGCAGCAGTTATTAAGACTCAAAACACTGGGAAACAGCATACAGAGGAAGGTGAAGTCAAATCACCTGTTGTAATGGGAAAAAAATCCACAGTCACAAGTTAATTCTGCTTTCAAACAATCTAATGGAAAAGAAATAGCATTTTTTTTCTATGTGCTGTTTCCCAGTATTTGAATCTTAACTGCTTTGATTTGCTGTTAGAGTGTGACCTGATTCTATGTCTTACACTCCCCTGCATTTATTTCCTACCATTCTGTAAGCTTCCCCATCTTCAAACCATCTGATGAAGTGGGCTTTTTCCCATGAAAACTCATTCAATAAATAAATTTGTTAGTCTTAAACAGCGCCTCCGGACTCCTTGTCTGTTTTACAATATCAGGCAGTTTGGGCTGAGAAGGGGAGATAAAGGGGGTCGGGCTTCAGAAGGCAAGAGGAGAGACAGGCAGGGTCAGGCTGTAGAAGAGAAGAGACACACAAGGTCGGGCTGGAAAAGGGGAGAGAGACACACAGGGTCAGGCTGAGAGGGGGGAAGATGTGGGGTCAGGCTGAGAAGGTGAGAGATGTGGGGTCAGGCTGGGGAAGGGGGGGAGATGCTGGATCAGGTTGGACTGGAGACGGGGGAGACACGCAGGGTCAGGCTGAGAAGGGGGCAGATGCAGCGTCAGGCTGGAGAAGGGGGAGACACTTGGGGCTGGGCTGAGAATGGGAGAGATGCAGGGTCAGGCTGGAGAAAGGGGAGACATGCATGGTTGGGCTGAGAAAGGGGGGAGACGCCGGATCAGGTTGGGCTGGAGAAGGGGGAGACATGCGGGGTCCTGCTGGAAATGAGAGAGATGCGGGGAAAGATGTGGGATCAGCTCGGGGGAAGGAGAGACATGCGGGGTCAGTCTGAGAAGGAGGGGCATGCGAGATCAGGCTGAGAAGGGGGAAGATGAGGGGTTGAGTTGAGAAGGGGAAAGACTCCGGATCAGGTCAGGGGAAGGCGAGCTGGGCTGTGGTCCTAGGATGCAGGGCTGTGGGGCTGGGGCTAAGACATGTGGAGTTTGGATGTGTTGCACACAGCTGGGAACGCTCTCAACTGTGTTGTGCCTTCTAGCCAGCCTCCATCCCCATGTTTCTAATAGCTAGGAGGCCAATTAAGTTCACTTAAGCCAACTCCTGGGACACACTGGGTTAAGTCAACTTAGTAAAGTTGACTTAACTGCTGAATTGACTTTTCAAGTGAGAGTGCTTAGGTCAACTTAATACCCTCCCAGTGTGGTCAGGGCTTTGTTTAAGTCCACTTAAGGGGCTTTAAGTTGACTTAAACCTGTAGTGTAGACATACCCAAAGTGTTCCTGCTTAAAAGGAGTCACATACCCAGTAAATATGTCTACAACTTGAGCTGGGTGGTAGCACATTTAGACTCGCCATGTATGTCTACACTGGAGCCTTACTTTGACTTAAACTTCCTTAAGTCAACCTAAGGAAAGCTCTGTCCACACTGGGAATTTATTAAGTCAACCTAAGCGCTTCCTTAAGTCAACTTAATAATACCACCTCTTAAGGTCACCTTAATGATTAAATCAACCTTATTAAGTCTGCTTAAGCCAGCGTAGATGGGGAATAGCCCTTAAATCAACCTTATTAAGTTTACTTAAGGACTATTCCCCATCTACATTGATATAAGTCAACTTAATAAGTAATGTAAGCTTTAAGTTGACATGGCCACTCTACAGGAGTTTGGAATGTGGACACTATAAGTCAACTTAATAAGATTGACTTTAAGTTGACTTAAAGTTAGCCTTGTTAAGTCTATTTAACCGAGCCTCCAGTGTAGACATAGCCCCCCCCCCCCCGGAGTAATCCCCCTCTCTTTGGCTGCTTTCCACTATTTCTCTCATTCTGGGATATAAACAGCCAATCAAAGCTGCTGTAGGCAGAATTCTCTCCCTTCCACTCAGGAACTGAAGCCATTCTCAGGATAGGGGTTGGGGAGAAAGGAAACAAGATGAGCGTCTATATCTGATGGTTGCTTCATTCTCTTCCCTCCCTTCACCTCCTATGAACACAGGGATGGCTTTTCTGCTTTTCCCCCAGAGGGGAATCTGCTACAGCTCTCCCAGTGACAAGAAAAATGTACCATCTCTTTCATTTCTATAGAAAATGATAGACCCTTTCACTTTTTCAGACCACCTAAAGTACTTTCTTCAGAAACTTCATTACCATTCATGCTGCAAAGGACAGAAAGAAAACCCAACTTGATCATCAGATTCCAGGTTGGTTCTGTAAGGCTGTCATATTTCTTTTCAGTAAACTGGTTACAATCAATATGGACATTGCCAAGAGAGGATAAACATGGAACTCAACAATGATAGATTTGTGAGTCACAATTATAATCGTAGTATCTGAACAGACATCTGTTGTGTCTCATCAACTTTTGCAGAGAAGGCATTGGGAATCTTTCTTAAGAGCTTGTATTGGTATTCTGTACCATTGAAACTCACTATAAGGTAGAATAATTTTCCATGTAAACGGCAGATCTTATTTTATGACTTCCGCATGCACAAGGGCTATTTAAAGAAGTAAAAATGTGTTGATTAGATACCTAATGGAGTTCATAGATTAAAAATAGAAACAAACCTGAAGGACTGAGATCAGAGTAAGGGGAATTTGTTAATCCATAATTTACAAAAAAAAACAAACCTCTGCATATATTCACACTGGATTATTATGCTATATTTTATAATTCAACACAGACTAATGTACAGTAAGCCAAAGCGTCTTACCCCATATGAAAAGAGGTACTGTGGAGATCAGGGAGGGGGGATTTATTAGTGAACTTCAACTACTTGAAATGGGGCTCCAGGGAGGATGGAGTTAGGCTGTTCTCAGTCATGGCCGCTGACAGAACAAGGAGCAACAGTCTCATGTTGCAATGGGAGAGGTCTAGGTTGAATATTAGGAAAAACATTTTCACTAGCGGAATGGGGAGGCACTGGAATGGATTACCCAGGGAAGTGGTGGAATTTTCATCCTTAGCAGTTTTTAAAGCCCTGCTTGACAAAGCTCTGTCTGGGATTATTTAGTTGGGGTTGGTCCAGCTTTGAGCAAGGGTTCGACTAGCCACTTTCTGAGGTCCCTTCAAACCCTAATCTTCTTTGATTCAATTATTCTTCCATTTGCTAGCAGAAAACAGAGTATTTATGTCTAGCTCTACAAAACTCCTTATGATTAGATAGAATGTGCAGATAATCACATTCAGTTTTGCAAAAAGAGTTTACAGCATTGGTACTGCTAGAGAAAATTCTCGCTCCTTTAGTACAGTTAGTTCCACTTACTTCCTCAGATGTGCAAAGAGGATTTTCATTGTGTCGTGGTTTGGCCTAGGGAGCTTCTGTATGAGATGCCTTATGGACTTAACTCGAGTGTCGCTGTCTGGATTTTCTGGTGGGGAAAAAAAAAAGAGAAAAAAAATAAGACTTGAGTATCACATTAGCATATTGTTTGCATATAGTTATATCAGAGATTTTAACAACAAGAGCTTAAATTAGAGGCCATTGTTAACATGTAGCTACAGTATAGCTATCCTAGAACACATCTTATCATCTGAGATGCTGATGGGAAGCTTATGTGATAGCTTGCAAGAGATAAAATGAACTTTCTAATTGTTTAGGAAGCATTTTCTTATCAGATAACTGAATTTGTATTCTATGTGTTTATTTTAATAGGCCATTTGACATGGTACAAATGCAACTATTCCAAGGCTGGCCTGCCTGTGAATAGCAAGTGGCCTTACCAAGTGGAGTTTCACTGTGAAACTGCATTCCACTAATACACCATGATCTGTACTGGAAATCTCCTTAAACTGAATAACTGTGATCTTCACTGTCTTTTTTTTTATTCACTCTTCCAATGATCAAATTTATTAATATACTTCTGCCTTTTTACCTCTGATCTCTCTATATCATACTGCTGATCCATACACCTATAGATGTTAACTTAATACTATGAGTCCACTTGCACTTTCTAGTGATCAGCAATTGGCTGCACACAATTCCATTTTTTAATCTTTCTCCTATAATTGATTGTATTGGTGTCATCGTTTCTAACTGCCTTCTGGTAGGAAAACGTTCATGTTATCGATATGCAACTAGTAACAAAAGAATGTAAGAGTAAGAATGTTACCACTGTTTCAGTCACGATAAGACCTGTAATTTAGTGTGATTCATGGTTTCAAGAGGTTTTTGCATTTGTCTTATTCTTAAGATATTTGCATTTATTTGCATGGGATGTTGCTACAAAAGTGAAGACATGTATAACTGTAGTTTCATTTAGGATCAGATTAGATAAGGCCCCAGTAGACCAGATGTAGAGAAAAAAATCTTGCAAGCTGCATGTTCTAGAAAACCTGAGAATTCTTTCTGACCTGGTTAAATTATTGTCTCTAATTCTGTGTATATTTTCATATTTAATATTTATATTATTCTAGCATCCAGATACTTCAGTCAGAATGGAGCCCTCTTTATGTAAAGTGCTTTATCAACATGTATGATGGCACAGTTTTTATCCAGAAGATCTTAAAATCTAAGAAGCAAATTGATAAAATCCACAGATCCATCACTTAAATTGAGTTTAACTGTGAAATCTCATTCTAGGGAGCTCTATCCTTTCCTTGGCACATGCCTTCAGCCCCTTTTCATGATAATAGTTACAATGTACTTTTGGAAAAGACTAGACCCCAGAAAAAAATAAAGCTTTTTTATTTTTCTTTTAAAAATCTTTCATGTGAATATAGTTTCTGGGAAAGTTTTGAGACTGACTACACTGGAGAATGAAGTTATCCACAGAACAGCCCGGGGTATGGATGACAGCAGACAGAGGTTTCTATTCACAACCCTACCACTGTATTCTGACCATGATACTTATGGAAGCCTTGAGAAAGATATGTTTCTGATAATCATGTCTACCAGTTTTAGTAGCTGCTGCCTAGCTCAGCTGGAGAAATGTAATGGAGGAGCACCCTCTGGCAACCAAAATTAAAAGTGCTGACACCTAGCTGTGAGCCACTTTTGTCCACCCTTGACTTAGGGACCCAGCTGCATAGTGAAAGTAGTTCAGTTTCAATACTCAGTCAGTCCTTGGCTTCTCTGATGTGGATGTTATAAGTCATGGTCATTTTTTTTTGTCATGTGGACACCCTGTCCTGTGTGAATTGAATTGAAGCTACTATTCAAATTTGTATCAAGTTATAGCAGTTATACCTTTTGACTAATTATGATTCACCAGTATTTTTCATTCTATTTTCCAGATGGAGTTCAATGGATTTAACTACCATTGAAACCCACTTGGCTCAGGTTTAAATCTAGCCTAGGATTTTTAATAAATAGAGTTACAAAAGAAGTTCAACAAATAAACCAAATCAACAGATGGTCACTTGTTACTGAGTGAATGGTACTTCAGGGGAAATGTAGTGCTGTAAGGATTTATCATGGTATCCATGAAAAGTTTTCCTTCCTCAATGCACATGTTGATTTGCATGGTTATCTACCTGAGTGTCACCCTCCACTGCAGAAGTGGCTGCATTTCAGAAACCAAGGAAGCTATATCAAGTGATATAATTTAACAAGTGATATACTATGTAAAACATTCAGCACTATATAAATGTATAATGATATTCTAACAATACACAAGCCCTTTAGAAAACAGAAGTACGAACAGCTCATCTTTTAAGGCAGGTTCTGCCTCCTTTTTAAAGCACATAGCCAAAGACATGGCCAGTGGAAAATAGGATGAGAGATAGTTACCCAACTGTTAAAGCACAGAAATCCTAGAAGAAATGGTGCATAAAATTATTTTATGAATCAGTCTATTGGTTAATTGTTAGCCTATTGTAAAAGAGGAAAAACAGGCAACATGTGGTAGTTTAGTCAGCATTTCTGAACTGGGAATGATAAACACCTCTGCCCGGCTCTGGCATTTATCAGTACTGAGATATTATTACCACATAGAGTCACAGCATGGTTACCGTTATCATTGAAAAAAAGAGCTAGCTAATCTTAATGGTTTGTAAAGCCGTTACCTGCACCGGTCTGACATTTATCATGATCATTTTACCACATGAGTCCCACATAGCAAAGGTATTTTATCTGGAAGGGACATCACTATGAATTATTATTTGCAGCTAGGTAGAAAATTGTATGTTGTAGATACCTTTTCTCATTATAAATCACAGTCACATTTCACCATTTCCTACACAAAGCTGCTGAGCCCAAGCTTTTTGCCACAATGCTTACTCTCTCTCCTTTTTATAGTTCCATGAAAATACTGGGTACTTTTTCTTTAAAATGCTATTTTTTTAAATGCTACATATGCTTGATTTTTGTGTGTGTGTATTAAAGAAATTGCTCTTTTACTTAATAAACTGAGGTTGATAAACTGTCTACTCTTTTTAAACCTTGTTCCTGCTTCTATCTTACTAGCTAGACTTGCCTCTGCTCTTGACCTTTTCGATGCAATACTTAACAGTAGCTCGGATGTAAGTCCTTATGCTTGATTTTGAAATACCTATGCATTTCTTTCTCTGCCCAAATCCTTAAGTTCCACTTTAAAGACTCTAAAAGATTTTCTGCCTTCATTTTCCTAATTGGTACAATTTTTTCATGGGTGTCTTTTTCTCAGACTAAAAAGAAGAGGTAGGGAAATCCTACTGGAAGATTTGTATAAACAGTCATTAAAGAAGTATCACCAACTATCTGTTGCCTGGGAAGCACATTGATACACAGTGCAAAGAAAGGGAAGACATTTTGTAGATGACATTTTTTTTTGACACTCTAAAGCTGAGTCCAGAAGATGAAGTAGACTAATTTTTATATGTTAAAGTAGCATAAAGGTACAACTTGTAATCACAAATATGAACAAAAATACAGATTAGCAGTAACTTCTGGAAAGTTCGATTTTCTTTTGTCTAAAATGTTTCAATTAGATTTAAAATGACCAGAAATGGCACCCACATAATAAAGAGTGAGAACAGCTTCTGCCACCCTCTTCATTTCATTTTAGAAGAAATATGGAAGGAGAATGTAACAATTTTAGCAAATCAAGATAGTTTCAATTGAATTGCAGATGGCAGTTCTATGTAATGTTTTGCTAGTGCATATATTTAGAAACTGGGTTACTGTATTTAAAAATAGGGTTCTCTTTAAGAAAGCAAGATTGTAGAGATGCTCTTGTTTATATTAAATGAAGAATGCACTAAACATGCTGCAGAGCATTTAACATATAGCCTTTTTTGCAAATGAGCTTTGGATAAGCATTTGAACACGGAAGAAAGCATGACATTCCTGTAATATTAACAGTGGCTGGGTGAAAATGAATGAAGAAACTAACCTTTAGCTCTTATGTCCATATAGAATACTTAAACAAATTCCATTATTTTTTCTTTTAATTATTAATTTTAAAGGGACTGAGCTGTTTACAACAAACAACTTTGTTTTGGAACAGGAAGCCCAAGGTTTATCTCCAATAATTCACATTTTCTGGGAAGGGATGTATGCCTCTAACCTGACATGTATTCATTATTTTGCAAGGTACTGGAGTCTGACCTTTGACCCTCCTCAGACCTGCTGCATTATTCATGCTTGACTTAACTTTGTGTAGTTTTACTACAGTACCCATTTCCCTTTACCAGCAGCTTCAGTTACTTGTGCATGTTTAACGTTAAAGTGGCATTTATGGCTCACATTAATGCTTAATTTTATTTCAAGCCATGATCTCTTCGTTTTTGTCCTGTTGAACCTTAGCGTTGTGTTTCTGGGGGAAAAGAACAGTGCTATACGATTCTACATAAAATATTGAACTATTGAGTTGTCACCAACATTAAGATATTTTAAAAAGCATGTTTTTCCTAGTTTTTTTGTATTGCACTTCTCACTTTTGGGGGAGGGGGATAGGGGTGGTTAAACTTTATGCTGTATTCAAAATGTCACAGACTGTTGCTACAGCAAATTCTGTAACCCGAGAATACCTAACAATTCACAATTTATTCAACTGTTAGGTTTTGTTTTTGTTTTTTGTTTTAAGCAGAATTGAGTGGGCTAGGTGGATTTCTGAATGCTAATGAAATTGTGAGACTTATGTTGCTGGCTACCGCCAGCCATAGTGTGGGCAGACGCTCTGCAAGCTTCCCCACTGTGTTGCTGTGCAAGCATCCCTGCTGTTATGTTTGCTATAGTTTTAATGTCTGTGAAAAATTCCTGATGAAACTAAATTATGTTATGCCTTCTTGTTTATGTAAATAAAACACCCAATTTAACCAGTTTGTCCTGCCCTTGCCCATTTTAGAAGCTCTCCCATAGTACAAATGCTAAACCCTAAATTCTATCTGCCTCTGTGCTATTTGGGTATGAGAATTTACTTAAAACAGAATGCACATTGGACTTGATTTTTCAGAAGGGCTGAGTGTTCACAACTCCGGTTGTAATTGGCAGAGTTCAGAATTCAACACCCCCGACAACAAAGTTCATTGTGGTTAAAAAATACAGAGTTAGGAATTTTGTAAAAAAGATTCCTCATATCTATGTCCTTTTTACTATCATTTGAAAAGCAAGACTATTTCGTCTTGTGTAACACTAAAGGCTCAGTCTTAATCATCTGCTATATACAATGCAAACTTTATTGCACATATGCATTGTGAAATACTACTATATTTTAAAAAAATCCATAAGAAATGTTCTAACTAACTAATGTTCTCTATACAGAGAATAAGCAATTTGTGATCTGAATTGATTTACTTTTTTTCATGCCTCAGAAATAGATGTTGCAAAAAAAAAAAAAGAATATTACAAGAAACCTTTTTATATATCCAATTGATGAATTCACTGAATGTGATATAGAGTGGAGTTTTCAATGAATATTCATACAACCCTTGCAATCCATTAGTGAGACTTAAGACAATGAGTTTGCAACTCAATTCCATTTAACAAAAATATATGTGGAATTAATGGGGAAAACAGCACTTACAAAACTTAAACTTTAATGTATCAAACTCCAGGTGCCAGAGTTTGAGGGAAATAACCAATAATAGTCATTTTTTACATATTTGATGGGACTGATTATGCAATGTGCAACTCTAAATGGCTTATAGCACATTGTAGCATGGTTCCATCCCATTGGCTACAGTAGGGTGCAGGCAGATGGATGACAGTGACAAGGAGAGAAGTGCTTTTGCTTAGCCGTGCGTTAAGATGCCATCCAGAAGCTCTGTGCACTGCAGACACTTCATTAGGATGCCAGGATAATGGTAAACTACCACTCAGAGTGACACCCCATTTCCTGCTTACTGAGCTCTCCAACCTCGGCAGATGTCAACAATCTCACAGTGCTACAGACCAGACCTAACTTTCTAGTCACTTTGACTCCAATTTTTTTCCCTTAACAGTGCCATACATTACATGCAATATGTAACAGCAAATACTAAACAGAAGACAAAATTTGTTGCCCTAATTATAACAAAGCAGCATTGGACTTAGATACTTATTCTCAGAGTACATACAATCAGCTGGGCATTATAAAAGAGGGATGCTTTTTTTTCAGTCAAGTCCAAGGGTTAATTAGACTTAGAACTTTAATAACTAACAGTTAAAGTCTGATCCCACTAGAGGAGAGCTTCATGACTAACTTCCATTTAAACAAAGGGGGGGGGGGGGACTGCTGAGCTCTTTTCTGATAGATTTCATATTCAGGTTCCGCCTTGTGCATGGTTTTCTGCACAGAAAGAGCAGACTTGAGCATCTGGATGGTGTGATATTTTCTCTGCAAATGCACAACTCGAGGCTGTCACATACCTCCCTAGCAGCAGTTATAGTCAGCAGAGCCTCTGTGCTACAATACTTATGCTATACTTCTTTCCAGGGGATGTGGGGGATGAGGGGAGAAGCTCTTATCCTTTTTTAAATGATCTCCCAAATTAAAAGCATTGTTTAAAAAGGCCCAAATCATAATGTTTTTTTTTTTTCTGGTCTAAATTTTATTTTTAAATTCTCTCTGAATCCATTATCCATAAACAGACTAGCTCATGAAAGAATTACGGGTTTGAAACCAGGAATACCTATTTACTTTATGTCAAAGAAGTAGGGCCATAACTATGGTGGGGCAAAAGGGGCAAGGGCCTGGGTGCCAATTTGAAAGGGCGCCAGATCCTTCCTGGCCCTGAAGCAGAATATGCCTTAAAGGCACATTCCTTGGGGATCCAGGGAAAGGAACTCCCACCCGGCTCTGGCCATGCTGCCCAGCAAGTGCAGCCAGCGCTGGGCTGGATGGTGCATCTCCCAGCTGCTTGGAAAGCATGGCCAGGGAAGGCACCCTCCCGCCCAGTGCTGGCTGCACTTGCCAGGCAGTGGGGAAAGGCACCTTCCCATCCGGTGTTGACTGTGCTTCCCGGGTGGCAGGGAACCCCAGGAGTCCCTGCCGGCAGCAGGAAAAGCCCCTGCCAGGGGTCCCTGCTGGGGGACTCCTCGCTGCTGAAGCTGGACTGGGCTCTGGGGTGGGGTGGGGACGCATCAAGGGCTCCTTGCCCCGCGCGCCATCTTTGGTAGTTACGGCTCTGCAAAGAAGTAGCCATGTTAGTCCAGTTCATCAGAAGAAACAAGGAGTCCTGTGGTACATTTAAAGACTAACAAATTTATCTATCACATAAGCTTTCATGAGAGAAAATCACACTTTGTCAGACACTTGAAAATCTGAATTCCCCTTCTTCAAGCATCTGACAAAGTGGGATTTTCTCCATGAAAGCTCATGTGATTAATAAATGTGTTAAGTCTTTAAGAGTGCCACAGGACTCCTTATCTTCTGTTTACTTCATGTAAATTTAATTTACGATAATCTCTTGTGGGCCAGCATGATATTTTAGCAGGAGTGCTCTGACTGCCACAAAGATAGTCCAGCATCTTAGTTTCTTTGGGAAGAAAAGGAACATAAGAAGACAGCACAGTCAATCACAAGAGCCTGAGTATGCTCAGAAGAGCGCCTCCCACCCTTCCACGCCTGAGTTAAAAAATGGCTCTGACTGGTTTCATGGGGACCCTTTTCCACCTTGCCAGAGCTGTGTGGTATGTTATAAATGTGGAGAATGGAAGTGAGTTAAAGAAAGAAAAAATTGCCAGGAATTAATTTGGGATTAAACGAGAAAGGTGTCCCGCACACCCCTGTTCTTCATGTCTGGAAACTAGGTGCTTACCAGGAGTCTTTACAAAATGTCTGGAAATATGGGGTTGTGTGGCACTTTAAGACTAACAGATTTTTTTTTTTGCACGAGCTTTCGTGGGAGAAGATCTTCTCCCACGAAAGCTCATGCAAAAAAATAAATCTGTTAGTCTTAAAGTGCCACACAACTCCTTGTTGTTTTTTCACTGGACTAGACTAACACAGCTATCCCTTTTAAAATTGGAAATATGGGGCCAAATCCTGAAATCTTTACTCAGACATTTTCCATCCTTACTTGGGGAAACTCCCCTTGAAACAAGCAGAAATGAAGAACCCAAATCTGCACTTGCTGAAGTCAATGAGATATTGTCACTGACTTTTGTGGCAACATACGAGGCCCTAAGAAGGATGTTAAAGATTGGATCCATATATGAAAAAAGCAAATACTTTTTGTTTGCTTAAAGTGTAAAGTGATTATTTTTAAAATCTGTTTAAAATGCATTGAAAATAATTTTGCACATGAGCATTGCAATAACATTTTATCCTCCTATAACCTTTGATGTCTCCTCATTCTGCTACAGTTTAAGAAGGGTGATTCCTCATATATGCTAAAACTGGCCATATTTTGGGAGTTAGGATTTTCCAGATTTTTAGGAACCAAACAAGCATGCACATTTTATTTTTTTTAAATCTAAATTATTAAAAAAAAAAAAAAAACCCCCAACAAAACAACAAAAAACTCCATCAACAGTAAACAGTATCTCCCCAAGGGAGATTTAGATTTGAAGACTGTTCATTATATCATTTGAATAAGACTAGACCTGGCCTTTTGACTTTGAACCACTACCAAATTTCAGGCTGTGAGGA
Source organism: Podocnemis expansa (assembly GCA_007922195.1). Lineage (NCBI taxonomy): Eukaryota > Metazoa > Chordata > Testudines > Podocnemididae > Podocnemis > Podocnemis expansa. The sequence continues at coordinate 23,098,643 of ML681984.1, read as the reverse complement.
AATTGTTCTACATTTCCTGACAAATTGAGTTAAGCAGACATTAAGTGGGCTTTAAGAAAACAAATGGCCATCTTTATCACAGGTGGACACTGATGGCTTAATGGGGCCTGGGCTGATTGTATCACTTCTAATGGCTTGACGGGAAGCATTAGGGTTTTTGCATAAAGAACTGGCATTGCGAACCCTGCTAACACAGACCTGTCAAGCGTTCTGTATCCCTTTGTGCATGGAAGCAGATGTTTGTATGTATACTATGAACTGGCATTAGAGCAAGCGACAGATGCCTGTATGAATGCCAGGTTTGTGAATTTTTACAGCAGGAGCATGTTCTGAGGAAATGCAGCCCTGCCCTCTATCATAGGTAATTCCCACTGGAACTTACTAAATCCCAGCTATGTTTTCATTATTTGGTTTTCCTAGCAACTGGATGAATGTGTCTGTCCTGAAAATGCAAGATGAGAACGCTACCAAATTCTTACAGATTTGCAATATTGGGGCTGTTTTGAAGTTATTATTTTCTGTAATTTCCGTTGCACCCTGTAATCTAAACCAACATTCCTCAGAGGGGAAAGTGGTATTACAGCTATCTAATTAAAACTTGTGTTAATGTTAGCCTGGTAACCATTCCCTCCTCTCCCTGACTCCCCCCAACCCCCAGAAAAAAGAAATGTTGAATTAGATTCACAGCAATACATTGCTTTCCACGTACAGAACTTACACTGTAGTTATCTGTCAACAATACGAACAGGTAGCTTGCAGTCCATTAAACAAACACAGTGCCCCCCTCACTTTTATTTGACATTTTATTTGGCTATGACAAATGAGCAGCAGTTGGATTATAACATAATTTGTCTTGTCTTTATTACCAGCACAAAGGACACCATTCATTAATTATTCTGCCGTTGCAGCTTAACACTAACTGGAAAGGTCCCTCTTCGGACAGATGGCGGGGACGATGTTATTTATATCAATCAGCCAAAATCCTCAACAAGGATTACTGTTCCTGAGACTAAATGATTTATTTCTTTTTACCTCACCCTCCCTCAACCCCTTCTGCTTTCAGAGATTTCTCTATAAAAACAAAATTTGATGGGAATCTTAAAGCAAAGCCATATTTAACCTGTTAGCTTGCAAAACAACATGCATGTTACATCAATTTAACTATACAACATTAGTTGCATATTTTGAACGGTTTTAGCTTTTTTTTGATCTTCAACTCCACACAAAACAGATTAACGGAGGGTCTTGGAGCAGCAAGTTCAGCAAAAGTTTGCCTTTTCTGTAACACCATACTGCTGTTGTCCCCAGAGACCACCAGGCTCAGGAAATGGTGCCAGCTGTCAGGCTTTCTGTCTCTGATAAGATGAGATGACCCACCTTATTACAGAAAGACCAGCAGTAGACCTTTTGCAAGATGAACTAGAATGTTTAGTAAAACTCCAGGCTAAATGGTGGGTCAAATCATACATGAGACAGATGCTCATCGGATACAAGTCTTTATTCAGTAACAAGTGGTAGAGAGATTTTACTTTACTTGTTTGGTCTTGTTAATGACTCTGCCCAATACAGAATCAAACAGTAATAATTTCCACAGACTGAATCCAGACGTAAAAGTCTTTTGAACATCTCTTACAGGACTTCTAAAATGGTGTCTTTTCTTATAGACTTTCTCTTTAGAAACAAAATCCATATGGATTCTTATAGCGCATGAGGATTAAGATACTTAAAGTTTTATCCAACTTACACACTCTGTTACAATAAAGACTAAAACACAGAAACTTTTATTGTCTGCAAAAATTATTGGTATAACCTTGCTATCCTGATTAGTTTGCAAATATTAAAAGTCCCATCAAGACAAATATCAGCAACATGCAAATACCCTTGCAGGTTGTGATTAAGATTTTAAATGTATCCTTTTGCTTTTAGTTAATGAAAAACAAAGTCTTGGAGGATCTAAGTTGTAATTTATTAAACATGAAAGGCTCCTTGATGAAATATAGAAATGAGATATATTTTGCATTTCAAAGATTTAAGCTGACAACTTACTTGCATGCAAATAAGAGCAAGATTTGTAAAAATATTTGAAAAGAAATTATTCCTGAATGTACTTATTACAATAATGTGGCATGCAGATAAGAGAAACACACAGCATTAAAAGACATTCATTTCTCCAAAGTCTTAAAATTAGCTTCTTTCTGCCATTGTGTATTAATGTTCTTCTTCAGGAATGCAGCTTATTAAAGAACTGAACAGAATTAGTAATAAATTTGTTAATTACAAATTTAAGCAACACAACTGTGTTGTTTTCCCAATATGTTTTTTTTCAAAAGCAGAATTGCTAATGCATTTTAATCATTTATGTATAAACATTTGAGGATAAAATATTCTGAAGTTTATCAATTTCAAGAGCTGTTTATTTGCTGGCAAAATAGGGCATGTTATACAACATATATCTTATCATTTTTGCTCATCAAATCCCCATTTGCTGAATGCAAATTTCTCTGGTCTAAGTGCTCTTGCACCTCAATTTAAATGAATAATAGGATAGACTCTATTAAAATCGGTTTAAGGTTGCCATGGGTGACATATCAGTAGGGTTAAAATGAGAAAAAAGGTCACAGAAGCAGTCCTTACAACCTGTTTTTTTTTCTTTCCTTTTTTTTTTTATCATAATGAAGCATATGTAAGTATCTATGTAGGTTTAAAACAACTACTTATGGAAACTGGAGACAATATGTAGTTTGTAGAGCTTTTCAATTGTTTTTAGACAACCTATTCCAGAACAAATAAATTTGAAATCATAGCACCATCACTAACTCTGGGAATGTATTCAGTTGCACTGAAAATTAGAGAGTAAGCTCCAGTACAGTAACACAGCAGCCTGACAGATTGTGGATTTGTAATAATAACAGAGAACTCAGATGAAGACTGTATTTTTATTGTGGCAAATCCTTCATCTGAAGGAACCAGCAAGGTACTGTAATCATGTTAACAAAGACGACAGAAACTATACCAAAACACCTCACTAAGAAGAATTTTGCTTCCTTGGCTAACCTGATTTATGGGATTATGCATGCAGTTATTTCATAAGTATTGAAAATACTATCACTTCACAGTGAAGGTTTCCTTGATCTATCTCTTTTGTGTTTGCTGTAGTCTTATCCTGTTTAAAGCTGAACAAATAACACTACTGACCATTTTAAAGACTTGAGGAATAAAGTAAAATCACAAGTTTTCTGAATTTTTGAATGTTTTAAAAGTCAAAATCTATTTAACAAAGTGCTACACTTATTGCTGAGTTTTTATATTATTTATGGTTCTCATCTGGATTTCATAGAATCAGATTTTTGTTACAAGTGTTATATTTCCTCTCTTTTTAACCTATATTAAAAAGGAAAATCTTCTTATTTGCTAAGGTTACAGTGTTAGTTTAATTTTCATAGGAGCAGTGGAATATTTTGAAGCGAGTAACATTTACCAAGTCATTAGTTTTATGCAAACTAGGAAAGAAGATGAAAGAAAAAAATTTATCAATTATTTATAGATTGTTAAAATGTATCTTAGTGCAGTGCTACTGTATAGAAATGACAATTAGCCAAACTTACCTTCTTTAATTAATAATGCATACATTATGCTCTTTGGGCAACTAATCACCAGTTCTACAAATTTGTTTGACACTGCTGAAGATACCTATCACATGTGTTAAAATAAAAAAAAAATCCCAATGTTCTGCCATTTAAAAGGCTTTCAGCTGTCCCAGAAATTATGAGAACAAAATGGAGATCTGTACGTTGCTTGACTATGTAAAGGAAACATAATATCATAACATTAGAATCCAAACATTCCTAAGTAAAGAACAGACCAAAAAAAAAAAAGGTTTATACAATCTGTTGCAATATCTTTGTCAATACAAACTTAACTATAAAGGAGATCCATCAACAGAGTTCCTCATTGCTTACATGTCTGTGAGCATAAGCAGGTCACATTGCACATCCTGTTTTTCCTTCCCACAAATATGAATGGTAGATTTGCCTGTGGGAGGGTCACATATTCTATTCACACTTATAGTGCTGCTTGATCAAATAGTACACTCTGAATCCAATTTTCTGCTGAAGTAGGACCCATAGCAGATACAGCAATATTAATTTTGTGTGTTCACACTGCGGTTTCTCAGGGACATGCACAGCTCTTTTGATAATCACTGACTTCAATATGCAGTCACATGCACCAAAAGATGGAAAGAAAATGTAGTTCTTGCAGTGGGGAAATACCATGTGTGGCTTCCTCATGATGACATGTATGGGGCTCCTCAGGGAGTTGTTAATATTCAAGGAGTGCTTTAAAAAAGTTTTACTATATATCATAGTCTTCATGTCGAAAGGCTAATCATTTGACATTGACACAGGATTAGTAGCATTGGTTTTATAGGTCTGAATGCCACTACAGTTTTGTACGGTTCTTGGAAAACATATTTTCCAGTGAGTGTCCTTCTGATTGTTCATGATTTTTTAGTTATCTTTATCATAGCAGGTATATACGTGATTGGCTATACCTGTAGGCATTTCCATGCATTTCTTTAAAGGCTTTTCTTTGCAGTAGCTTTTCTGTACCAGTTATTCATTTGCAGAGGTAGAATACTTTCTGTACCTGACTTAGATTTAATTTAAGACAGATTTATGATGGCAGGATGTAGGGGAGGGCTTCACTTTGGAAAAACACCAGTTTGGGTCAAATCACCTGTGACATGGAGATTTCAACCCAGATCTTGATGTGAGGTGCAGCTGCCATCAACACCTGACTAAACCAAGGAATATTATCTTCACAATGAAAATCAGATAAATCATTATTTCTAGTGCAGTTCTTGGTTTTCACTCACAGATCACATGGGGATGGGTGGACAAAAAGCATATTTACCAAGGAGTCCTGTTTATTTTACTGAACTAGACTAATATGGCTATTCCACTGGACCAGATTGAATGGGGGATTTTCATCTTTAATTTTCTCCTGAAGAGTCTTCTTCCTTATTCACCTTTCTTCATATCACATGATCTAGTTTCAGGTATTTTAACTAGCACTTTACAGCTTTATAAAGGTAGACCTGCTAAAAGAAGGTTATGTGGAAGAGATTCTTAGATGCCTCATCATGAATATGCTTATTTCTCTCATGCTAAGATCTGCACTTGTTGTTGGTTACCTGTCAATATTCAGAAAACAAAGGACTATTTTACTATTAGAGAATCACATACAATATTTTTCCTAGGGTTTTATTTGTTATAAGAATACTCTGCATTAATTTGTGGAAAACCTTGAATTTATAAATATTAAGGGATTGACAAATATTTTAACTAGCCCTCCATGGAAAATTGTCTTTAAATACTGGCAGCTTTCTTTTTTTCTTTTTAACATTTACTTGTGGACCAGAAACACTTTCAGTCTATTGCCCCTGGCCTTCTGTGAGAATGTTAGTTAGTAAGGCTCATAAAAACTCAATTCATCAATGTGAACATAATTTGCTATGAACAGAAAGCTCACAAAAGGGTGAATTTGTCAGATAGACAGGTGGCCTGAGATCTCTCCCTGATACTGAATGATATGAATAATAGATTCTGGTAAATGTATGCCAAGACTTGAGCTGTAAACACAGCTGCCTCCGTTCCCTTCCAGAATAACAGCTTCGAGAATGAAAGCCCAGGAACCACAGTTCCACCTGAGGACTAAGCTTGTGTACACATGCACACACACAAATGCATATGCACTCTCACGAAGAAAACAAGTGTCATTAAAAAAGATATAGCTAGTAGTTTCTAACCTCATTCTCAAATCCCGACCATGAATGCATTTTAAAATACCTTCAGAGTGCTTAATTTTGTACCCACTGAATCAAAGGGAAAACATCAGATGGCTTCAGTAAGCACAGGATCAGGCCCAAAGCTAATAAACTTTGTGATATTACAGCTTATTGTGTAAAAAATAAACATCTTTGCTCTCTCTGTTATAGTATTAAGTAGGAACATCAGTTAGGTAAAATAATTTTTATCCTGCACAATGCTTTGCCTTCTAGACTTTAGTATTTTTTTAAGGCTCATGCCTATTTAACTTTTCCAATTTTAGCTGAATTTTTCAGTCATTACTTACAGTTCATAGAGGATGTTACAGAGAGATTGGATATTGAAAAGTGGCCTTTTTACTTTCCTGCTGCTCTGATCCTGGGCTGGTACCCAGGTGTATTTTAGAGCAGCCTTCAGGCTGCTTTAAATGATGCCAGCTTCTAGTGGCTCCAAGAGATTGCTACAACAGCCAGGAGCGATGGAAAGTAGGGGAACTCTAGTCAGGACTACACAGTAGCAGTGGTGGGTAGAAGGAAGAGGATAGGACACAGGAGTGTTATGCTGGCTGTACACTACTGGAACAGTGCCCCAACACAAGGTGGAACCTCTTGTGGCTAGCTAAAACTGTTTACAGACTCTACCAATGATGTGGCTCATTGTGAATGAGATCTGCTTGAGAATCTGGGTCTTATTGGGCAATCCAAATACATTTCAGAGAAGTCATATAAAATATTTCAGAAGACTGTGGCTGGTTACAGTGTTCTGGTGTATCAAGCACTTTTATCTTCACAATTCTAGCTGTGTTTAGAGATTATCAGAGTTATTATTCTGCCAAATATGGTCAATGTTTCATGTATACCGTGACCCATATGGGCCTGAGCTAAGGCATGGCCCCCCTGAAGTGAGCCTCATTTTGCCTTGTGGGGCTCCTCAGTCCAATTCTCAAGTGGGCTCCTCAGTCTGTTCTTCACTGGAGCTAACATAGCCCAGCAAATGAACTGGGGATTTCATTATCTAAAGCTGATGCATGTTTCTGCTGATATTTGTTATGTAGGAAGGATGTTCTCTATAATGAGTTGGCTAAGGTGCAGGACGTGTTTTTTTCTCTACACTCAGAACCAAAATATCCTAAAGCTCTGAAAATGTGACAGAATATGAGATATTGATAGCAAAAGGGAAGATTTCTGAGCAAATGAGAATCATTGTCAGAATAATGAAAGAGAAATGAGCTATGATTTAATCTGTTTTCTAGCAATGTCACAGAGGAGCTATGAGACAAGCTATCTGCAAAATTCAGAATCATTACCCGTACAAAGCCATTCATACACTTTATGACTTTGGGCAAGTGGAGGGGACACAGACGTGCCAAAAATGGTATGCAGACACTTCACTATTAATTACACATTTACAGAAGTTCACACACCTAAGTAATTCCACATTCAGTTGGCTGTAATTTAAGCTCACTACTGTATTAGTTCCAGGACTGATTGTGGCATGTACTCTTGGCTTATTCCCTCTGTTTCTGGTGAAATTTTAATTCTTTCTGGATATCCATTTTACCTGTGGAAGACATAGAGATCCAGTATTTTGCATTTTTGGAGGCCAGAAGAAGCCAGTCAGATCAGTGGATATAACCCCCCACTGTAGATATTACACTAAGGTGTGCATAGCAAACTTGGATGGAACAAAATCACATGTACAGTGGCCTAACAGAAAAGTCTCAAATGGTCTCCATGTATTGGAACAATGCATAAACTGTTAGCTCAGTTACTTATCCTCCACACGTATTCTATAGCCCATGTGTGAGGATTAGGCCCAATGAAGGCAGAGATGGTTACATAGGATGCCCCTGCCTCTAGAGGTCACTAAGATCTGGGAGCTGTAAAGAAGGTTGGAATAATAATATGTAGGACACAGTGTAACAGCTGTTTTATAGTCCCTTTATCAGGGCAAATATAGTAGACAGCTTATAGCTGCCACGAACAGTGGTAATTTCTCCTATGTGGCTTTGCTGAATTGCAGAAGGGGTACAGGCCAGGCAACTGGAAATGAGAGTTAGCCACGAGGAGCACAATATGGATTAGAGCTCAGCTGCCTTTGCTACAGGAAGTGTAAAATGGTATGAACAGGTAAGAACCACAGAAAAAGACCTCACTGAACCTTTGGATCTCTGAGAGTATATAAGAAATAGCAGTTCTGGTCATTGGTTGGTCTCCTTTGCACCATCCCTACTGTACTGCCTGAAAAAGCAGTACAATAGCAGAAGCTAAGGTCTCTCTTCTCTCCGTAAACTAAACTAATTTCAGGGCCCACCTGTGAGGCAAGGAAGTCGATAATGCAGAGGATAATTCAATTATTCTGATCTCCAGGTTAGTAAGGAACAGGACAGCAGCAGTGGCAACAATAGCAGCAGATAGACCCCCCAATATCTGAGATCATTGTCAGCACTAGTAGACTTTCCCATTAAAGTTTTAATCCATTAATACAGGTGTGACACTGGCAGACCAGGGACCAGCTCACACCAAAGCCCCCAGGTCCCACTGAACATTAGCAAATGAACAGCTGGAAACCAGTCTGATTCACCTGTGTTAGCATTGTTAAAACAGATGTTAGGTTTCTAAGAACATGCTTGGTGTTTAGACTTTACAAAATGCTTGACATTTTTGCATGTGTTAGTCTCACTTAACATCTGTACCCCATGTTACAAGGTTATATTAAGTGTTTGCTTTGTAAATCTCTATTAACTGTGTAACGCATCCAAGAGGAAGAAATATTCTGCTCAAGTAAATGACTTCCTAATGAAGGTGTTAGTTTTTCCCCACGGGAAATCCCACTGTCTCATTTGAAGACCCAAATAAGCTATTTTTAAGTTTCAAAGATGGATTTTGTTGATTGCTCCCCCCAAACCTGTGAACATGAGATGTGTACAAGGACTCATCTCATCAGCTTGAACTCTGGGAGAAGGAGATAAAAATTCCTGACCGGAAGAAATGGGTCTCTGTGCTGCTTAAACTTTGAAAGGGCAAAATTTCTAAACATAAGAATGCGATCCCCAACTGCTTAGCCTGACAAAGCCCTTGAAGATATATAGAGTTGAAATATTACAGCAGCTTCTTATCCCTTTTGGAACATAGGACTGTAACTCTTTTGTGTGCATATGTTTATCTGCTTTAACCTTGTAAAAAGCTCTCATTTCTTTGTCTTATTTAACAGGTCTTCACTTAATTTATTATAGGATTAGCTATGAGCATTTTCTTTGGTACAGGATCTAAGGTGCAGTTGAACTAGTTGTTTGGGACTGGAAGTGTCCTGGTTGTTGTTGTGGATTTTAGTGTAAGGGATCATCTATCACAAATGCAAGCTTCCCTGGGTGTCAAGTTAGTACAAAGGCACTGTCTGTGACTCCATGTTAAAGCTGTTATAATGTTTGAGGAGTTCACACTTGATACTTGGGTTACTGAAATCTAAGCATATAACTCACAACCAGATTGGGGTTTGTGCCTGTTTTTTTAACAATCTGCCCTAATGGAGATACCGATATTCCTGAACCCTCAGACAGCTGGACAACTTGTCTCCTGGGTAATATTGCTGTGAGGCTTGACTTGGATTGCAACTGGAGTTTGACACATCTGCGATGGTAAGGTAAAGATGTGAAAACAGCTTATGCTGTAGGAGGTCTAGCGTTCCCACTCACTCATCAGTGTGGATCTGGGGTCAATTTATAGGGAAAATCAAATGGGATTTCGTGCTGCTCATGTAATACTTTCCAAACCCTACTCTGGTGCAGTTTGGAATCTTACACAACTGCCTACATCTTCACAGGGAAAAAAAAATCCTGAGAAAAATGTGCATAACATTCATAATGTAATTTTATGTAAGTTTTAGAATGCAAAATGGGCAATCTGCTACTCAGCTCCCCAAATCTATCACTTCTCCCCAAAAATCCATTAGTTGCCTCCACACAAATGCATCGGTCTTCTGCCCACAATCCATTAATTCTCCCACCTCTTCAGTACATTAATTTTTCCTTCACCCCACTGCATTAATTCTTTCTCTTCCACTGATTTAATTCTGCTCTAAAATCCATTAGTCTCACCTCTTATTTGCAGCCCATTAACAGCCCCAGTAAGTTCCTCAGTTCCCCATCTCTGTCCCTCAGTGCTCCTCCTCACCCAATTTCCCTTACCTTGTGACTGTCTATTAATCATCCCTCCCAAGTCACCCACTCTACACCTAGACCCCTTTCTTCCCAGTCTTATTTCCTCTCTAGTCTCTCAATTCTCTCCTTCCTTTTCAATAGTTCTTTCCCTGGTTCCCATGCACACCCAAGAAGATGCTATTATGCTCCTCTGGCTGTAGGTACAGTACCTCTCGCTGTTTCTGCTGTGACTCCTCCCTCCTGCGGCAGCGTTTCAGTACTTCCTACCATGGGCTCTTTTACCACTTGCTGGGTCTCTCCCTGGAGGAGCAGAGAAGACTCAAGGACAAGGAGAGAGACTGACTGACTGTCAGGAACCAAGAGAGAAGACAGGGTCTTGTCCACAGACTCTGCTTATGCTCTGCTTATGCTGGCAGTTGGTCATGCAAGCCAAAGACTTTAAATGAGAGGCTAAGGAGTCAGAGAACAGATTGAAAAAATGAAGCCTCTGGCCAAAAGAGTGAGGTGAGGGCAATTTTGGACTCTGGGCTGACTGCAGTAATTCATCGTAAGAAGGGAACTAAGTCAGGTAGCTAGAACATTTATGGTGTCTGCTGAGGATGCCTAACATTCATGGAGAAGCTGGTGTCCAGTGGTCAGATGCTAATGTCAGTGTGTTTATGGAAAATATAAAGGTTTTGTTGAAGAGGACAGTCAGGACATCCAGTCTGAGGGGCAGGATTCAGTTAATTAACCATCAATACTCCTGTTGCAACTTTTCTGTGGTTGGAGTTGGAATTGGAGGCCGGAGGTCCCAATTGTCACACTGTGGATTTAGTGTGCTATGTTAAAACAGCCCATGATAGATGGGAAGAGAATCTGGGGGCAGCTATTAGTGCTGCGGATAAGCATGTGCCCCTGGTGACTGTCAAAGACATCTCAGTGTAAGTTTTTAGTTTCAATCAGATTGCAACCTTTTTGCTTAGTGAAATTGTAAATGGCCTTCCAGGAACATGAGTGTGAAAAATGGAGGATGGATTTGGTGCAAGGCACCTGAATAACATTTTCTGTTTGGCTTGATGTCATTGAAGTAAAAAGGAAAAGCAGAAGAGATTAACCACAGGAAGCATCTAGAGTTTTGATTTGGATATTTGGGACTAGATGTATGAAGGGACTTGGGTGTGGTAACTGATAACTTTTAGGCACCAAGAAAATCACTGTGAATTACAATCCTGAGTTAGATGCTTAGGCTCACTATACAATGAATGGGAGTGGTGGGTGCCTGTGAATGGGCTGCACAAATGCTAGCACACTGAGCAAGGGACCACCTAGAGGCTAATGAATGTGAGATGCTGACTACAGGAGTGTATCTTAAGCCCTCCCCTGTTCACAGTATATGTCTACTGTGCAGCCCATGCTTTCCAGCTCAGATAGACAGATGTGTGCCAGGATGTTAAAAACTGCATTAGTCAGGAGGTAGCATGGATGGAGGCTTGGGCCAGCTACAACCTTGGAGTCTGGAGGGGTCTGAACTCAGCCGAGGCTACCGCAAGTGTCATCCTTAGCTAGACTGCTATTTTTAAGTGCTAGCTAGAGCACAGATGGATTATGTCTGTCTAGCTGAGCTGTACAGACATACTTACAGAGTAAGGCACCTAAGTTTGGGCTGCAGTAAAGCACCTATTTCAGTTTGGGACACTCAGTTGTAAACACCCTCCAAGAGTCAAGCACCTAAGACTTTTCTTGCAAGAAATGTCAGAGGAGGAGCAGTGCTGCTGCTGCTAAGCTTACACTTTTCTGTTGTGTTGCTAGAGAACTGGCCCAGGATGTAATACAATTCTCTTCTTGGCTGGAGAGAAAGGGATAGGGAGAAAGGATTTGAGCAAGGGTCTCTCATCACTTGGGAGAGTGCCTCAACCCCTCTTTTAGTTTCTTCCTGTTGAAATTGTTGCATTTTGGACAAACAATTAAATAGTCCTGGATCCTGGTTCTCCCAGCATCCAGGTGAGCACCAAGCTCAAGAATCATCCTCATTCACACAATGGCTGAATAGGAACCTGTTGCTTCCATCACAAATATACTTCAGAATCCATGTTATGAAGAAAAAATGGCTTGTAGTGAACACTAAAGTTTGATATGCAAGCATCCACATTCCCATTTATGACACAGAAGTTATTAGTTGGCTCACAACCCATCAACAATTTAAAGACTTGAGGAAGGGTGATTGGTCACATTGCTTATGTACAAAAGTCATACTAGAACCATATGGCTCTAACCAGTTCAAAACTGCTCTAAAGGTACTGGAGGATCCCCAGCATAGGGGATCCTTTAAGGGTATGTCCACGCACACCCTATACATCAAAATAATGAAGATTATTTCAATTTAAAAGATTGCAGGTCCACACTACATTTCCTTATATCGAGATAAGGAACTCCCTTATCTTACAATAAGGAAAGTCATTTTGATATACTAAAACCTAGTATTATATCAAAATGATGGCTAAATCAAAACTGTTATTTCAAAATAACGCAATGTGGGCATGTTATTTTGATTTAACTGCTATTTGGATTTAATACTTTTGCCCTTCTCCTTCCCAGGGTGCTGACCTTTTTCTATATATTGGGTGGGGGCATGACCCTTTTAGGAGCCCATGGTGCCCCTCTCCTAAATTGAACTAGCTAGTCCTGTCCATGGACATGTTTGTTCAATTTGGTCTTCAAATGGGGACCTGTTAAACTGATTTAACTTAAATCGATGTAATGACTTTTATAGTAATTTGATTAGATTGATTTGACTTAAATCAATTTAACCATGTATGTGTGAACATAGCTTTAGTGACTTACAGCTGACTTAGTGGGTCCTAAGTCACACATTTTTCTGCAAGTTGGTGCAAAGGAGAATGGTCAGTGCATCTCTGTAATTCAGCAATGCACAGCTGCTCTATTAGCTCCTTGAGAATGTCAGCAGTTGGTACAAGTTAAACCAGCATTTTGCACCTTCACATCACCCATTGCAGCGTGGCCTCAAGATCAGGTGCTGCAAAGGGGTTAGAAGCTACCTGTTCTACCCTTCTTCGGACTTGTGCTGAGCACTGCTTAGTCAGATCCCATGATTTGGCCCATAATTTCTCAACAGAGGTATGCCATACAGGGCAATAACTCCAGCGGGGCAAAAGGGGCTTTGCCCTGAGCGTCAATTTAAAAGGGCACTGCAGGGAAGCCATTGCCCTTGCAGCCTCCGGCTGCAGCAGGGAAGCGATCCCCTCTGTTGGCTCTGGCCATGGCAGGGAAGCAATTGCCCCTGCCAGTTCTGGCTGCAGCAGGGGGGAAGCGATTCCCCACTGCAGCCAGAGCCAGCGGGGGGATCGCTTCCCTGCCATGGCCAGAGCTGCCAGAGAGGCGTCCCTTCTCCCCATCGCGGCAGGGTAGGGACTCCTGTTGCTGGTTCTGTCCATAGCAGGGAAGTGATCCTCCCTGCTTGCTCTGGCCATGGCAAGGGATTGCTTCCCTCTGCTGCAGACAGAGCCAGAAGGGAGGATAGCTTCCCTGCCGTGGTTAGAGGTGGCAGGGAGGGGTGTCCTTTCTCCTTGTGGCTGCAGGGCTGGGACCCCTATTGTTGGCTCTGGCTGTGGGGGGGTGGGGAGGGAACGGCCACAATCACCCTCTCTGCCTCTATGTAGATGGGCCCCGGATCAGGGCGGGGGAGCCTTTGGGGCTGTCCTGGGTGCCAGAGCCCCTAATTATGGCCCTGCCACCATACTACAGAGGATATAACTAAATAGAAATCAACAAAGTATAAACAAAAGACATAATAAGAAAGCAAAAAAAAAAAAAAAAAAAAAAAAGAACCTGGCTGCCATTTTTCATTACATGGGGGAAATTATCCCCCATCTAATGAAAGATCCTAGGAAATTGATCATTGAGATTCTGTTGTTTACACGGTATGTTAACATTCATATCAATGTAAAAAGAAGAAAAAAAAAATCTGAGGCTGAAATATTGTAAACATGCCACAAAAGTAGATGTAGATAAAGTGGTGGAAGTGTACTGTTTTACTCTGTTTACACAGTATTTAGTAAAATGGGATGAATCTGACAGGGGCATGTAGGCCCCAACTTAATATATACAATAACAATAATAATTATAATTTGATATGTTGCAGCCTTTAAGCTCATGACAAGTTTTTCACATGTTGTTACTCTTATTGCTTTCCATAAGTGAGGAAAAATACAAAAACTGTGATCAACTAAGAGTCAATAAGTATAACCCAGAGAGGGAGTGTAATGAAGTATAAGGTTTAGAGCAGGCAACTGGGAATCAGGACTGTTTTATGCATGGCTCTCCCAGTGACTTGACAAACTGCAAATCTCTCTGAGTGTAAGTTTACTCTCTGTATAATTCTTCTTACCTTACTACCTATCTCTTAGTGATTTTATGAAGGCTAGTTGATTGTCACGTAGTTAATTAGAATTATATAATTCCTAGATCCTTGGATGAGAGCAGAGCCAGTTAGGCAGATAGATAAATAAATAAATAAATAAATAAAGGACCCATGGATATTCTTATCAAACCTGCTGGCTGAATTTGCAGATGTGTGCTCACGAAATATCAGATGAGTATTTTTATTCACAAGAGTATTCATGAAGACAAAACCACTGTGTATATCAGAATGGATAAATGTATCTGAGAGTATCTACCAGAAGTTTTCTCAAGCTTGTTTTGAAAAACCCCTTTCAATGACTTGTAAACCAGTTTCTAAGCACTGGTATCTATACAGTGTTTAAAGACTAACAGATTTATTTGTCACATAAATCTGTTAGTCTTTAAAAGTGCCACAGGACTCCTTGTTTGTTTTGCTGAACTAGACTAACACAGCTACCTCTTTGGATCTATACAGTTTTTGTATTGCTTTAACTGTATCAGTTTAGAAACTAGTGCAGGTCTCTAATATGGAGACAGTTATACCAGGTCCCTGTTTGTGGACCTCACAAAGATCTATCTATATCTGTGTCCAAATTACAGGGCTGCACAAATGTAACTACACTGATTTTTAACAAAATATAGTTAAAGCAGTACAAAAACTGTATGTAGATCAGCCCTTAAACTTAGGCCACCCAATCAGGGAATGTGCCATGTTATTTAAGTGTCTAAATTATATAGTGCAATCTACAGAGGAAAAAAAATGAGATCCACCAGGTCAGAACAGATCCACAGGCTGAAAGGTGTTCACAGGAAGTATCTGTAGAACAATTAAAAATAATGAGCAAAACATTAAGACTCATTACCTGTTTGACAATAATGCACAAACACAAAAAGTCTATGTTCATTGCTAGACACAGTCATGATACAAATAATTTACAAGCTGTTAAAAGGCGAAATTATTCTTAAGAGAAAACAATAAGCATAAGAATCTCTTAAGAACCACTACACAAAATATTAGAATACACTGAAAAGCAGGAATTTACATGATACCTTATTCAACAGCTCAGGAGAACATACACTATATCTGCAGGATAGCAATTTTTTTCTCCTCCAGATGTCTCTTTTTCTTTCCAGAAGTTGCAGAGCATTGGACAAGCAATAACAGATGATGAACACATGCATAACTACAAATGGGCAAGCTGATTGTTTTCAAAATTGGTATAAACATTTGCTCTTGGATAGCGATTTAGCCCATAGCAAATCTTTACATTCTCGTTATAAACCTCTGGACAAAAAAAGAGTTTATAATGGAAGTGCTGACAATGTGAAAACGTGGTTATGGTCAGAAAAGTGACTGGATAGAAGTTGCATTTTTGTAGTTCCATATGTATACTCCATCAATGATTTCCATGCCTGATTTTGCTAAGTTTATACTTGAGAGCAAGAGCTTGCTAACTGCGTCTTCTGCCAGTTCCACCTAGGATCAGAAAATAAAACTACCATGCATATCATCACTTGCAATAAAAATTCAGAATCAGAACAACTCTGACAACTTGACTGGAGAGAGCACAGCTTGCTTTTTAGCAGCCATATTATTATGATTTATTTATAAATCAAGATCAGGGCATCATTGTGGTACAGTAGGTGCTGTACTAACACATAAGAAGACACAGCAGGCATTTGGAGTTGAAGGGAGGGAGGGTAAGAGTTTTTTCAGAGTAAAAGAAAAAATGAGTAAAATGAGTGAAAAACTACACTGAAGCGAGGAGTTGAGGAAGAGCAGGCAGAATATGACATACAGAATGAGGTTAGGCAGAGGTAAAAATGGAGTACAAGGATGAAGGACCAACAAGTCAATGAGAAAATGGGGCAAAAAATCCAGTATTCAAATTTCAAAGCCAAATGTTGATATCAGGAGTTTGTGAAGGTTTCTTCCAGTCTCTCCTCTTGTTCTCTGTTTGGGAAGTGTTATGAGAGACCACTGGATCAGAGTCCAAAGGATCAGTAAGAGTCCCCCCTCAAAGTTCAGTATTTAAGGTAGCTCAGTACTATTGGCAATATGAAGAACAAGGGATATCCCAAAGAATGCTGGGAACTCCTATATATTGAAATCCATGTGATAGCGAACAGCAGCTGTAAAGGAAGATTTGAAATGCTGAATAATGATTTCATGGGCTTCGGAAGAGAACATAAAACAGAATAGATGCAAATGAATCTCTCAGATATCCTTCTGCTGCCAAGCATAAGTGAAGGAAAGAAGCCCCACATTGGAGACCAATTGATGGATGTGCCAGTGGTATATAAAACAGAGCTCTGGACTCACAAATCACCTGAATCATTTCTGAGATGATTGGTTAGGTGGTCTCCATTTGATCA
Source organism: Podocnemis expansa (assembly GCA_007922195.1). Classification (NCBI taxonomy): domain Eukaryota; kingdom Metazoa; phylum Chordata; order Testudines; family Podocnemididae; genus Podocnemis; species Podocnemis expansa. The sequence continues at coordinate 23,081,879 of ML681984.1, read as the reverse complement.
GAGTGGGAGTCTCTGTTCAGAATTATCAGGATTTCTCAGGCTGGCTTTAATATCTCAGTTAGGGATTTAAAATACTAGAAAAATATGTAAGGGAAAAAATCCAGATCTCTAATTTTCAACAAGAGAGAGAAACCTGTAACATCAAATGAAATGTAGGGTTCATAAGAAATAGTAAATTAGACACACATTACCAATGTGATATTGGGGGGGAAAAGCCTACTGAAAATTTTGGCTGTATTCATAGAGCTATCAACTCTGAGGTGAAGAGAATGTCACTTAAAGCTAGATTCACAAAGGAATTTAGATAAGGTGATACTGAGTGTCTCCTCGCCTAGCCTCTAGGTTCTTAGAAAATCTCTGGGATTCCCAGAGCTTGAGTTAGGCATTTAAGCTCTCTATATAAAGAATGGGGAATATAGGCATCTCAGAATGGGATACACAAATGCTTAGCGCAATGGGTGGGGCCAAACTGAGATGTGTCTGCTAAGGCTCTTAGGCTATGTCTCCAGTAGTAAATTAGTTCAGACTAATCAAGCTTAGTCTGAACTAATTTGAACCCTGTCTACACTAGTCTTTGCCTAGTTTGAACTAAAAAATTTTAAATTCAGCTGGTTAGTCTGAACTAACAGCTGAGTTTGTACTAATTTACATTTTTAGTTAGAACTAGCCCAGTGGAGACATGCTAGTTTGAACTAAATAAGTTTGAATTAGCAGTTAGTTCAAACTAAGCAGGTTTTTTTTTTTTTTTTTAGTTTGAACTAAAAGTTAGTTTGACCTAAAAAAAAGTTTGGCTACTTTGAACTAAAAGTTAGTTTGAACTAAAAAAATGTGCTTTTTTGAACTAACTGTCAAACTACTTACTTTGGACTAACTAAATCCGAACTAAGATTTTAGGTGAAGACATAACCTTAGAGATGGTTCCTACATTCGGTCTGCAGGGAGTCATCTCTCTCTTCGTGGGATTCAAAATTGCAATTTCCGTCTTGTGGTTAGGTACCAAAATTGTTTAGCAAGAAGACCAGCATGTGGATGGAGGGCACCCGTCTTCATAATTTTTAGCTGAGTAATTAGGATACTCATTTGGAATGTGGAAGACACCAAGGTCAAATTCCTCTCTCCACCCAAGGAAGGGAAAAGAGTTGAACTGGGCTCTACCACCTCTCATGTGAATGCCATCAGTACCATTGAGCTATGCTATGCGATGATTTGCTATGGGGAATTCCTTAGTCTTTCCTACTGAAATTTTCATTTTGGCTAAATAATCAAATAATTACTGAGCCAGAGAGGGAGAATGAGAGAGAGCAAGCATGAGGATGACTTTGTAGCTTCACGGTTACTCAAGTAGAAAACCCAGGACTCAGTTTCCCTTCTTCAATGATGTTTTTACTTATTATCCAGAATGTAATAGCTTTAACAGAAGAAACGGAGAGATGCCTCCACTCCTCAGAATAGACAATAGCCCAGTGACTGGAACATTCACTTAAGAGCTGGCAGGAGTCAAGTTAAATCCCTACTACCTTTTGAGTGGACTGGGAGTTAAACTGAGCATCTGCCACATCCCACATGAGCACCTTAGCTACTAGCCTAAAAGTTATGAAGGAACTCTACCTCCTTCTCCTCCATTTTGTGTAAGTTTGCCTATAAGGACCCAATCCTCTAGGTCAAGATCTGAATATGCTTTTGTGATGAGTACTGAGCTGGAGTAGAAAGATTAAAAGAAGTTAAGTAAGTATAGTTTGGCTAAATCATGACCAGAGATATCAAAGGAGTTATAATGGATGACAAATATTTGGAGACTGAAAAAAATATTGAGAGAGGTGGAAGAGACTTGAAAATTAATTAAGTCCAACTTCCTGTGCTGTGGCAGGGACCTAGTAAATGTAGTCTATTCCTAATATGTGTTTGTTCAACTTGTTTTTTAAAAACTTTCAGTGAAGGGGGTTTCACAACCTTCCTTGGAAGCTTCTTCCAGAATTTAACTACCTTTATAGTTAGACAGGTTTTCCTGATATCTAACTTAAGTGTCCCTTGCTTCAGATTAATCCAGATAGCAGACCTTTACATATCTGAAGACTTATCAAGTTATCCCTTGATCTTCTTTTCTCAAAACTAAACATGCCTAGTTTTTTTAAACTCTTCCTCCTAGGGCACATTTTCTAACCCTGTACTCCATTTTTTTCTACATCTTTTCTAAAGTATGACTTCAAGAATTGGATGCAATACTCCAGCTGAGACCTCACCGGTGCTGAGTAAAGTAGGACAACATAGCGACACTCCATCTAGTACATCCCATAATAAAATTAGCCTTTTTCACAACTGTATCAGATTGTTGACTCATACTGAATTTGTGATCAACTATAACCCACCAGATCCTTTTCAGCTGTACTTCCAACTAGCCAGTTGTTCCCCATTTCCTAGCTGTGCATTTGCCTAAATCAAAGTACATTGCACTTCTCTTTATTGAATTTCATCTTGTTTAATTCAGACCAATTCTCATATCCGTCAAGATCATTTTGAATTCTAATACTGCCATCCAAAATACTTGCAGCCTCGCTAAGCTTGGTGTCATCTGAACTTTTTATAAACACACTCTGCCACTCCATTATCCAAATCATTAATGAAAATATTGAATAATACCAGACTCATGTCTGACCCCTGAAGGACTCCGCTAGATGAGCCCTCTGAGCTATTGATAGCTATAGCAGACTGTTGATAGCTATTCTTTGCATATGGTATTTCAACCAGTTGTGTGCCCGCTTCATAGTAATTCCATCTAGATCAGTGGTTCCCAACCTTTTCTCTGCCATGGCACACCTTGACACCTTCAAATTTTTTGAGGCACACCACTATTAAAAAAAAAAACCACTCACAAGTATGCAAATTAACTTAAATTACTTATGAATATTCATGGACCCATGGCACAGTGTTTTGGAAATGCTGCTTTGTGGTGTAGTAGGGGTAGCAGAGTGTGGGGGGGGAAACGGGGGGTCAGAAGCCGTGTGCAGTGGCAGGAGTGAGTGTGGGGAGCACCGCAGGGCAAGGGTAGCAAAAGAGGACAAGGGCAGCCATACGGGGAATAGCACAAGGGTGCCAAGAGAGGAGAGAGGAAGGGTGAATAAGAGTGACTTTGTTGGGGGGCAGGGGAAACCTGGGGAGTGGGAAGGTAGGGGAGGGGAGCATGGTGCAGCACCCACTCCCCCCTTCTCCACAGTGGCTCCCTGCCACAGGGCAAATCCTCACCCCACCGCCGCTCCCTCCCACCCCAGTGGGTCCTGGCCTCCCCCCCCCATCCTGCTGCTGCCTGTGATGGACCCTCCCATCACCACAGGGGCCAGAACTAGGCCTCCAGCCCTCAGCTCCACCCCCCCAGCTGTACTCCCCCACCAAAACAGCCACCCCACAACCCCAGCTACACAACCTCTGCTACACAGCCATTCCCACCCACCTCTGCTACACACACACACCTGCCCCACACAACCCCCAGCAGCCCTCCCCGCCAAAGCCCTTACTTGGGCTGTTTGCAGGCTGGCTGACACAAGCTGCTCTGCCCTGCAGGGGGAGATTCACACACTCCTGGCCTCCCGCAGCTCTCTGCTGCCTGGAGCCAGGTTTAAGGTGGAGCCACCAGAACTCTGCATTCTGGCTGCTCCTGATATTTTCAGGGGGACCCCTGGAACTCCGCATTCTGGTGCCTTCCTCTATTTTTAGGGGGGTCAGAAGGCTGCCTGCCTGCCTGAAGATAGGGGGCCCCAGAACTGTGTTCTGGTGCCTTCCCCCTTACTTTAACCTCTGCCTTTTCCCGAGCTTGCACAGCCTAGGTGGCTGGGCTGAGCAGGGAGGGAACTTTAACTCCAGCTCTCAAGGATTCTCACTGCACACTTTGGGTATTGCCATGGCACACCAGTGTGCCCCGGTGCACTGGTTGGGAACCACTGATCTAGATCACATTTCCCATCTTTATGTGTAAGAACGTCATGTGGGTTAGGCCACAAGCTAGACTAAAATAAAAGATATATCACATCTACTGCTTCCTCCCATCCACTAGCCTAGTGACCCTGGCAAAGAAAGAAATTAGGTTGATCTGGCATGATTTGTTGTTGCCAAATCCATGCTGGCTATTCTTTAGAATTCTATTGTTCTCCAGTGCTTACAAACTGACTGCTTCATGATTTGTTCCAGATATTAAAGATAAGCTGACTGGTCTACAGTTCTCCAGGTCCTCTTTGTTCCCCCTTTTAAAGACTGGTACTATGTTGGCCCTTTTGCAGTCTTATGGGCCCTTACCCATCATCCAGGAGAACTCAGAGATAATTGCTAACAGTTCCAGGATTGCTTCAGCTAGTTCCTTAAGTACCCTACGATGAATTTCATCAGGCCTTACTGACTTGAGTGCATCTAGCCTATCTAAATATTCTTTGCCTGATCTTTTCCTACTGTTGTTTGCATTCCTTCTCCCTTGCTGTTAATATCAATGTGTTGATAGACTGCTTAACATTAACCTTTTTTTGAACACTGAAGCAAAATAGGCATCAAACACCTCAGCCTTCTTGATGTCATCACTTAATAGCTCTCTTTCTTCAGTACATGGAGGATCACATTGTAATAGTTTAATTCATATCCCCACTGAGTTTTGCTACCAACTTAAATGGGGCCAGGAATTTACTGCAAGGAGTGAGAAGAATTATTTAGCATAATAAAGGGGGCATTAATCAGAAGGAATGCTATGAAATAAAGAAAGGTAAAATTTAGATTGAGTATCAGAAAAAGCTTCCTAAGAATGAGATCTGTTGGGCTGCAGAACAAGAAATTCCACACCCACTCACAGCCAGAATACATACCCTGAATATAAAGACTGCATTGACTTGTAGTATAATTAACAAAGAATTATATCACTGAAACAATATACACCAGTGGAATTGGACTCCACTTGAACAGATGAGAGCTCTTAACTTGCTACACTGAAAACAAATCATTTGAATCTGGCTAATTAGAATAAAACATGTAGTTAAAAATTATGCAAAGCTTAAAATATTTTAACTCATTTAAAATTCTGACAGCAAATTAGTAAATTACATCAATAATATCACATGACTGACTCAATAAATAGAAAAAATGGTATCTATTTTGTCAATAGGGACACTTCATACAAACTGGACACACAAGTAGAAAATCATAATGCTGGGTAAGGGATAATTAATTAATTTAAGCTTTGAGATAAGAGCACTAGGTCCTGCTGACCCTACATGTTAATCAGTTGATTGATTAATTGCTACAATCATAATAATTACAGGGTATAAATCTGAATACATTAAATGATAGTCTGTACTTAGAATAAAAAATGTTTTCAGTCTGCTTATCTTCCCCATTTCTTGAATCACAGACTTTTTTGTTTGTTTGTCATAAAAAAACTCTAATTCTTTTTAAGGTATCTTGGTGATGAGGTAAGTTTACATTCTGCTCATCCCATCATCAATTTTTGTAGTCTCACCTTACTCTCTAATGAAAAAAAAGTACATAAATGAAAAATAATTGATTATGCATAACACCCAGGCCTGCATCATCAAAAACTCTTCCTTAAAAGAAAACCAATGGCATAGACCAATATAGTAGCTGTATAGTTATATAGTGCCTTTTATCCTGAAATGCTTTAGAAATGGAATACTTCTTCTACAATTGAAATGCTGTAGCCTCTGAGGTGAAAGGCTTTAACTGTTCAATAGCATAGAAAAATACTACATCACAGTAAATAGACAGAAAATGAAGGATACCTGACTCTCTGGAAACTGAAGGGAAAATTTTAGTAGGCAGAATGCAGTAACAGGAGCTGAAATATGCCCAGGAAATGCTGTCAACAATTCTTTTAGCAAAAAATTCCTATGGGTTCTTTAATGATCACATCTCATCCAAAAGACAGAAACTTCAACCAGTAGTACCCTAATATAATGCCAAATCTACATAGAAAACTATTTACTAAATCAGCAGTGGTATTCCCTAGAATACCTACTTGGTCATCCATACAAATAATAGCAGTCTTACTTACAGATCCACAGACTTTAAGGTCAAAGGGACCATCATGATCACCTTGTCTGAACATCTGCACATTGCAGGTCACAGAACCTTGCCCACCCACTCCTATAATAGACCCAGACCCCTTGGATGATTTATTGAAGCCTTCAAACCATGACCTCAAATTACAGAAAACTGACCATTTACACTACTTTAAAAGTAACAAATGACCTGTGCACCGTGTTGCTGACCCTGCTTAGCTTGTGACATCTGACTGGGTTATGGCAAAACTAGAAGATATTCTTCTTACATCTGAATTCCATGAATTTTTGAGGCCCAGTGTTCTCTCTCCAACCATATTCAGGTTACAAGAGTTTCTCTTGACTTTAACAGAAGTTACTTATAGAGTCCTGAGCTCTCCCCATCCTTGCCTTTTCTCTGTACGTTTTGTCAGTAAACTAAATAAAGCTAGTTATGTTTTACAGAAGTAAATATACCATAAGACTGTATTTAAATAAAGGTATGGACCATAAAATCAATGTAGCTAAACTAATTAATAGAGAACTGTTTGTCTTTCTAAAAGCACATGTAAGAAACATTTCTGTGGAAGGAATCAATGTAGTTTCTTTTTCTTAGATGCAGCCTATCTGAAGTTCACCTGTAATATTAACCAAGAAGTGCTATCATTAAAAGAGAGCTAGTTTTAATTAAACAAGCAATGGCCCTTGAAGACTAAAAATGTATTTATTGCATGAGCTTTCATGGGAGAAAATCCCAATTTATCAGGTGCTTTTCAAAGCATCTGATGAAGAGGGATTTTTCTCCCACGAAAGCTCATGCGATCAATAAATTTGTTAGTCTTTAAGTGCCACAGGTCTCCTTGCTTATTTTGCTGAACTAGACTAACACGGCTACCTCTTTGGAACTAGTTTTAGTTATTAATTCAGAACAATCCAGTATTCTCCTGCCATAATTATCACTAATTAGTACTCTTAATAGAGAGGCTTGGAATAAAACAGCAGCCCTTACAAATGATTCCTGAAGATCAGGACTCAGGATCCTTGGAGGCAGTGATAAATAGTTATTTTGCTGCACCTGTCCTCTGGGTAAACCACCACAATCTGCAGTGCTGTCAGCCTAGCACTTTTAATACGTGCTACATTCACGTGTTTGGGCCTGATTTTCACTCATATCAAGGGCCCTTTATACACTCTTGAAGTCATAAAAAGTCTATACAATGGAAATTAAATTTGCTTCCACTTCAAAATCACTCTACAAAGTACCAGGGCCTAAAGTACACGAGAATCAGGCCCATTTATGTTTTTTAAAAGTCATCAGCTTCATTTTCGTAGTTTTTGGGCAAGGAACTTTGGGACAAAGGAACTTAAGCATGGTAATGTTGAGTGTTACCACACCTTATTTCAAAGCCCTTAGAAAACCACTGGAATTCACAAAGTCTATCTCCATGCATAATGACTGGTAAGAGACAGGTACCTCACAGTGGGCTTCACATAAGCAGCGCAGTAGGAGCTGTCAAGCAAAATGCTGTGCCTAGCCCACCCCTCTTTGGAGACAGGCACCTAAATCTGGGCTGCAGGGAGGAAGTCACTCTGCCGGGTATTTTCGACTGCACTTCCATCTTGCTTTAGCAAGAATCCCAGCAGAGCAGGCAGAGGACAACTTTCCTCAACTCTTAGTCCAGCACTTGGGATGCTCACCTGGGATATGGGTGACACCCATGGGTCTCACCTCCACCAGAGTGGCAAAGGGAGCTGAGCAGGGTTCTGCCACCCCTTCAGTGAGTACTCACCCACAGCACTACAGGAAATTTTGCTGTGGGGTGCTCTCACACACTCCTGTTGAAAATGTTCTGTTGTGGATGTATAATTTAAAAAAAAAAGTCACTGAACTAGTGGGACCGGTTCTTGAGTTTTCAATGTCCAGGGCCATCAAGGACCAGGGAGGTCTGGGGCTACCCACCTTTGTGGCCCCCCCCCCATTCCAGCCCCATCCCTGCTGGGGTTTGGGGGCCAGGCGCTCTGGGACCGGCAGCCAGTGCTGCAGAGGGGGTGTGGGGCCCTGTCAGTGCTGCCATTGGCCAGCATGGCTGTGGGGTGGGGTGGAGAGCATGGGCTATGCTGCTGGGAGGAGCTGTGGGGAGGAGGGCCAAAGGCTGTGGGGAAGCGTAGGCCAGCGTAGGCCAGCATAAGCCAGCGCTGCTGCTGGTGCCAGGAGAGGGGCAGACCACCTGCCAGCAGCCACCACTCAGGACAACTGGGATGGATTTTGGGGGGGCTGCAGGGGCTCTCCTTCAGGCCAGGGCCAGGGGCTGAAGCCCCTAAAGCCCCTGCCTTATTCTGGCCCCACCAACGTCTCAGGCCAGTGCCTTTGACACTAAGATAAAAGTTACAAGGAAAGTCATCTTTCTCCTTCAGCTTGGCAGTTTTGTGTAAACTTGTTTATGAGACCTAATGTGGTAGACAAGGTCTGAACACACCTATTGGATCAGGCCCAGCAGGCAAGTCAGGCAGAGGAACAGCTGTCTTCCCCTGGTTTGTGAATCACTCTGAAGCTCAAGTGTGCAGACAGCTAGCATGGACTGCTGTTTTCATTTTCAGAGATAGAAACATAAGTGTTGAGGCAATTTATGCTGAAAAAAAATATAGGTGTTAAGTTAGTTTAGGTGCCTACAGTGCTCAGGGGCAGATGGTCAAGGGCTCTGTGAATCCTGACAGAGCCAAAATCTGGGATTTAGGCACCTAAATTGTCAATTAGGTACCTAAGTCCTTTTCAGAATGTAGCCTGTCATGTTATTTCAGAACAAATATGTCAAGGTTTTAAATAATTATTCTAAAGCTATATTTTAGGGGGAAAACACAACCTAATTAAAGCTTTTACACTAAAATCCATCTGATATTGATTTAACTTTGTAGTTTTGGGATTTTAAGGAGCATTATTTTCCATAGGTGATGCTCAAGTTGCAATTTTGTGTGTTCAGTTTTGTACTGATTTTTGGTAATGAATAATGCTAAAAATGTTTTGAGAATAATAAAAAAAACATATAATTCTTTTAAGGATAAACTGCAGCAATTTTGTGCAAAGAACTATGCAGTTAAGCACGTCACTGAATGAATGAACTTTTATAGTCTTTAAAGGGTTATCTGACCTTCTACTTCTACAGCTTGCTTGACTCAAAGTTACAGCACTAGAAGAGATAACAGTGAAACTGTACTATAAAAATAAATTACTATCATGAATATTAAGCAACAAGAATATAATAAACATGACTGCTTACATGATTCTGATTTACTGACACTGATTTGATTGTAAATTATCACACAAAGCACTCATTCTAGTTGTTCAGGAACATGTGCAAAATAAAGCTTGGTGGACAGTTCCCGGAGACCTTGACATCTGCCTCGGAATTCATACTTCATTGTTACTGGTGCCTGATTTCTTACATAGTACAGTGGTATAATTTACTTCCTCTTGCCATGAGTTTTTTTCAATGCCTGATTGTCTTTAACAGTATTTTTTTTTTTTTAGACTTGCACAGTTTTTAAAACTACTATCATGGAGGTTGAGCTTTGACACAGTGGAACAAATCCAGCTGCAAAATCTCCTAAAGGCTATTCATGCTTGTTCTGTTAAATAGTGCTCACTTTGAGTCAAGGAGTTTCATTACTATATTTATGAACCTTTTGGCACTAGGAGTTATGATTTCCGAATGCTAAGCATTAATGCATTTTCCATCAGTGTTTGGCAATGGGTGCTCTGGATCACCGGTTAAAGACAATAGAGAAGATCTTTATTTCCAAATAGAAATCGTGTGTGCATTATAATGTTAGAGGTATGCTGAGCCACTATCAGATAACGGCGGTAGGCAGCAAACTACCACAGTTGCTAACTAATGGGAATGGCAGGCATTAAGAGTTTTCAACATTAAAAGCCTAGTGCCTATATTCTGGATCAGATATTTGTTATCCAAATTGATGGAGAGTATCTCATCTGAAAATAGGATTATTCTCCTTTAAATTTTAAACCCTGCTTTGTGTTTATGTGGCTTATATCACTTCATGACATGGTGTGTTATGTCAAGGCTAAGATTATTTCTGGTGATTTCTGAGACAGAAATTCCTCATTTTGCTTGTCATCAGCCTAAAGCATATGCTAAAAGACTCCATTTTGAAGTAGTGATTCACAAATACCATCAACAATAAGGGATAGTTACAGCTTCAAAGAAAAAACATTTATCTTGGATCAAATCCTACTAACATTTCACTTGGTGGTTACTGTCTCCACAGTCTTGATAGCTCTCTGCAGAGGGTTTGTGCTTGCACAGTGGGCCAGGTTTTTTCTATGGTAATACACTTAAACTTGCATGCTGGAGTCTGAGTGCATGAAGTGTTCCCAATCTACAGTATGAAGAAAAATGAGCAAAGAACTCAGCTGCAGAACATGTGGGTTCTGGGTGAATGTGAAGCTCCAGATGCAAATCAAACATAAGCAGAGAAAAACAGCATTCTAAATGTAGCACTTGGTAGCCACCAGTTGGAACGGCAGAAGCTGACGAAGTTGGCTGTTGGGCAAGCCCTAACTGCTTCTCTTGATCCTTCCCCCCTTTATTTCGTTTAGGTAAACAAAAAGAGTTGCTGATACTTCTATGTTTGCTTACATACCCTCAACATTCACCTTAATCTTGTATCACAGGGTTAGCCATGTTAGTCTAGTTCAGCAAAACAAACAAGGAGTCCTGTGGCACCTTTAAAGACTAACAAATTTAATTATCACATGTGAAGTACAGCCTGGATGGAGCTACTATAAAATGGGTAAAAACGTGGTTAGCTATCTGCTCCCAGAGAGTAGTTATTAATGACTCACAGTCGTGCTGGAAGGGGACAATGAATGGGGTACCACAGGGATCAGTTCTGGGTTCAGTTCTGTTCAATATTTTTATCAATGATTTAGATAATGGCATAGACGCTATGTCTACACTAGGGGCTTAAGTCAATGTCAGGGGGCTTAAGTCAACTTAAGCCAACTTAAGCAACTCCCTGGCCACATTTGGAGTTCACTAATTCAACTTAAGCACTTGCTTAAGTCGACTTAATAAGTCCTGCCCTTAAAGTTGACTTTAAGGGTTAAATTGACTTTATTAAGTTGACTTAATACAGTGTGTCCATTAATTCCTTCCAGTTTCTATGATTCTATGAGCTTTTGAGGGAGAAAATCCTACTTTGTCAGATGCTTTGAAGATAAGTTCCCCATCTTCAAAGCATCTGACAAAGTGGGACTTTCCCCCATGGCAGTTCATGCAATAAATAAATTTGTTAGACTTTGAAAGTGCCATAGGACTTCTTGTTTGTTTAGCCTTGTAGGCACTCAAGTGTTTTTCTCAAGAGTCTCCCGTTGCTCTCAACAGCAGCTGCAACAGTTGTTGCTGGACAGGACAGTTTGGTTGCATATTTTAGTTTTTTTCACAGTTCACACTCTTTCTGAACCCATAACAGCCATCATTTACATGACACCTTGGTTATGCACTAACTCCAGCCATTCTACCTTTTAGTAACAATGTTGTGTATGTCATTTCCTTATTGCCATGTGAACTTTAAAGATGTCTCCATTAGTTCACTGTACTAACCAGACTGGGTTATATCACCTTGGAAGATGGTTTCTTTTTGCTTTTGAGCCAAGAGTCCTGTAATTATCAGTTATGAAGGAGCAGCGAGTTCCACAAGGACCTATGCAGTTGCAACTAAACCCTACTAATCTTATCTTATCTTTTAGGCTATTAAGATCTTCCACGTTTACATGCCCACTTTGCTGAGATCATTTTCTTCTAATAGTTGAGTAAAAAACATTCTTATGGTAAGCATCAGCATGTAGATTTTGTGCCTGGACTGGTAAAACTGTATGGTGATTTGCAAGGCAGCACGGTTTGCATGCATTATTTTGCTTGATAAGGGCTAGACTGTGAACCCCTTAGTTGCAATGGTGAGCAATTGCCAACAAGAGCCGTATCAGTGAGATCACTTTTGTGAGTAACTATTCATCAAAGTAAGTAATGGGTTTTCCATTGGGGGCTACTATAGACAGCCTACATGAATCAAATGGGTTAAAAGACTTAGCTTTTCATATCTAAGAGGGTCAAACTGGAACTGTTGGACTTTTTGGGAAGAAATGTTATTTTATTAAGTTTTAAGATAATAGATATTTCAAATGTAATACTTGGTGCTCAATGTGCCCACTTACACAGAAGTACATTTTAACAGAAGAAAAATACAAGTGCACTGCAATTAATTTGTGCTGAACAGGTTGGCTCTGTATTGCACGTTGACTGCCATCACTTTAAAATGTAGTCTTGTGGCATTAGTTAATTCTTCCATTCTCTCACTTTTTCTTACTCTTGTCTCCTCTTTTCAGCTGTCATTCAGTATAGCAGGTGCACTACAGCTGCCAAGGAAGCTTTTCCATGGCCAGATTGTCAGGTTTTCCAGCAGCAGGTTTCCATAATTTGTGTCCCTCAAGAGACAGTATAAACCACATTAACTTTGACTGAACTCTCTCCCATTATTGGTATGAACACTGAACTTGCCCTCACCCTTAAATACAGTATCATTTGACAAATGTTTCATGCAAACATGTTTCAAACTATGTTCACTGTATGTATTCTCTGTAGTACTTATTATTGTGTGATCACCTACCCTAGCAACATAGTATTATTTTTTCTCCTTAATTGGGTGATGCTATAATAAATGAACAAGTTCTGACTAGGTCGCCTGAAGTTTGATTCTCTCAGGAAAAAAATGGGACTAGCTGGTGGAGTTTTTAAAACATTTAAACTCTTTTTTTCTTTATTGGCCACTCAACTCAGCTCTCATCCTAGGCTCACTTGTACAAAAATGACACTGTTGCAATGTTTTATTGATTTGAAAGTAATTTTCTCCTAGCAGACTTGCACAAAATAATTGGGTTTGACGCACGCCTACATGGTTCCATCCACTAAAGGTATTGCCAGAGCCTTACCATGTTTGCTTAACTGCAGTTTTACCAGGTCTGTAAGTCAGGGGAAGACTGTGAAGGCTGCAGTCACATATCCTATTACAGCTGGTGTAAATGGATAAAGCCCAGATTCTGGTCTCATTTGCCAGAGACCAAACAGGTCTAGGATAATGAGCAAAGATAGACATAGCGCCTTTCTCTGATATCCTCAGACACTGTACTTAGCCCAGCCCAGCCAGACCAAAGGATCAGGAATATTTAAATTTACTGGCCTCCAATTTTCAATAAACCATCATTATTCACCACAGTAAATATCATCAGATTAGTTAAATCTCAGTGCAGGTAGAAATATGCATTCCTGGGTCAGAGCCCCCAAACAGCTTTCACTTTGGGATTCTGGCCAGGGCCTGAGGCAGAACACAGTCACCATCTTGTGTTACTTAGCAGTACACCCTATACAACAGTATTTCACACATAATATGCTGGGACTAGGACACCACCATCTCCTACATGACAGGGAGTTATTCAGACAAAAGAGAAGGGCATGACATTGAGATCCAGCCAATTCCTTTGACCTATGTCATTTTTTGCTCTCACAGCAAGTTCCTTTTTGCTAAATAAACAAGGAGTCCTGTGGCACTTTTAAAAACTAATACATTTATTTATCACATGAGCTGTCATGGGAGAAAAAGAAAATCCCACTTCATCATCTTCAAAGCATCTGATGAAGTGGGATTTTCTCCCAATAAAACTCATGCAATAAATAAATTTGTTAATCTTTAAAAGTGCCATAGGACCCCTTGCTTGTTTTGCTGAACTAGGCTAACACAGCTACCCCTTTGAAACTTCCTTTTTGCTGTCCCTCCCAGTTCTCTTCTGCTCCAGGCCCCCTTCATCTTCTCCATAGCCAGGCTGTGAGTGAATGTGCAGCAGTCTCCAAGGGAGGTTAAATTTTGTAATGATGGGATTCTGAAGATGTGGCTCCGTTAGCTGCTTTCCCTCAAGCCATTATTCCTCCAGACCTGAGCATTGCTCCCTCAGGGGTGGAAGCTGCACACACTGCTGATAATGAGCTTTTCAATTCAGTCTCCAGGTGAGTGCGCAATGCTAAAGTGACCACCAGCCCTCATCAGAACTTCAGTTTACCTAGTTCACCAGTTTTCCACAAGGGTTGCAGGGTGCAGGAATTTCATCATGGCTAATAAATGGTTCCTAATCCTTTTGGTTCCTTTTTTCTTCCATAATGGGCTGCCTCAAACGTCTTTCCCTCTTTCTTCTTCTGGTCTCACAATGATCCACCTACTATACTAATCCCACAGATAAAAAATTCAAGGAGTCCTCTGGCACTTAAAGACTAACAGATTTTTTTATCGCATGAGCTTTCATGGGAGAAAATGCTACTTCATCAGATGCTTTGAAGTGCCACAGGACTCCTTGCTTTTTTTGCAGAACTAGACTAACACGGCTGCCCCTTTGGAACTAATCTCACAGAAGAAATTGTTAGTGGGCTGCTTTTTTTTTTTTTTTTTTTGCTTCTTCTGCCCCCTCCCAATTATTTTCTTAATCACAAATCAAATTTAGGCTACAAAACCAAAATCCATTTTCTATGAATGTTTGTATGGACAAAATTTCACTCTGCCAAATATTTGTGAAAAGTGAATATAACAGATATACAATCTGAAATCTGGTGTCTTATTCACTGTAACATTTATAAATATTTTCCTTGATTTTTGCTCAGTTTTACACTGTGTAACCCCACAGAGGGATCACTAGCAGACCAGGATTGAATCTGGCTGTAAACTAGAAAATGCTGTTCTAAAAGGCATATTTTTTTAAAAGGGAATTGAGGTACACTTTTCATACTGATATTTTTGGATCAAATGACATTCCCTCTAAACGGCCAGTCGCTGTTTCCTCCCCTTCACAGATATGGAATGCTCTAAATACAGCAATTCCACAGTGTGTAGGAGAATGGGAAAAACATTTAGTTTTATTAATGTATAAAAGTGTATGACATGTAATAGATTGTCCAACTGACAAAGACAACGATAGAGACAGGATTAAAGCTGAATGAGATCCTGTGAAAGAATAGCCAGATTTAAGATTTTGGAGGAAAGGCATAATTCAGCACAATCCTTTCTATTAATGCCTGCCTATCTACAAATACTGGTATCAAGAGACTATCCTAGCCCTATGTCATGCAGTGAGTATCTATCTTTAAAGGGGTTCTCATTGAACAGATTATTACAGATTGGGGTCCAGTGATTTATTGGCTAAGCATTAAACCATTCATTAAACCATTCAAAGACACCTGTGCAAGCCAGTTGGCTGTAGTCAATTATTGTTTAACATTTAATTATGAATATAATTAGCATGAGTTAAGAGACAGGCCAGGCACCAGCAATAAAATATCCAGCATGCTAAAAACAACACCAATAACAACAACCCAGAACTACAATAACAAAATATACAAGAAATTGGTGAGAATATGCCCCTGCTGTGCAAACTTTTATGGAAAAACAAAATCTATGCTGAATATAATTTCTTTTTAAATGTTGGGTGTCGTGGTACAGTGCTGCAGGGAATATCTTAAAAGTCTGCCCTAAGTTGAGAGTTCTAGTTACTATAAGTACAGTTTAGAATTTTTTTTTTAATTTATCTCATTTTTATGCAACTTGTTACCAAGAGATTTTTTACATTTAACATTCATTTTCTGTCAAGTATCTCTGGAGCTTTGCATCCCTTGGGTCC
The DNA here is from genome assembly GCA_007922195.1 of Podocnemis expansa. Lineage (NCBI taxonomy): Eukaryota > Metazoa > Chordata > Testudines > Podocnemididae > Podocnemis > Podocnemis expansa. The sequence continues at coordinate 23,066,120 of ML681984.1, read as the reverse complement.
TTTTGAAGGGTGATATAACCCATTGCATGATACCCCCCCAAAAAGCTTGCTTCAGGGGTTGCATAAAGTCTATAGAAAAGAAAACATTTATAAAGTTGCTGGGCTCATTTTTCTCAAAAATCTTAGCTGTACAATATTTGCAGCTTAGCTTTGTTCTAACAAAAGAAATGAAGTAGTAAAATATTATAAAATAACCCTTTTAAATGGTGAATTTTCATGCTCAAAAGCAAAAACCAAAGCAAATAACTAACATCCTGAGCCAGTTTTAGTTTTAGACAAGTATTATGCAAGCGTCCTGCTTATAACTACTCTGTATAATAGATAACAAACCTGACATGCAGCACTTTTTTAAAAAAAATTTCTCTTCACACCTGTAACCCCTCTGTGTGCAAGAAGGGAAATTCTGTGTTAGCTGTGAATTTTCATTCATAGACCTCCATGTGAGACATTCCTCACACTGGGCAGTCTAAGTCTCCATGACAAATAGAAGCAGACCAAGTCTTTGCTTCCTAGTTCATGAGTTAGGCAGTACTGGCTATTGGTTTTGAATAGGTGCTTGTTGTGTTATGTTTTGTGTGTGAATGTTGAGTTTGAGGGGCAGTTCCAGTTACATGTATGCTGGGTCAGAGAACTATGACCTCAGGGTAAACAATAAGGTGATTATAATCAGTGTGACCTGTCCCTTCACAGTCTTCCTTTACCAACTTTACTGTCAATGGTGAGGGGCGAAATGGTTTAAATGAGGCCTTTTAGCCCCTCTCTGAGACCAGGGAACTACAGCCTTCGCTTTTGCGGCCTCTTTCTCACACAGCACCTCTTACGATTTTCCAAATTAACTTGGATGCAAACAGGTTTATCAAAAGGATACACCAAAAAGCTAGATAATCTAGAGAATGCCTCACCTTAGTTGTAAATGTATCTTTTTGAGCCAGCTGACTGTGGTGTTCCATCGTGACGTAGCTCCCTGAGGAACATAGTGACAGCTTCTGCCTAGGATATGAACACAGCTACTTTGTGAAGCAGTGCTAAAGGTTTTCTGCTGTCTTAGCAGTTCTAAACACCATATAGTGAAGAACCAGCTGCAAGAAGTTGGGGAGTGAGCTTGATGGGTTCATTCCATGAGATATGTCACCCTACAGAAGTGTTCTCCTGGTATCTGTATTGATGATCAGTTTCTATGAACCTGACATCAGATAGCTGTTAATGAATATTAAGAATTAAATAACCAAGAAATGCTAGCATTGGATCTAAATGAAGATCTTTATATAATGATTGAATGCAGTCGCTGACCAGAACTGAAGCAAGAATTACACTAGCTGAACACCTGCAAGACATACTGGCCCAGGAACTGTGTCAGAGATTTTATCTTATAAGAGTCATTCTAATGTCTGGCAAATCAGACACTACCTTCTTCCATCTCTTTTATGAAATAAAGATAGTCTTGGATGATAACTTAGATGCTGGTTTTGGGAGAGCTAAAACTGGCCTTTCAACTTGTTCCCTCTAAGCCCTCTTTCTGAAGTCTTTTAATGATAGTTGCTGGGTCCTGTGTAACATGATGAGGTTGTCCAAACAAAGGTAGACATGTATCCCTTTCACTTGAAAGGAGGCGATTGTAGATACTGATGTAATAAAGAGTTCCAAAAAGATAGTAGCCAATTTCAGAATGTCTGTTGTAGCAGAAAATAATGTACCACCCATTGTTTCTACACAAACATATGTTCAGTAGATTTCCAGGTGGTTTACTTCCATGTTCTGAAGTTTCGGGAAGAAAATATTGTAACGATGGATTCCACATGGAGTATTGATCTCCTTATGGACTTTTTGAGAGAGCTGAGTTCTAAAATATGCAGAATACAATTGTTTCTCTTTTGTATAACAAAGGCTCTTGTGATCTTTCCAAAATAAGTGTCTCTTGATGTAAATGGTTCTATTGTTCCAATGTATAAGAAAGATATATACTATTGTATCTTTCATCTTCTGATGCCAGGAAGGACTTTTTAAAAAGTTGGTATATTTTAATTTACTTTAGGGAAAAGAGAAACATGTCTCTGGGCCAATAAATGAGTATCTTTCCCTGATTATCTCAAACACCTATTTTCATTCTCACATTCAGGTTGATTCTTAAGTGCACCCTTATAGAGTATATGTGGGTGAGGGAGGAGACATTCCCAGATTCGGGGAAAACGAAAATCAGGAGAAGGTTTTGGAGTTGGATCGTTTTCCAAAGAATCCCATCCTGGGTCTTCCTACTATCAGAAAGGGCAGAAATGGTCTTCTTTTCAGTTGCAGTCTCTGTGAAGGAACTGATCAGAGCAGTTGCTTCAAAAGGGGGACTTGCTGAGATAAGGTGGTTTGAAGAGTCATTGGAAAGAGATCTAAAGCCTCAGTGACTGCTTTGTCTTTATCTTCCCAAAGAGCTTACTAACAACATATTTAAAAGGACATCAGATAGTATCCTACAATTCCAGTTTCTTCAGGAGGAGTCTTGGCTGCTCTTGGAAGATGCCCTTGGAGGTTTTGAATGAGTTTGGAGCCTTTTTTTAAAAAAGTTGTTAAGTACCGTTTAGTCATCTGGTACAGAAGTTATTTAAGTGATAGATTACATATTGCAGTTAGTAGTTCTGCATTTTCATAGCTGAGTTTCTCCAGAACCCTTTGCATGTTTCCCTGAGTAAAATAGTATCTACTTTACAATTTCCTGTGAGAAACCTAGAGGATGAAAGGAGATAGATTTTTCACCTAATGAAGAGAATCTGAATCACTGCATTCCCATGTTACCTGGCTCTTGACAGAGGAGGGCACAGAATATGTAGTGAACTCTAGTTACTGGACACAAAAGGCTCATTAGTGTCAGAAAGATCAGAGGAACTGGCACCTTTCATGATGCCTGAGGCTTTGCCGACAGAACAGTTTATAGGAATGGGTACATTTGGGGCCTTAACCACCTCAGCACAGTTCTTCCCTACATGCTGAAGGGGGACAGGAATTCCTTTCTCCTTGTTGCTTTAGGAAACCTTGTCTCCGCCGATTGTAATAAGTATCCCATGCTTAGGAGAGAGGTAGAGGAGCTTTTGAAAAACTGACCCTCTGTTTCATGCTAGTGGTTCTGGCCTGGTCTAAGTGAAGGGAATTTCCATGTGGCCTGCTTTCTGTCTGCCATTTCACAGGGGTGAGGTGAGGTGAGGTGCTGTCCCTTGACCCTCCTCAAAAAGCCAAAAGGTTTTGGTTTCTTAGTTTAACAGCTTTGAGAAGAAATACTTTAAGCCAATGAAGCCACTGAGAGACGTTTAGGTAATAGTCTTAAAACATTCAATACAAGCTCTCCTCCAAAGGGAGCCCTGGAATCTGCCCTGTGATCCATTTGGAAGCAGATAATTCTGGGGAGTTCATCCTGAGTTCACCCAGACACAGAGCAAAGATCTGTCCTGCCTCTATTGCCATGGAGATGGAGAACACCCACTGTGAAGACTGTCTGACATGAAGGGAACAGAGAACACATTATATCAGTGGTCCCTTATTTTAAAACAAGTCTCAAGTCCCAGTGAAAAAAATATCACTTTAACCCATAGTACTATTCAATACTTGGGATGAAACCATGGCTCCATTGAAATCAACAACAAAACTCCTACTGATTTCACTGAAGCCAATATTTCACCCTCATTGTTTTAAGACCAAAAACAACATTAAGGCATTGACAAGTTCCAAAGGGGTAGCTGTGTTAGTCTCGTTCAGCAAAACAAACAAGGAGTCCGGTGGCACTTTAAAAGTATAACAAATCTATTTATCACATGAGCTTTTGTGGGAGAGCATCTGATGAAGTCGGATTTTCTATCATGAAAGTTCATGTAATAAACAAATTCTTTAGTCTTTGAAAGTACCACAGGACTCCTTGTTTATTAAATTATAGGGTACTTTTGCAAATGATGTATTATTTTTAAATTCTGGTAATACAACTTGTTTCTCTATTGTATTATTCCAGTGTTTTAAAAGAACATGACTTTTTGGATTTTGAGATTGCCAGCTAGGACCAAGGGACATCAATTCTCCAGTCAGCCAGAATTACTAATTTTAAAATCTAATTTTCTTCAATAACTAAAACAGTTGACAATAATATATCATGTTCAAAATACCAAGTATCCATCTTACTAAGTGTTCTTATGTAATAGGACTATGCTGAGTACTGTACGGTGAACAGTAATGACATTGTGAATTTAAGTTAGTTTGCACAGAAAAGACACTTAGAGATATAAGGTGGTGTCTTGTTATAATTGGCAGGACATATGTCCAGTCATTTGAAGAGAGTGTTAATGGTCCATAGGAGCAACTAAGCCAAAGGGGAGAAACACATTAAAGGATGGTCTACTCTGCTCTACACAGTTTTGTCAACAAAAGTCTGCTTTTGTCAATCAAACTGATGGAGGTGTATACACTGAAAAGCTCCTCCCTCCATGTGTCAACATAATAAAACCATCTCAATGAGAAGTGTAAGACCTGCATCTTGGTAGTTAGGGCAATGTAGTGTCAGCGTAGACATTGAATTCCTTACACTGGCTTCTGACCATCATTCTTGTCAACTTCTTGGTTCCAAGAGCTGTGAAACTGACATGAAAGCTGGGCAGCTAAAGTCCAGCTGCCCCACATTCCCCTGGAGAAATGAGCTGGAGAGCTGGCAGTGGGGTGAGAAGCCCCAGTTGGCTTTCCCTGGTTCCTATCAAGGAACAAAGAAGGGAGAAGACCTGGATTACTTGTCTGCCTGCTCCTCAGTGGCACCTGAGCCAGCTTTGTTAATTTCATGTAGGTGCAAGAAGCTGGGGCAGCTGGATCCTGCTGTCTGGCTTGAAAAGCCTCAGGCAACTTCCCCTGGCTCCCGGTGTGGAATGGGGATGGGAGAAGCTCTGGGTGACTTGCCCCACCTCTCAGTGGGGAAAAGGTGGAGGGAAACCATAGGCAGCATTGCCTGGCTCCCAGAAGGGGGAGAACAAGTAGAAAGGGGTATCCTGCCAGGAGTCTGTGGGGCACCCAGACAAGGAGTTGCCAGTGGAGCTGAGATACCAAGCTCTCAGGTACAAACACTGTACCTCTTTGGTTGCGGGAAGCTCTCCTGGTCAGGATACACACCACCAAAATAAGAAGGGTAGTGTGGTCATCAGCCACCACAGTAATTAATGTAAGTTGAACTAACATAGGTCAGCTTATCTTTGTAGCGTAGACAAAGCCTATGGGACTGTAGATGGGAAGCCTATAGCAAATCATAGTTTCATTCAGAGTATTGAAAGAAAGAGCAGATTAAAATTGCAGAGTCATCCAGAGATACTTAAAATACCAAATAGCCTGGGCCTGGATTAACTCTCCTTCTCAAAAATGTTCCTTTGGTAGCTACAGAATGCTATATAAATAGCAAGGGAGTTTGATGCAAAACTCTTTGTCACTCCTCCATGGAATTCATCACAGTCTTGGTCTCAAAAAAAGGGAGAATGAACTTGTGAGAACCTGGCTGGTTCATGCTTATAAGGTTCACCCACTTCATAGTTGAGACTGAATGCATGAAACCATGGTAAAGTTAAGATGGCATTAGTTATAGAGCTGTCCTTTTTATTATGCGTATTTCAAATTTAAATCTGTAATATGGTTGTGGCTCAAGACCACAACTATTCTTTGTAATGAAATTGAAACAGTCTTGAAAATAAGAACAGATGAAGAATGAATAATGCTGAAGATGCAGAAAAACTGAAAACAAGAAAAAGTAAATAAAATTTGATTTGATACCATTGAGAACTAATGAAAACATAATAGGTAAGAGGATGGAAATATTTTGAAGAAACCCTAGACAAAGATTAAATAGACAGTGACATTGGTAAAAAAATAAATAGTTCTTTAAAGACTGAAAACTCAAACCTTTTTATTGTAATAAAAAAGAGCTGTGATCTGTTTCTTAGAAATAACTCACCCATTTTATGCTATTTCTACGGCCCCTACTACCAAAGTATCTAAGTGTGTCACAACAGTTAGTGCATTTTTCTTCACAACACCTCTGTGAGTTTTGGAAAGTTATTTTACAGATGGAGAGTGGAGGCAGTTCAAAGCACTCTGAAGTTAGTTCAAACTAGCAGTGTTTTTTAGTTCAAGCTAACTTTTTAGTTTGAACTTGCCATACTTTTTTTAGCTCTAACTTTTTAGGTCAAACTAAAAAACATAGCTCGTTCAAACTGAAAAAACGCAGTTAGTTCGAACTAACCACTAGTTCGAATTTATTTAGTTCAAACTAGCATGACTACATTGTGTTAGTTTGAACTAAAGTTTGAAATAAGTTCAAACTAAGCAGTTAGTTTGAACATATCATTCAAATTTTTTTAGTTCAAACTAGGCAAAGCCTAGTGTAGACAGGGACCAAATTTGCCCTGATTAAGCCTTCTTAATCCAGATTAATTTGATAGTCTGGAGATTCAAGAGCAGATTTAGATTTTGAGCTGCCACTTTAGGACCCTCAATGCAAAACTTAAATCTTCAGAATCTTTGTTCAGTTCAGCCTGAATTCCCTATGTGCCAACATTTCTTCCAGTGGGAATGCAACACAGTGATCTAAGACCTGCAACCACTTAGTTGCTTGGTGCTGAAGGGCTAATATGCACTTAAAACTTACAGTTGTATCGGTATACTTGCATAGCTGCATTAAGTCGCTATGAGAGAGCGCTCCTGCTGACATAATAAAACCATCTACACTAGCATCAGTAGCTATATCAATGAGAGATGCTCACCCACTGACACAGTGCTTTACACACAACTGCCAGAGCTGCCCTAGGGGGGATCTCCCCAGGCCCGCAGTTCTGTGCCCCCCCACTGCTGTGCTGTTTCCCGCGCCTCCTGCCTTCAGCAGGAAGCCAGAGGCAGTGGGGAAGGACAGAAGCATGGAACCTGGCCTCTGGGCTGGCCCTCCCAGGTCCCAGAGGAGAAGTGGCCAGCCCAATGGAGGGGCAGGAGCGCATGGCCCTCCACATGCTGACTGACCCTGGGCCCCACACCCTATAGGGATGGCCTTGAGAAGTGCTGATGCCACAAAAATCTTATGTCACTCAGGCATGTGGTTTTTTCACACCTCTAAGGGATAAATGTTTTGCTGGCAAAAGTGCTAGTGTAGAAAAAATCTAAGATTGATGGGATTCACTCACTGGGTATTTTCCCTGATTGCTCATCTGCAAGGCCAGATCTGGCAGGTGAGATGAGAGTATGGCCAACCCACACAAAGCAATTCTAAGCTAGTTGCCTAACTACTGGATCATCCTCCCATCACACAGACACTGATTGGACTACATAGTTACATGTGGACACATTGATGTCCATGCATCTGTCCTCTTATAAAGATCTAAGTGTAGTATTCTTTAGCTGAAATGATACCAGGCAGCGGCCATGATAACAAATATTTCTAGGTTTGAACTCATTCTTTTGGGTTATACAGCAAATGTCAATCATTATACCACATAACCAAACACAAAGGACAAAATAAATTTTTCCTTATATCTTTTCACAGGGCAAATTAACTATCCAACTAAAGATGTGTGAGTGTATCTACATTGGAAGCTCTGTTAAGTCAATCTCTAAGAAGGTCAACTTTAGGTCAATTTAAAGTCCACCTTGTTAAGTTGAGTTAGAGAGTCCATGCTGAAAACTCCTGTCAGCTCCCTGCATCCACACTGGCAGGTGGCTAGGTCAACAGAGGAGTGGTGCATTGTGGGTAGCTGCCCCTGGTGGCCAGAAATTCTGGGAAGGGGCCTGGAGGCCAATGAGGTTGACTTAAGGGCTTTCCCTGTCTACACTGTTTTAAGTTGACTTAATGAGGTTGATTTCAGCATTAAGTCGACCTTAAGAGGTGGTGTTATTAAGTCGACTAAAGGAAATGCTAAGTTGATTTAATAAAAGACCAGTGTGGCTGCAGGAGTCTGCAGGTTGACTTAATCTTCCTTAAGTCCACCTAAGGCTCCAATATAGATGTACTCTGTGTGCTACTTGGAGACAGATTAACCCTTAAATGGATTTATTTTTTGAGCCTTCAGTGGACTGACAGAAGGCAGTACAAATTAAATCCACTCACCGAGGTGATAAAACATTCAAACTCTGGATCAGATTCTGTCATCCTTGCAAACGTTAAGCAGAATTTTCCTTTGCTTGCAATCCTGTGGAAATCCATGGGACTACTGCTGGATTTAAGTTCTATTTAATTTAAGTGTTGTACAACCTAACCTTAGCACTGTTATAACTACATCACATACATACACTCCATCTGTATACTTAGTGACATGGTTGTGCTGTGTGTAGGTGGAGCTCCAGAAAATCTTGTGTGTCTACAGCCCAGGTCTAGAGTAAGTAGAGTGTTCACTAGCCAGAGGCCTTGTGATCTTCCACTGCTTACTGCTTATAAATCCTCAAACATACTTCATATGGATAGAGCTTACCTACATTCATGAGGGAAAGGAAAACTGTATGATTCTATAATCACTCTGACTTAAATTCTAATGGTATGGGCATATCTCAGTTTGTTTATAAGGGAAATGGAATATTGAGAGACGATTCAAGGAATCTGACTGACTAATACACAGTCTAGTAATTTGCTGGTGCTATGTACATAGCAACTGAAGCTAAATGAAACCACATCATTTAGGAAAAAATATCCATAGGCTTACTATATAAGTTACTTTTCATTTGATGCTTAAAATAGTATTAACATAAGGATAGCATGAAAGTTCCTGGGAATTAACTTCTCCTGGCTAGTTGGCTAAATCCCCATGAAGTGTCCTGCTTCTTGATTATTCCCAGCTATTACAAATAACAGGCTTTAGATTACTTCATTTTCCTTATCAAAGACATGGCCATGCTCTGTGCAGGACCCAAATAACTGGTGAGATGGGGGTAGCTCTACATTACCTTGTCTCCTGTCATATTAAAGTTGTTTTGTCCTCTTATGTAACTTAGAAAGGCTGTTCCATGTTTGTCCTGCTGGGCCAGGGTCACCAGAATGTGCTGCACTTTAGCAAAAACCTCTGATGGAGACTAGGTGTCAGTGACGTAGGTCCAGCTGAGTCATCTTTTTGCCATGTTGGGACTTAGCATCAGGGGAGTTACACTAAGCCCACTTAAGACAGATTTCCATCAGTGTAGTGTTTACTGAGCAATGCAAACAAGCCAGACGGGGCATCCTCATGTCATTCTCACAGAAGTCAATGAGAATTTTTCAATTACTTTCAGTGGGATCATGAATGGACAGATCCCTGTGTTATCAAATGGATGATTAAAACCCAAACAAACAAACAAACAAAATAACCCACAATCCCAAACCACATACACACTTGATTAATTCTAAAAACAATAAAAAGGTCTCATTCAGGTTCTTTTTTGTTTGTTTTTTTGGGAGGGTGGGTTGGTAAACCTAGTAATATTTAGCTAATCAAAAGCATAGCTGCTTATAATGTGAAGGAATAGACACTGTGCTGGGTGAGAGCAGTGGGGCAGAAAAATACATTGATTAGATTTGATTGATTACAATACATAACTGGATTAGCTAGAAATCAACCTGAGGTGTAACAAAGGAAGCAAAAAGGACCAGGGATTACACATAGCAGCAAATAATGTTTTGTTTTGTTTTAATCAGACTGCTGGTATTTTATTCTCTGAAATAAACAGTCTTAAACCCTTTCAAAAATGTCTGATCATTAGTCTATCAACATGGATAGTGGCTTTCAGAATCATATTAAGAATTAATAATATTTAAAGGGACAGAATTCATTGATTTCTCATACATAAATACTAATACATCTAATGTGTCCCCTCCCAATAGGCTTCCGAATGCTAATTCACAAATTTATTGCTAGCTACCTGTTATTTTCAGCAATAAGAGATGGCAAAAATGAGCTACCAGAATATTTTGCATGTTAAGGCTACCACAGAGGCTGAGACCATAAGTTAATATGAAAAATGAGATCATGGCATCATAATAATGTGTTTCAGAGTGTGGTTTTGTTTTGTTCTGGCTCAGCTGAAGCATGAACACAAAGGACAGCAAGAGGTAGTGATAAGGGTGAAGAAAACCTAGATTTAGCCCCCAAAGAGCAGTATTATGAGAGGTTGTTTGCACATCAGAAAGAGTAAGAGATTAAAGGAAGGGAATATGTATTAAACACTTGACTGTGGAGTAATGTACATGGAATGTGAAGCAAAACGCATACTAGGTAGTGCCCCATGTGCCTACTATTTCCTATTGAAGCACCAATGATGCAGCATTTCAAGAGGACATAGCAGGTAGATGGGGCACAACTTGAAGTGCATGTTGGAATATCGGTACTTCAGAGGAGCATCTCTTCATTCCAATGCAGCACAGAAGCTGAAGCTTAACACAGTAGAGAAACGGGTATACTTTGTTTTTTTTCATCTTTGAGCATTACAGAGACTGTGAGATGCAGACCAAACCCCAGAAGACAAGTCCTATTTTTCTTGTGCTGTAAAAACAGATGATGGGGGGCCATGGGTTGAGCCTCCAAAAGTGAACTTTCATATAACACATTTTTCTTTGTATCGTATATTTAACTACAGGATATCTTTAAGGAACCAAGATGGAAGAGAAGGATTTCGAGAGATTTGTTCAACTTCATTATATCTGATGCTAGTCATGAAGAGCTTCAGTTGAACCTAAACACTCTTATGAACATAAAATCAAATTAAATAGCACATTAAGGTTTCCATATTCTCTGACTGGTACGCGTGCGCGCACAGCTCTCATTAGCAGTAATGGCAGTTATGCAGGCACGTCATTCCGAGAATGGATCCCTAAGTACTGTATTGTTTTTCCTGGACATTTTTCTTTATTGGACTTATTTAAGCTTCTGTTAGGCTTGCAAGCTTTTTTTTTTTTTTTTTAAAGGGGAAGACAAAAGAGAGAGCAAAAGCCCAAACTCAGAATGTTTGGCAGGCAATTTTTTCCCCAAGCTGTCACAATCTACAAAATGCATCCTAAGATATTAAATTTAGAGATGTGTTGGTAGCATGTAACCCCCAGCTATATGTACCAGAAGTTACTATGTGGTTTGAAATACTGGTTTTGCATGCATGAATCTTTATACAAAATTAATAATAAGTATGAAAAACTGAAAAATGAATAGCATTGCACTGTATGCATGGTGGTTGTAAGACATAGTATGCAACCTTGTGCAACCTGAGGTATGGATCTCATTCTGAATAAGACACAGACTGTTGAACTTTCCCCTCAAAACATCAGTAGATGCTTTGTAATTCACAAATATTAGTTCTGCAGTAAAGTGCTGTGTTTGGAGGTACACAGATGATCAGCGTAACATGTGTCTAGTGAAATGAAACAAAATATGAGCATTTTATTCCTTTCCTAAATGGATTTTACCCCCTTAAGATAAACTGCATATTTAGAATTTGTATATGACAATATAGTAATTTTTCTAGTTAGATAATAAAATGTTACAGGAGATTTAAAAAAAAATCAAAACCAGTAAAAAGACAGGATCAGAGATAATGGAAGGTAAATCAAATCTGAGATGTCTTTGTTCTTCCACTTTTTTTTCTTTTGGGTTATTGCTTTTAACTGCTAGGCTATTTCAATAGCTGCTACTGTATGCAGCAAACTTACTTATTGCCTCCAAAAACTGTTCAAAGAAGCGGTACGGGAACAGTGGCTCAGGCAGCTCTCTGAAAAACATCTTGAGTGCTCCGGTGACAACGTGGATGTCCTCCCACTGGCTGTCATCCAAATTCAGCTTCTCTTCTGGGAAAACACGAGGAGAAATGGAACAACTGGTTTTAATGAAACAATTACAAGACACTAATTATTATGTTAATGTTTGCCTACTATCATCAGCAACCGTTAACAGCCTTCTGCACCTAGAGGTTTGGTGCTGTGCGTATGTGTGTGTGTGCGTGTGTGTGTGTGTTTTTTGGTAGGAAGAGCACATTTGGAATGGAATACCATCTGTAGGAATGCAGCTGACAAAAAACAAGAAACACAAAGAGACAGTACCATTGACACAGTATGTCAGATACATTTATTCCCATAATGCTTCAGTATGAAAATTAGCATCACAGCTCAACATGATTCAAAGCTATTTGGTTTTGAGGCCGAGGGGCTAAGAGTTGCCAATGATGGCCGGCTCAAGGGACCGGCCTAAAGGCCTTGCTGAGCCAACAGGAGACATATGCTAAACATGGCAATAGAAAATGAGTTATTGCTTTACATGTGTTAGCCTTGCTATGTACAAGGGAATAATGGGTAACACTTTTCTCCTTTTTTGCCTGAATGCAATGTCAGTAAGGAATAGAATACTGTGAGAAAAAGGATATTAATTCCTTCTTACTGCTTCAAAAATATTTTGTTTGGTTTTCATCTCTGGGAGGAAGATTTGCCCAGCAACAATATTAGACAGACCCCTGTTGGCCTACCTAGGCTATGCAAAGCTGTCAAAAATGATAACACACTAAAGACAAACCACAAGTGCTCACAAAACCGTTTTTGCAAAGAACAAAAATGTTGTTTTTTTTTGAAGCTTGAATGTGCTGTGGAATTTAAATATAAAAGAAACTAAACACTATAATAAAGTTTCAAATGAAAACAAAGCAAGATTGGGTGATTATTATTCTATTTTTGTCGTCTTGTTATAAAAGTCTGGCACTATTAGAATACAATAAACAACTGAATCATTATCCATATAAAATTCTGTGAAAGTGTAAATCCCTCTAACAATTAAAATGATATATATTGTCAGCAAGTTCTGCTATTTCAAAACTCGATTTGTCTTTTTAAATATCTGGTGTAACTTTAACTTTTAGACAAGTTTTAGCCTGTATGTAAATCAAGAGATAACCACAAAAACTATCAAACAAAATCAAAACTTTAATTAAAACAACATCACCCTGGTAAGCTATACCAATATTTATTGAAATTGGATTTTTAGCAGTTCAATAGGACTCAAGTCCATCCTGTTTACCCAACTTTAACATTTTTATCATTCTGTTCTTCATATAATTCAATGGAAAAACTTGGACACCATTAATTTAAGTTCTTCTGATAGATTTTCTTTTTACAGAATCTGCTTTTGGGCAAAAGTTCAAATTCAGCATGCAAGTTTCTTGTATGTCTCTATAAATATTAATACATGTTTTACATAATATTGGACTCAGAAGGTGTCTGTAAATAAATTAATACACCCAGATCTCAATATCTAGTAATATGTTTTAATAAAGTTGAAACAGTGAATGTGTGCATATCATGTTTTTTTCTTCCCTTCTCAATCTTCTTTTTTTCAAAAACTTTGAATTCTTACCTTGACTATAAATAATGATTTGATCTGAAATGAATTAGCAGAAGAGACCTTGTTTAGACCACAAGGTCATATTTGATTGATCGTATTCTAACAATTAGCCTTTTATTTTGCCACAGACTATTGAAATAGATCGACAGCATCTTAGCAGGCCAGCTTTAAACAGTCAACTGTTCACAATAGCATCAAAAAGAGAGACCTGATGGGGTTTACTGTCACTTTAAAGAACAGGGTGGGTTTTCACATTGTTGAAATCTGTCAGATATTTTGAAATGTCCCTCTCACTATGGTGCCACACCCCCTGCGTGTCCTTATAATAAAATTGGTTTTACTCCTGATTAAATCATTTTCTCCCTACCCACTACCATACTTCTCATAATGGACCTGTGTGCTCTACAGCTGGTGTTCTTCCCATGGTACCAATTCTTACTTTATCTTTTAAGCACTTTGCTGCTAAGATCTCATGCAGAGTGCTTATGTTTTGTTAAGAGCTTCATTCTTAGAGAAATAGCTTAACACATGTTCTAAAAATGTTGTACAACTTATTGCTTAAAACACATTTAGAAAATGTATAAGTACTGTAGCTCTGGCACAGAACTTTAAGCAGAAACCTTAAAAAAAAAACCTTCGTTTTTATCATGCATTTGTCTTAAATGTCTAAAGTGAAATGGTCTGCTTCTGAGGCTTTAGTTTACAGAGACTTATCTTCCCCGATTTTTGCATCATTTCCAGCTCTTCACGGAAATGTGTTAGAAATGTATCATCTTGAAAGCAAAGGGTATCACTTTACCCTCTAGCAATAAGATTTTTTTTTTAAAAAAAAATGTTTGCTGGGAGGCACAAATGTCAAGTAAAAATATTATATAATCAAAAAAAAAAAAGCCCAAAAGAAAATATCAATCAATTCAATATAACATTCTAATGCTGTTCCTACTGGTCGGAAACATAACATGGTGATTGGACCATATGCCAACCAAGAAAATATATACATTTCAAAGACTTTTATTTTAAACAAAGGGTTTGATCTTTGATAGAACTTACTCAGCCACATCTTCCAATGGAATCAGTGAACATATTGCATAAGTAAAGATTTGGACCCAGAGTACATAAATCTGGTAACTGAAATCCTTGGGAGTGGCGAACACTTAACACCTCATAAAATCAGGCCCTAAAATTGCTGCTTTAAAAAGCATTTGATTATTTCATCACTAAGTGCCAAATAATATCATTTTATCTTGGATATGGGCATGAATATGTCTAGGGAGCCTCACAAAATATTGTGTTAATAGAATGCTAAGAATAAAAAGTGAAAAGGTGAACAGAAAAAAGTTAGATGGGCACTGCCATTGCTCTTAAGAAAAAATATCAAGCTTGTTTTAAATTCATGATGGGAGAGTGACCTTTAAGCATTTTGTTGTTATTTTTGAATTCATCTTCTCCAGAGTATATTGTTTTTTAAAAAACTGTACCTGTATTAGTTCCAGTGAAAAGAAATAAGTGTTTACGTGGCTGACATGCACTGTAAGGGTCTCTCTCAGAAAACAAGAAAAAAATAGTCCATAGAAAGATCAATTTTAAAAAAATTAGACAAAATAAGCAGGACAGTATAGAGCCTGAAAAAGGGCCAGATTCCTTGAGAGAATGTACTGTCCTGTGTACAGATCTGTCTTTGGAAAACAGTAGTGTTCCTTTTTGAGCCTTCCTCTCAAGTGTTCTTTATTTTGCAAGTCATCAGTCGTTTTAGGCCATTTTGCTGGACATATCTTGCTGTTATACCACATTGCCTATAAGGACACATTAGGTAGCAGTTCATTGTGCAACTTGTTCCATTGATTTCATTAGGATCACTTGCAGAGTTAGGTACTGTCCAATGTGAATACAGGTATCAGAATCTGGCTCATAGTTTGTGTGCACCATTCATATTGGTCTTATGCCACAGAATCCACCTTATAGAGTCTCATCAGTTCAATAGTTCGAGGCCTTCTGCTACCTGGCAATCCATTACATGTTAGAGCAAAAGGGAAAAGAGGATGGATTACAAGTTAAAAGCAAGTTCCAAAGGGATAGCCGTGTTAGCCTTGTTCTGCAAAACAAACAAGGAGTCCGATGGCACTTTTAAAGACTAACACATTTATTTATTGCATGAGCTGCTTTTGTGAAGAAAATCTGATGAAAATCATTCTCCTCTGAAAGCTCATACAATAAAAAGTTTCCTGGGCTTTAAAATTGCCATAGTACTCCTTGTTTGCTTTAAGTTAAAAACAGAAGACCTGAATTGTTTGCACTTCCCACACTGTAACTAGTTGGGGGGAGGGGGGAGAGAAGAGAAAACATGGAGAAGAATGGGTAATAGGACAAATAATGGTGAGAAGGAGAAAGGTATAAGTTAGTGAGAAGGAAAAAGAGACATAAGGAGACAAGATCAAGGACAAATACATGGGGGAGGGAGAGGAAAATGATGGAGACAGGGGAGAAAGAGAGAGAGAATGAAAGAAAAATAATATCTCATAGTTGGGGGTCAGGTCCCTTTTCTCCTACTACATTGAGGATCATTGCTCTATACTGATGCAATGGAACACTGAGAAAAGTATATTGGTGGCCGTGGCAGAGGTTCCTCAGGAGCTGGAAAATCTTGTTCCAAACCATCTTAAAGATGGTATCTGCTATTCTTCCTATTAGACTAATTGGAAGTGTTCAAAATGTCATTTGTTTATTTTTTGGGGACACAAAATAAAACAACCACCACCTCTGTCTATATAGTACATTATCGTTTATCTGAATGGTCTGAGGGAAATGTGAAGTTGGGTGCTTGGATACCTGGAAATGTTATTAATGAACATAAGGCTACATGAGGGGCATGTAGACTTGGATAACTGGGATTTTTGGACACCTGGGATTTGGATAACTGCAATTACACTCTGTGTAAAATAAGAACTGAAGGAGCAGAACTTAAGCTCTGATTCCAAGCTGTTTTAAAAAATGTGTTTTTAAAACCCTTCATAGAAGAACCATATAGCTTGTCATCTTGAAATGGCTTAATTTGACACTAAATGCTGATATTCTTTTTACCACTTCACTGTTAACTGAACCTAGATATAAAGTAAATATAACTTTTCTCAAATAAAAAGGGGCTTTCAAACTGAGAAGGGGTCATTCTAGTATGGTACCCCTGGTGCCTGTATTCATATATGTATCAAAAGCATTTAGCAAATTCTCAGTCCTAGCAAATCCATCATATGAAGAAGCCTGACACAACAGTACTCAATTGCCACAGAGGGGAGGCACTAGGCCTTTCATAAAAGTTACAGTGAAAGCAATCCCTTAGGTAATTATCGTCTGGGAAATCCTTGCACTGTTACATGTACAACAGCCCACAGTCCCTCCACAGCCAGGAGCTGAGGAACTCACTGTGGTTATGCCTACAATGACAAGTTAGTTCAAATTAAGGAGACTTAATTCATACTAACTTTTTAGCTGTATGCATTAGCTGGAAATAAGGAACACTTAGTTCAATCTAGTAACTACCGGTGCTCAGTTCAAATGTTAGAACTAAGTACAGTGGAGACCAGGACTAACTCTTAGTTCGAACTTAGTAAATTCAAACTAAGGGCAGTTACTTTGAACAAAGTGTACTAGTTTGAACTAACATTAGTTTGAACTAGTCCACATTGTTAATTTGAACTAATAAGTTCGAGGTTAGTTTGAACTAACCTTGAAATTGTTAGTTCAAAATAACAAGTTTGAACTAACTGTTCCTGATGTAGACATAGCCTATGTGTGACACCTTCCTCATTCCATGGTGTTTGTAGGTTCCTCCCCAGCTGACTCGAAACCAGGGAAACTGTGGGTCAACTGGTCTAGAGATACTTCCCAGCTGAGAAATCCAAAATATATCATCTTGATCAACAGGGAAGGGAAGGAAGGCCCTCAAATGGTCTTCCCCTTAAAACCCTTCCCACCATTTTCAGACTTCTGTGATTACTCACTTACCTCAATGAAAGCATAAGAACGGATCTGTACAGCAGTGGTTCTCAACTTTTTGCAGGTCATGACACACTTGGTGGTATATCACAACCCTACAGGAAACACCAGCCCATCACTCCAGGCCAAATTCAGCCATCTCCCCAGCTCTCCATGACACACTTACCAAGATTCAGTGACACAGTGGCTGAGAACCATTGCTATACAGGGTGGCTTATGCTGGGGTAAGCTGCATGGTCACCAGTATGACAGCTGTATCACTTGACCACTGAGTAGGTGCAAGCTCTGCTATTCCTTTTCATACTTGGCATGACCATCCTCAGGATTAGTGAATACAGAAAAGTGTTAATTTGCATAATGGAAAAAGGATTGCATTATTTAAGTTTGTTTTAGCTTGATTGAAAACATAAATGCACACATTAAAACTGACAAAAACTTGTCAAGTCAAAGATGAAGGTGCCTTTTTCAAAACCCTTGGAAAAGTGGGATCACATTGCAACTGTCATGAATAAGCTATCAATCAGCTGCCTCACTTTTTAAAGTGACGGTACATTTTAAAGTAGTGATAGAAACTATCAAAACTTTTGGATTTCAATTTAAATAAGCATCCAAAAATTCAGACATTTATTTAAACTAAGACTGAACCTTAGAACACACTGTATGGAACACCTATCCCACGAAGACGACCAAAGTCTTCTGCTCTCCCAAACTGCATTTTGTTTCATTTCTCTCTCCTCTCTAACCTGCATGATTCTTTCTCCTTTCCTCTTCTCTGGGCTCAGAGTGGCCTATTCTTTGATTTGCACAGTCCTACCTCATAGTTTTCTCTGAGCACTATTTCAGCAAATAAAAGGAGTAGGAAATACCAATGAAGTAAATCTTAGGATTTTACTGTAATGCATTCAGGATTATAGTTTCTGCCCTGGCTGCCAATATGGGAAGGATGTAAAATACTCATGAATAGCTTTTTGCTGACTTCACCAGACTTTATTGGTGACAGATTATGATGGATCCAATGACTGAAACAAAAACTGCATTTACTACCCTGCTGTTCAAGCCTCCACCAGTTAAAAAGGAGGGCCTATTCATGGAAAATTGAAGCCTCTACTTACCAGTATTTGATGTAGATAGCTAATATATGGATAACAAGACAAGAAAACAACCTACTTATGTATCTATGTATTACTAGTGTGCCTCTTATCATGGTGTTTTGGTGCAAATTACTGAGCAACTGTAACTAAAAAGCAAAACATCTATTATACATGTCCATGGTGTTGTTTATTCCATTTCTCTGAAACGACAATTCATTGACCTGAGGGCAAGTTGGAACAACCCAGTGCTGCTAACTTAAATCATAATGTGTGCCAGAAAGAAACAGGATTTCTGTACTTGGACACACTGGACCATATTCATCCTCAGAAGTCCATGGAGTCACACGGGGATGAACTGTTCATTGTTTTTGTGGAAAGAGATCTATTATATAGCCAAAAAAAATTACAAGCAGTTCAGAAATAGTACACCATGGAACATTAAAAGTAGTTCAAAAGTTTTGAGACATGGTCAGCTGGTGATTCCATTACATTGAGTATGCCACCACTGTATCTGTTTCTGTAAATAACTGGAATCATAAAAATATACAATGGAATTAAATGAAGACTGCAATTGGTATGCAAAAGCAAGCTTTACCATATCCATATTCTGGCCTCTCCAAAAACTATTTTAAGAGTTACATTCTGGTATTATTCATTGCAGCACAACATTGACCACCATAAATGGCTTGAAACAATAATTACAGTAATACATAAGATAATATTTACAAATACTTATAAAACAAAACAAAAAAAACTGAATCAGCTTTTATATGCTGGAATAATAGTGATTTTAAATATCAAATTTTGTGTGCAGAAAATAAAACTAAAATGTTTTAAGAATTATCATAAAACACAGTACTGTAAATTAATGTTATTTCCGAGATAATAATCTACATCCAGTTTGTCCTCTCTGTAACCTGAGTATACTAAGCCCACCAAGACAGACGTTTGCTTCCACTCCAGCACCCGTGCAGCATTCAGAAGCCACAAAAGGCTGCAATTTGTTGGTAGCTCACTAATTGGAAAGTTGCTGGTAGAGGGAAACTCTCTGTTGATGTAAAGCTGAAAAAGCTAATTCCTGTGTCTACCCTCCCCCATACAATATAGGGGCACATGTGGGAAAGTAGAGGGTGTACCAAAGACAGGGCGTGAGCATGGCAGAATTTCATGTTGTTATGCTAATCTTCAGCAGGTATATGGTCCCTTAGGGTATGTCTACACTTACACTTTAAGCTGGAATAATGATGAAAATACTATACTGATGTGCAAAAAGAACAGAAAATACGGAAGGCACCCAGCATGGCTTAGCAGAGAACTCTGTGGTGAGCTGGAATACAGAAAGGAAGTTTACAAGAAGTGGAAGCTTGGACAGATGACTGAGAAGCATATAAAGATACTGCTCGAATCTGCAGGGATAAAATCAGAAAGTCCAAAGGGCGATTTAGGTTGTAACTAGCAAGGAATGTGAAGGATAACAGGAAAGGGTTCTACAAGTATGTCAGAAACAAGAAGAGGATCAGTGATGGTGCAGGTCCCTTACTGAATGCGACAGGTTTCCTTGTGGTGGATGATGTGGAAAAGGCTGAACTACTCAATGCTTTTCTTACTTCAGTCTTCACAAGCATGGTCAGCTCCCAGACTACCACACAGGGTAATGCAGAATGGAGAGAAGGAAAGTGGCCCACGGTAATGGAAGGTCAGGTTAGGGACTACTTAAAGAAGTTAAATGTGCACAAGTCTATGGGGCTGGATGAACTGCATCTGAGGATGCTGAGGGAGCTGGCTGATATAATTGCAGAGCCGGTGGCCATTATCTTTGAAAACTTGTGGTGAATGGGGGAGGTCCTGGAGGATTGGAAGAAGGCAAATATAGTGCCTATCTTCAAGAAAGGAAAAAGGAGGATCGGGGGAACTACAGATCAGTCAGCCTCACCTCAATCCCTGGAAAAAGCATGGAGCAGATCCACAAAGTATCCATCCTGAAACACTTGGAGGAAAATGGAGTGATCAAAAGCAGTCAGCATAGATTCACCAAGGGCAAATTGTGCCTGACCAGCCTGACTGCCTTCTATGATGAAATGACTGGATTTGTGGATGCAGGAATAACTGTCGACATAATATGCCTCGACTTTAGCAGGACTTTTGATACGATTTCCCACAGCATTCTTGTCAGCAAGTTAAGGAAGTATGGGTTGTATGTGTGGACTGAAATGGGGGTAGAAACCTGGTGAAATCAATGGTCTCAGTGTGTAGGAATCAATAGCATAATGTCTAGTTGGCAACCAGTAACGAGTGGAGTGCCCCAGGGGTTGGTCCTGGGGCTCGTTCTGTTCAACATCTTCATCAACGATCTTGATGATGGGAAAGATTGCACAGTAAAAAAACTCAGTAAGTTCATAAATGACACCAAGCTGGGGGGAATGGTAGATATGCTAGAGGGCAGGGACAAGATTCAGAGAGACAGACAAATTGGAGCAGTGGGCCAAAAGGAATCTCATGAGGTTCAATGAGGACAAGTATGAAGTCTTGCACTTAGGACGGAAAATACTCATGCGCTGCTACGAGCTGGGGCTGATCGGCTAAGCAGCAGTCCTGTAGAAAAGGACCATGGGGTTATGGTGAACAGGAAGCTGGATATGAGTCAACAGTGTGTTCTGATACCCACAAAGGCTAATGGCATATTAGGCTGTATCAATAGGAGCGTTGCTCGGAGATCGAGGGATGTGATTATTCCCCTCTACTCAGCACTGGTGAGGCCGCATCTGGAATACTGCATCTAGTTTTGGGCTCCCCACTACAAAAAGGATGTGGACAAATTAGAAAATGTCCAGTGGAGGGTAACAAAAATGATTAGGGGGCTGGGGCACATGACTTATGAGGAGAGACTGAAGGAACTAGGCTTATTTAGCCTGCAGAAGAGAAGACTGAGAGGGGATTTGATAGTAAACTTCAAATACTTGAAGGGGTGCTCCAGTGAGGATGGAGCTAAGCTGTTCTCAGAAATAACAGAGGACAGAACAAGGAGCAATCGTTTCAAGTTGCAGCTGGGGAGGTCAAGGTTGGATATTGGGAAAAAACTTTCTTACCAGGAGTTCTGTGAAGCATTGGAATGTGTTGCCTAGGGAAGTGGTGGAATCTTCATCCTTGAAGACATTTAAGGTCCGGTTAGACAATACCCTGGCTGGTATAATTTAATGAGAGTGGTCCTGCTTTCAGCAGAGGGTTGGACTAGATGACCTTATGAGGTCCCTTTCAACCCTATGATTCTTTGACTATTTCGATTTAAAGATGTGCATGTCTACACTAGGTTTCATTATTTCAAAGTGAGGAACTCCCTCTTTTTGAAATAAGGAACAGTTGTTTCAAAATAATAAAACCTGGTTTTATATCAAAATGAGGGTTAAATTTAAACTGTTATATTGAAATAACACAGTATAGACACATTATTTTGATTTAACTGTTATTTTGATTTAATGCAGTTTGACCTTGTTCCTCCCAGGGTGCCTTCCTCTTTCTATATACTGGGTGGGGGGCATAGCCCTTCTTGGGGGCCATCTTGCCACACCGCCATAGTGCCCCTCTCCTAAATCAAACTAGCAAGTCCTGTCCATTGAGATGCTAGTTCAATTTGGGTTTCTAATGTGGCCCTGATATTTCGATTTAATGATTTTTATTTTGATTTAGTGAGATTGATTTAAGTTAAATCTATTTAACAATCTAAGTGTAAACATAGCCTAAGAGAGTATAAATCAGCATAGCCAAGAGGCAGCTCTAACTTATGACAGAGCCAACATGGACCAGATCAAAGAATTTTGATGACTTTCACACTTCACTGCACTAAACAAAGTCATAAGTAAGGCAAAATCTGGATCACAGACTTATTATATAGCTCATACAAATAAGAAACATGAAAAAATATGCCAAGTTTCAAAGGAGCAGCTGTGTTATTCTAGTTCAGTAAAATTAACAAGGAGTCCTGTGGCACTTTTAAAATCCCACTTCGTCAGATGCTTTGAAGCGGCTTCAAAGCATCTGATGAAGTGGGATTTCTACCATGAAAGTTCATGAAAAATGATGGTGATATTTAGTGTCATGCATCTGAGAAGAAAATGTATTCTTACTTTTACTCATCTTTTTGTGATATGGCAACATTAATTTTATCATCTTAAAAGTAACCTTTCTGATGTTTTCTTTTTCTGTTTCTTCTCCCAGCTGTCTCCATTATGCTGCATAAATCCTATGAGTTTCTTATTCCTAAACCTTAGCTATTCAATTTTATTCAATTTTCTTCCTTAAATGCTAACATAACTGCTCACCCCATACTGGATTGTAAGACACAGGTGTCAAATCCTCTCTCATATGGGCAGCTTACTTTTCATTATACATTTCACCACTGAAAAGCTTCCTCTCAGGCTTTATTTCTTCTCTTCACTTGATCCTTCTCCTTTAATATACTATGGTACAAATTAGTCCAGGTAAGTATCTCCCTTTCCTGCTTCCAAACCATTTCCATCTTTTTGGTTTGTGTAATTGTGTAGTGGCCACAATTGTGATATAAATTCATAATTTACATTCTTACCCTCAGGTCTTTGATAATTTCTTTGGTACTTCAGTCTAGATAACAATGATATCACAAATTTGAGGTGGCCCAGTTAACTCTACATTCTTAGATTTTTCAAGATCTTGTTCAGAGAGGAAAAGCAAGGATGACACAGCATCTCTTTGTTCAACTCCATACTTTAAAATATCAGCCAGGGCCATAACTAGAGTGGGGCAAATGGGGCAAAGCACAGGGCGCCAGACCAACCCTACTTGGCCCCAAAGAGGAATGTGCCTTTGCTGAAGGCACATTACTCCAAAAGCCGGGCTGGGGGTGGGGGAGTTCATCTCCCACACTGTCCTCGAGCATGCTCAGGTGCATGCTTGGGGCGGGGGAGGAGAAGTCTCTGGCCACACCACGTGGCCAGGGCAGCTCCAGCCTCCTGGGACCTGCAGCAGGTAAGGGGCAAGGCACAGGTGCCCTGGGGACCAGGACGGGAAAGCCATTGGCTGGGTGGGCAAGGACTCAGCTTGGCCAGCAGGAAAGGTGCGCCCCCCCAACCCTTGCCACACTTGCCTGGTGGCAGGGAAGGCAAACCCTCCCGGCTTGGCCCTGGCTGCACCCCCTGCCCTGTCCAAGGGACTCAGATCGGCTGATGGGGAAGGCACCTGTCCAGACAGGGCCGGGGGCCGGATCCAGCTTCCCACTACTGGGGTGGATCAAGCCCTGGACCAGATTGGGGTCTGGGCCAGGAGCTCTCCTTTACGGCTGCTTGCCCTGGGCACCAGAAGACCTAGTTACGGCCCTGATATCACCATGTTCTTTCTTATTTTTAAATGGATTTTAATATTGAGCCCAGTTTTGGGGATTCTGACATAAAGTCATTCAATTCTCTCCCTTTTTCACTGCTTCTAACACTGTTTCTATTTCTATTTTGTCAAAGGCCTTTTCATAGTTCAAAAATCTGTACAGAATGTTTTGCAATAGTTGGCAGACAATCAAAATGTAATTCACTGTCAGCATGTGATCCATAGGTCACAAATTACTTCAGACATCATGTACCCCAAAGAATAAAAATTCTTGGGATTAAATTTTACATATTTTTTTCTAGCCACACAGCTAACACCTAAACTCCATACAAGTTTTACTGTTTTCCCATAAAAAAAGATGTTGCATTTATTTATTGCACAGGCTACCTCAGTAGGCTAGATTTAAAAACAGGTCTGTAATAACTATCTTATCATAACTAGGGGTTCACACAAACTCAAGGAACCCAGGCACACAAGATGCTCAATATGGGATCAGACAACTGGCTTATTAAATCCAGTATTCCTCTCTAGATGTTGTTAATCTCTAATGTTTCATAGGAAGAAAAAAAAAACAAAACAAAAACTAAAATCCAAACCATAAACTATTTGGTGCTGATAGTCAATTATAGTACTAGGATTAGAGGTGCGGAGGAAATTCTTTCCTGTTTCTGGATCAGTTTATGCCTTGATCATTGAGTTTTGATGAACAAAGGAGGGCATTAACAAAACAATACAGATAGTTATAACTCTTCGGTAGGTAAAGGAAGGACTGCAAACTTGAGATTAATTGATAGCTGAGCTAAAGTTAAGCAATTCCTCTTGTTTAGCTACAGTACTTTAAAGAAACATCTCTCATACCTATTGGTGTAAGGAGAATTTTATCTATGGATTATTAGTTTATTTTCAGTTATTAGGAACAAATAAAATTAGGAACATCCTCCTACAAGGTATAAGTTACATGACTAGGTCCACTGATTTACACAGGGCTTCATACCTAAAGTTTACTCGAGTAAATATTATTTGTATGAGAAAGACTTCGTCAGATTCAGACTTTTCATAGGCAAAGCAAACAAAGTCACGGTCAGGACTGTGTCATGACATAGTCATAGTCAAAGTCAGGACACAGTCATGACAGAGTCAGGATGCACAGCTTTCTATATGTGAGCGTTATTAAACTGCTCTATACCACAAGCTAACAGAAAAAGGTACGCTGACACACTGGGTGGATACTTATAGATTTGGGTACATAAGTCAAAGACAGAACCGTTTATTTTGTATAGAATTTATCTTTTGTTCATTAAAACCAAAAATAATTCTGTTCATCAGAACCTTATAAAGAGCTGTTACTAGTTTCATAATGTGAATCCATTTGGATTATCTGACCAAAGATAAGACTTCAGTGGACTTACAATATCATTCACCACTTTACCACTGCCACAAAAGGGAATTAATATTAATTGGATTATGCTGGTCTCCACCTGCTGATTGTAGAAGAGGAAGTCTAAAACTGTAACTATTTCAAACAGACCTCAAATCAACCATAGGATTTGCACTTTAACTTACAAATAAGGCTTAATTTTTTCTCTATATTCTTCTCTGGTTTGGAAGAGGTCATTTTAAGTACTTATTCAAGTTACTCATACTAAAAGGAAAATTCTGTTAATTATTTTAAATGACTGTTTATAGCACTTAGACCTGACCTTTTCTTTTTATATTATTTAACTGATTTATTTGTAGGGAATTGAGTACTCTTGAAAAATGCAGATTAGACTGCCCAGGAGACCAATGTCTCTTTATCCATGTAACAGGCAGTAGAAATTTCCCTACATTGCTTCATCAGTGTGCTTCAAACCTGTTCTGACAGGTCCTTTTTTATGATAAAAGGTTAGTTCAGTCTTTTGTCCCACACACTCAGAACTTGACATTTTTGTTGAGAATATCATCTAAAGTAACAGTTATTTTTAGTTGTGCTACATGTAGTAGCTAGGAACTTGACTGAAACTACTAAGTTCATGTCATATAGGCCATTGATCAGTCATTAGATAGCAACAGTGGAGTAGATTTAGGGCTTTACTGTATGGGACAGTTGTACTGGTATGTGCTATGATATGAATTCAAAGGGCTACAGTTATATTGGTATATACCTTTGCATGGACACCCTTATTCTGGAATAAGAGTGGCTTGTTCAGTTTACTTTTTGTGGAGCATAAACAATACAGAAAAAAGCCATTCCTATTCTGGAATAACAGTGTTTAAAAAGAAAATTATACTGCTTTTACTATGTTAGTATAAATGGTAAAACTTTTGACTGGAGACAAACCCCCTAAACTGGTGATTTAGAAGGAATCAGGTCTTCTACCCATTAACCGTCTCCTATATTATCAACTTCCCATCTCCTTTTCTTTTTTCTGAATGATATAGGTGGATATTTGGTTCATTCTGTTTTGGAAAAAAATAATTTATTTAAAGTGAGCAAACAATATACAACCCAGGACTTAATTTAGTTAGCATGTACTTTGTTTAGCTTGCTTGCATCTAAGGATTGACTTCAGTGGGACTGTCTTCATGTTTTAAGTTCAATATGTGCTTAAACATAACTGAATCAGAATCAGAATGACAGAAACTGGAAGGGTCATCGAGTCCAGTTTCCTGTACTCCCGGCAGGATCAAGTACATCTATTAAACCATCACTGACAGATGTTTGTCTGACCTGCTCTTAAAAACCTCCAATGTAGGAGATTCCACAACCTGCTGAGGTAACTTATTCCAGTGTTAGGGCATAAGAGATGATAATTTTACATGCATATAGCAAAACTTTCTATGACGAAGGCTTTATAACGTCATGAAAAATATCCTGTTCACGTGCATTGGTAGATTTTCCAATATTAATAATGAGGCCTCTTCATCTTGTTTTTTTCTGTTTCTTTTATGTGAAAATGACCTGATCTTCATTGATGATTATTGGTTTCTGAAGTTTGTCTTTAATAATACATATATAAACCGTATAAAAGCTTTCAAAATGGGTCTTTCATTTTAATAGTTTGTTACTATGTATACTTCAATGGCTAAACCATCCTACACTCAAACGCTCATATCCAATGTGCGAATCAAATAACCCTACTCAGCTGCTCAGATGCCATCAGGTGTAAATTGGCATAGCTTCAACAACTTCATTAGAGCTACACTGATTTATACCAGCTGAGGAACTAAAACTGAAGTAAATTCATGTAGAGCTGTGCATGATCACAGACATAAAGGTGCTTCTGCATTGGTTATCGTTTAAAAAAAAAAACCTAACAGTTGTCTGCAGTTATCATATTCTGATGTCAGGGATGCCATAGTTATTTCTTGATTCAGCCATTGGGTGAAGTGGCATATATAAAACATTAATGTAGCCTACCTTCTTGCGAATGTTGACCTTTAATTGGCACCTTACTGAGCTTTTAAAATATGAAAATCATGCCTTAAGGACCAAATATGTGTTTACAATGTGCATGTAGCTACAGAAATAGGAAGGAAGAAGTTACATATGAAGAACCATTTGTATCCCTATCCAAAAAACTATGTGGCATGACTTAGTTCATGCTTCATAGTGAAAAGGTTCAGTTGGGGTACACTAAAAGAGAAAGGTACCATGGCATGTTTGAAAACATGACTCTGCTTACACAGACAAAAAAAAAAACAATTTGTAATTTTGAGTGCAAAATTGCTTAATATATTTAATCTTGGAATGTATAAATTACATGAGGGGGATATGTAAGTACATCAATAAGTTTTAAAGTTCCTCTTTGGTGAACAGTTAGTCCAATGAAGCAAAGACTATTAATACCACATGATTAATTTTCCATCCATTTTCTATACATTCCAATTAGCTTCATGTTAAAGAAGACGACATAGCCCTTTGTGTAGTTGGGTTTACTTATTGAAGTCACTCCTTTTCCCCACAAACATAATTGGGAAGTGTTCATCATGTTCTAAGGCAGGATTTGCATGCTTGTCCGTGTTGCTTCAGCAGTTTACTTCTATATTTCTGGTTACACAGTTTTCCCCTTAGTAAACTTTAATTTACTCCCTAATAGTTTTAGTTCCTTTTGCTGTAGCTACCAATACAGGCATGATGAAAAAGTAGAAAAGTTAAACTAAAAATGATTAAAAGTCTTTGGGCACATTTTACTAGTTTTTTTGTTTTGTTTTGTTTTCAAAATTAGTTTTGGACTAGAAAAGCATAATGTGACAATATAAACAGATTTTTTTCATATCCTTAGTGTTTAGATATACCTAGAGATACCTAGGTGCCCACACAGCCTGGTCCATCAAGAGATATATTATATAGGGTTGCTTATAGTGACATTCAAAAATATCTGCTTCTCTTCAGCTACTGAATTATATAAGAAGTTTCGAGGCAGCATACTACAAAGCAATTGACAAAAAAGATAGCATCTGCTTTTCTGTCTATTCAAGCTGAAGTTTTTCATTCTAAATGCAAGCAATGTTTCATAAGTTAACATAATTAACTCACAACAATTCTGGAACATCATAACATAAGATACAGATGGAGATTCAAAGCTTTAAAATGTCTTATAACTGGTACAGGATTATCATTTTTAACTGAGCAAGTCTGAATACTAATTAAAACAGGTGTTTTTATTTCAAACACTTCTGCATATTGTGAAATTACCAGGAGGGTTATTTATATCTCAGTCTACTATGAAGCATACTTTTCTTTAAAAATGAGATGTGTGATAACAACAAAGTTATGAGATAAAAAGAATGACACTCAATGCTGCTTCCTGAAACAATAAAAGACCAGTAGTTCAATTAGTTTGTAATTTCCATGTGACTACTTGACAGAGTCTACTAATTGTTAAGCTTCTACTAACTACTGCTGTACATAATTAATTATATTCAAACACAGACAACAAAGACATGTGGGCTAGCTGCCCTTTTGACAATGTTTGTAACAAACTGATTTGCTTTCCAAAAATATTTTTAGAAGTAAAAGATATTAATCTTGAGTGGAAATACACATTAAAATCTTAACACAGCTCTATGTTTTACCATGGTTAGAAAAAAATTCGGATTGGTTAAAGTGATATCATTTCTGCTGAATGCATAATAGCTGAAGTCTTTCTAGTTGAGATCTTTCGTATTAATTTAGCATTGCATAAAATTCAGAGTAACAGGTCCAGAGGTCAAGCATCATTCATCATTAGTTGAAGTGACATTTGCAACCCTTCATATAGCAGCTGCTTGAAAGGGGAAAAAGGTATTCTTTGGAAGAACGGGGGGTAGAACACAATCCTAGCTCTATCTGTAGAAGGGAAAACAAGGTGCCACTATGTCAGCATGCTAATGTGCTTAAATTTAGTGATGTCATTCTTCCATAACCCCAGGAGTCACAAGGCATAAGGCAGCTGCATTCCTGAACTTAGTAGTTCTGATGGAGATAAGTAGTAACTAGATGTAAATGAATTATGTTAGTGTGGTTGTGCACATAGCTCTGTGCATCTAAATTATGATTTATATCGAGATTCTATCTTGTTTATGAGAGTTTTCTACTTGTTAACAAGGCAGCCCTTGTTCTCATGGCATCCTCCAGGCATAATAGTTTCTGGGAAGCTAAATAAGATCACTTTTGAAATTGCAAGACAACATTCCAAGACTTTGCAGCAGAAAACATTGGCCAAATTAGGACTTCTGAAGACTGTTAATGAACAAATAAAATCTTTTTTCTTTATGCCATGGCTTGCCTACTATTAGAAATTAAGATCAGAACAGGAAATGTGAGCAATTAAAATGAAAAATAATCATCTGGGTGAAAAGATAAATGTGTATTAAATGGCTAATACTTCACAGTCCTTTTGATATTACAAGTACATTTTAAGGAACTATATATTTTATATCACAGCAAATTTTATTTTGTGAAACATGCACTCTTTTTGGAAGTATGAATTTTTTTAAAATCACAGTAATTAAAACAGCATGCAACACAAAATAGTTAGATTTTATGGCTTCTCTAGTAATATTTGGTAATTTTAACTTTGAGTTTGTTATTGAACCTGAAATTTATTTAATTGATTCATGTAATTAATAATCTGTTGCTTTTAATGCACCATGTTTAATATCTAGACTATTTTCATGATGAAAACAGATTTGACCAATTTTACAAAAACAAAATCTGGTAATTTTTAAACAGTTACCTGTAAGAATGATCAGAACTTTCAAGGATATCTATTATTATGCATGATGTTTCTATAAATAGCTATTAATTCTGGCATATTATGTCAAACCAACTTTCCAGTGGACACACAAAATACTTTACTAACACCCGTTTTGTCACTAAAGAAATGTCTTTTATGATTGCACGATCATGGAGATTACACACTTCCCTCATCCTGCCTCCACTTGTCTTTAATGAGAGTTCTATGTACCCAACAATGAGAGCACTGGGCCCTTAAATCATATGGCTACTGATTTGCAAAAATATTTTAGTGAACATGTTGGTCAATGACAAAAATATTCAGAATATAAAATGGCTGCTCATCAGTAAGTACACTTATTCCTAAATCAGACTTGAGGCATTTCCACACCAATCAAGTACCGGGCAAATTAGTCCATTAATTTTGCAGTCTTCACCTTGCTAAAGAATTTAATAAAAGATACAGAGACAGGAAAGGAAGAAAGGCTGTAAAAGGAATAGAACAGCAGAGGCAGGATGATTGGCAGATAGGGTTGTTGCATCCCCCTTAGAGAGACTGCTCCTTTTCCACACCTTATGTCTCTTGTACCATAAAAATATGCATAGATGTATGTGGGAGCATCATAGCAGATTTCTTGGGATGCGTGCCATGCATCTGAGCTTCGAAGCTGGCTCAACATTGTCACCATTAACTTGCAGTGTACACAGCAACACTTCAGTCTAATTTCAATTAGTGAAAAGTTACACAGAAACTTCTAGGAAAGTACACATGACCCTGCACATTAATAGCAATTAAATTCAGCATCATCAGTGCCATTGCAATGAATGCTGATACCAAAGGAATTCATAATAAGGGACCACTTCACGCTTTAGCCAGTATAGCACTGAATAATGCTATCTTTGTACTCCTGATAAAAGGGGTGACAAATTATATTCCAAAGATATTCCCAGGTCTTCTACCTTCTGTGTGACAAAAGGAATAAAGACCATCATTTTGCAGCATAACACTGCAGTTTGGTGAATAGTGAAAAGCTTAGTGTATTGCCGTGCTATGAATGTCATCTCACATCAGACTCAGTTAATAATACATACAAACTTTTACTCTTACTACAGTGCTCATAAACCCCTTGAACTGGTCTATCTGTCTTGTTACTCACCCATCTTAAACTCTGATTAATTCATATTTAAAGGATATTCCAGCATTATTAGAATCAGTTAATTCATATTTACTTGCTCATTCATTTTCCGTATAGACATTTAATTTAGAATTACTCTGCTTTCCTTTGTTTGCTGAGTTCTTTCATTATAGAGCTGATGAAGCAACTGCAGTAAGATGGGCTTTGGTTCTTGACAACCACTGTTCTATTTGAAACCTGGCAGATCCCTTTAAAATGCAGATCGCTTTGGATAGAGTTAAATGTGTTTTTTAAGTGCAGATGCTCAAAGTTCACCAAATAAACAAAAGCTGCAAGAAAACCATGATGAAAACTCATTTTAACAGTGTTAAGATTCTCTGCATCTACATCGTTCACTGGTGACTAGGGAGTTTTTAAAGTCTTTAAAAATCCTAGAATTCTTTCAATCACTGCATGTCTTAAAGGGACAGAAGGCCTTAAAATGTACTCAATGTTTCCCCAGTTAGGAAATTGAAGAGGAGAATGGGGGTGGAGGGAGGGAGGGAGGGAGGGGCAACAACAATACAGAAAGCAAACCAGAGAACAGTGGGGTGTCTTCCTAATTTGACTTTCTCTACAGGTGGTCTGCAGCTGCATCCAAACAGGTTACACTACTGCCTTACCATTAGTACTACAACAAAGTAGTATCTGTATTCACAAGAATGCATTTAGTGGCATGGACTCATTCAGGTCTAAAAATAAGAAAAAAGCATTTTTCCAGCATAGCCTGAGGTAACTCCCTGTGCCAGCAGAAGACAGTAGCACTTCTGTCTAACTGGCTGTGCATGAAGATAAAGGATATCAGAAAAGTACTTCATATGACTCACTGAGGCCCCCAGTCAGCTTGTAGCTGATTAATTCTACTTGTATCAGCTTGTACTCCACTAACAATAGCAACGGACTAGACAAAATCAATAAGCAATATTATGTTTTCCATTGACTCAATGGTAGATCACATTGGCCCCTATCATTGTACAGTGTGGGACATTACTGTGCACACAGTACATCTTAGAGACAGCTCTGTGGAAGAAAGAAATGGATACAGATTAAATATTAGGGCCGGATACTGACTTTTAACCATACTCATCATACTGGTGGGGCGGTAGCACAGATGGACTCTCTTGAGTAACTCCTAACTGTAGTTCTGCCACCCCTTCCAAGTTTCATTTTGGACACAACCAGCTTTACGAAGTGGCATAAAGATGAAGTGTGGGGGGGGGGGACATACCCATGAATGGGTAGTGAGCACCAGTGATGCTGCTTGTTAGATCAGAACCTACCTACCTTGTTAGCTTATTTATAGCTATGGGGCCTATTGCAAGGGTACATAAATGTCTCCTCCTCCTCAGGACTGTTTTGAGGAAGCTGCACTAGCAGTATGTCTACAATAGAGCATTTGCACTGATGCAGCTACGTCTGTGTAGCTACACCAGTATAAATTTCCTAATGAAGACAAGCCCTAGGACAAGAGTGGGCAACCAAAAAGATAAGGACAACCATTTTTAAAAATTTCTTCAATGATCAAGTATTTTAAGAGCTGTAATGGGTGTAACCTCCTGGTAGGGGGTAGGGGGAGCTGGGCCAGGGTGCCTGCCACAGGGGCCCATGGCGTGGAAGGAGTGGAGCCCAGACCCATGAGCAGACCCCCTGGAATAGGCCACCTGCAGGGTCTCCCAGTGGCGGGGATCAGGCTCAGAGCCAGAAGTGAACTGCCTGAAGGTTCCCCTGGTGGCAGGGGGACATGAAGGCTGGAGCCAGGACCCGCAAGAAGACAGCCAAAGAGCCTCATGTGGCTCTAGAGCTGCAGGTTGCAGACCTCTGCCCTAGGAGAAGTACTGTCTGTGGTTGTACATAATGCCCCTTGTTGATAAAATCATGTCTTAATCATTTAAAGTGCAGTTGCTTATGTAGTTTTGCTTCCTTAATGTGTTTCAGTAAGTCATATTAGAACAAATTGTTTTCAGTGCTTCTAATAATGTATGCATGTGACTGTCATTGAGAGTGATTTCTCCCATCTTTGCCATAATGCCCTGGATAAAGAAATCTGTTTAATGTGCCTCTGAACCCGGTAATAGGAATTTTTATTATGACCTCTTCAAGAGAGGCTTATTTCTTTTCATTTCCAGTCTTTGTCCCCTTTGCACCATGTGACCAAGGGCTAAGTGGAAAGATTTTCTCCAAAACTTGTACCAGTCCCTCCACATGGATATACCAGTAGGACTCACAGTATGTGCGATGTCGCTATTAAACACCACTCCGGGGACTTAGAGTGTCACTTTTATAATGTGTTATCTCTGCTTACCCCAAAAGTGTGAATCCCAGTTCTACTCCAGGACTCAGATTTCCTGAGGTGTTGTAGTTACGCCACACCAATGATAAACTGGATTTTTAGTCTCTTTATCAACAGTGATTTTTCCATTCAAGATAGAAATTATGAGCCATGGCCCATTATCATGGATGGTTGTAAGTGAGAGCAGAATATGGCCCTGTGTGGTCTTGCTATCAAACACACATGACAAATTTTAATGAAAAGTCTTCTTTAGTTCTGAGTAACAGATGTTTCAAATTTTTTCTCTCTCTCAGCACTTTAAACCACCATCTTTAGTCTTCATGTCTAAGATACATTATTATAGGATACATCATAATGATATACTGTACATTCTTATACAGTATCCTATACAAAGACTACTTGATTTATAATTCAGATCCAATAAAGAGAAAAAAATGGTTTAACTGATGACTAGTGAAATACTAAATGCATTACAATGTTTGGAAAGAACATCCTTTTCTTGTAATAGTGGTGACATAATAAAATTAAATATGTATATAAGATAATGCCTGTTATTATTAGGCAAGTGAATATAAATGGGGCACAAAGAAAAGTAATCATATAGGATCAAGGGATAGCTAACAAGACATTCTCCTTCAAGTAAACCAACAGATGAACAAAGGGAAAAGACACAAAACCCATCAAAATGAAATAATGTTGTACATCATAAAATTAAAATATAATTTTTTGTAAGGCTTTTGGTATATAAGATGATTCAGTTACAATATTAGAGAGAGATCTGTGAAAGTTGCTGTACAGTATATTGCATCTGTAGTGGTTTTCCAAGATGTTATTAATTATTTTAAAAAATCAATTGCTGATTATATATTTTAGTGTTTTGTTGCATAATTAATTCCTTTGGATTTTGGTTATTTTTTCCTCCTTTCCCCACCTGCCTCCTCATTGAAATACATGGTAGATACTAAATAAACTTCATTCTCTCTGGCGCCAATCCTGCAGCTGTTCCTCATGTGGCATTCTCGCTCCTTTCAAAAAGACCTGGCAAATGAAAGAACTGCTGGATTGATATTTTGCTCTGCCCATGGTATTTCAATATGAGAAACTAAACATTAAACCTACACAAGATTATGGGTGCAGCTACTGCACTGTGCCCAAGTAGCAGTTGGCACAGCTGAGCAAGGGGTATATATAAGAGCAGTTAGTGGCTCTTTGAGCTGGGTGTCAGTTCTGTGCTGGACTGCTCTATGGTCTAGTTTAGGGTAGCTGGGGATTTCTGAAAGACAGGGCTGCTCTTCCACCTTCTCTTTGGTGGAAGAGGTTTTAAGAAGTCATCATGATTCTTGGAAACGCACAAGACTATTTTGGGCAGTTTCTTGTTGCTTTACATCAGTGGTTCCCAACCTTTTTCAGGCTGGGGACCCCTTTTTAACAATAAAAAATCTTTGTGGCCTCTCTGGCTGATTATGTAATCTGGGTCATGCAGGCAGACTCTGGCCCATGCCACTCCCATGGCTCACAGTGCTAGGGAGCCAGCTGCAGCAGCTATGGCCCCCTGCCCTTGCCCTTGTCAGGGAGCCACCGCAGTCCCATCCTCTGCCAGGATCTGGCCACAGGCGTGGAGAGGTACCCCTGATGGGGAGCATTGGGGCTGCAGCTGGATTCCAGCCCCAGTAGGGCAAGGCTGTGCAGACCCCTGGGGGTCCCCAGGCCCCAGGTTGGGAACCGCTGCTTTACATGTTAAGGAATTTATCTGCCCCACCCCCCATCCAGCTCAGCATCGGCAGAGCAGGAGTGCTCAGGGCAGAGTGGCTAAAGGGGGCTGGGGCAAGAGCTCCCTCTGGCCCCAGCTGCCCCCCCCCATCACAGTGATCGGGGGTGGGTGGGCAGGAGCCAGCCTATGTGGCCCAGGTGGAGGTGGTGGTGGTCAGGGGCAGCCAGGTATCTTGTGGTGGTGGGGCCCTAGGTAGGGGGCCCCCCAAGCCAGTTAATCTGGCTCTGTCCAGCATAGGAATCTAGCCAATGCTGTATCTTTTGAGAAGAGTACATTATTTCCAAAGAATAGCTGGTCTATTTGCATGGTATTACAAATTCATGCACACATCTTTATAAAGTGCCACTTTTTACAATCTTAGTGCAGTGGTTTTTGACACTGTTTCATCTTAAACAATATCCTATCCAACCAAAATAACAACTCACAAAACTTGTGAAAATTAATCATTTAATTAAAAGCGAGGCATTGATCTTTCGGTTCTAAAACACAAACATTTAAACGCAGGTGGTCAAAGGGCAAAACTGTGATGATGTTTATTTTTTTCCAGTGGATTTGAAACATTAATACATTTGATCCTTGTTTAGCTTGTTGTACACATAGTGTTGCAAACCACTTTAGAAAATCTGTACCCTAGTAAATGTAAGTAAATGTGACATGTATGAACAATCAATTCAGCTGGAAAAAGTGGACGTGCCATGGAATTCTTTGTCTTACTGAAGTGTGCCATGTTACTGAACAGGTTGGGAACCGCTGGCCTACTCCATTAATTCTTCCTTCAGGAGTCTAGACAGTCAACCACATCTTTTAGCGAAACACAGACAGATATTATCTCCTCTGGAATTGGAGCCAATGGGATTTAGTACACGGAAGTAATTATGGCAAGACTCATCCAGTTCCCAAGATCACACCTGAATCACTATGCTCAATGCAAGCCTTACTGATAATGATGCACCAGACTAAGTTAAATTACAATTATTTTAGGCAATAATTATAATTATTATAGTGTGTCATCTAGGACTCTGTGGACCAGGACACCATTGTGCTAGAAGCTATACAAGTATAGTATAGAAAGGTGGCAGTACCCCAAAGTGTTATTTTAGGTATTAGAGAGAAAATATTCTCATATTTAAGCCAAGCTGCAAAGGAAGTAAAATTGGGAAATCTAATTTACAAGCTATAGAACATTGTCAGGGAACATTTTTAATGCAGATTAAAAAAAATGCACCTACCAAATTTATGGTTCACTTTACTTGTACTCAGACACCTACGTTTACACATACAAAGTCAGGTAATTATACTAACTATCCAATTCATGTGCACAGATGGATGCACCCACACATTTTTGTGGGAGCATTTTTGGAAGCCTATAGAAAATATGGCCCTTAAAGATTTTAATAAGGTTGGCAAAAACATACTTTCTCTGCATAAAATTATGTGGTTCCAAAGTCTAAAATTACTTTGATTTAAAAAATGAAAGCTGGCAAGGGATTAATCCATAATGTGGTCTAATTACATTTTTTTTCTTTAAAAAAATTAAATGGTCAAGATCTTAACTTTGAATAGTAGTTACTGCTCATGTACTGAAACTTAGAAATAGAATTGCATAGAGATTTTATTATGTGTTTAAATATGTATTTAGCTAATGGAATCCTCTTACCCTTGGTTGAATATCAGGTATAATAATTGTGAGTGCATATTTAATTGAAATATTAGAAGGACTCTATTATTTTTATTTTTCTAAGATTGGAATGCAAACTGACCAAAGGCTAGAAATGCAAGTAAAATTGATTCTCCATTATTAAATTGACCTGTGTGTGTATTACACCTCCACACCTTTTAAAATAAAAATAGATGAAGGCAAAGATTCAACACTCAGCTTGTCCTAGTACCTTCATAATACTTTAAAATTCTTAGGTTTTATTTTTATTATTTACTGAAGGTGATTCCTCATTGTTCCAAATATATTTGTCAATTGTTATACATACAGTATTACAAATATTACCCTACCAACAGATCAAATTTTCTGAGAAGTGAATGTTCTCTGTCATGTTCAACAGAAAAAACATTTAAAACAATACTTCTCTATGCTCTATATTTTATTACTTCTTTGACTGTAGAGGTTACTTACATCAGTAACTAAATATCACTTTGTTCTTCATCAATCAAAACTGATCAATTATAAAACTAGTGAAATTAGATGAAAAACCCTAAGCTGTATAGTCATATTACCACTCATATTATTAATAAAAGCCACATCTATATTCCAAACTGGGATACCATAACCTCTTTGTCATTTTCCAATAAAAAAGACCATACCAAATAGGCAGAGCACACCGTAATTAGCAGCTGGCAGAGAAAGCTGTAAATCTGTATGAGTTCTGAACGATTTGCTTACATTGTTGCTTTGTTGACAAATGATGCTGTACATGTTAATGTTCCTGAAATGTCCCCATTGCACCTGACGTGCCAATAAATGCCAGCCAGCTGTATGAATTATGGAAATAAGATTTTTGTTTATGAAGGTATCCCAGACATTTATTTTACTGCATGCCTCTTGACAGATTTAGCGTCTGGAGTTACACTGAGAAGATATTTGCTACCTGACATAATGGATAATGGTAACTTTAGAGGCTTTTTTAATGATGGGATTAATATATATACATTTACTTTTACCTTGTGGCTACACATTTTACTCTAAGTGTAAAGCTTGCATTTTTTAAAATGAAGTGATACTAAATTGTTCCTAATGTACAATAGATTGGATATAAACAGTACTGCCATATGTGATATACCAGAAAAAGGTCTCTCCAATTGCTACGAACATGTATATATTACAAAATAGTGTTTTTTCCCATAGATTTTTTCCTCCTGTTTGGGATATTTAATATCACACAACTATACAATTAAAAATGTAAAACTCAGATATTCTTAAATATTATAAAAACCCCATAACATTTATTTATAGAAAAATCAATAAAACATTCAGTCAATATGCTAAGGAAAGGTGGAGAAGTTTAAGAACATTTGCATTTGCTAACTACCTTTGACATTAGGTAGACTTCTAAATAGAAAACCAGTTAATGGCCTCTGAATTTAAAACAAAAAAATCAAAATATTCCTAAATAGCACAAACGTTAAAGTACATCCCCACATTTTTTAGTAACAGGGAAGCCAAAAATTCATATACTGAGCCTGACTTCTAATAAGAGGACTCTCTTCACAGCCTAGTCAAGAACTTTGTTCTAAGGGGCCACCTCCCTGAATCATTAGCTCTAATAAGGCTAGAAACATGCTATCTTCAAGACACACATGTTTGCAAGCTACTCTCGAGTTTCCTCCAACATGTATCTTTTTTTTTTTTGGCTGAGCGGTATTCAGAAGGCGCCATAAAGAACTCATAGCAACACGGCTGCATGAAATGGCCAGCAGGTGTTGTATCCTTACAGAATTTAAACACTTTATTCTCTCTACCCTACAACTAGGGAACCTGACTCCAGTCTCAAAGTGGAAAATTTTCCCTAGCAGATGCAGCTACTCCTACTAGTTTTCAGTTTTTCCTCAAGTAGTATATATCAGTGTTATTGGCAAGAGGAACAATAAGCAAAGTATTTATTCAATCAGGAGCTATTTTGTTGTATTTTCTAGGTTCATTTCCAACTTCTGAAGTTTAAGAGAGCAAACTGTTTCTTCCTTAAAGCTTCAGACACTAGAAACTATTTGTAATCTTCATATACATGGCAGTAGTAACCAAATTAACCAAATTCATTCTGCAATAGTAAATCAGTCTTTACTGAAATATTTCATTCTCACCCCATCTCAGAAGGAGAAAAAGAGGAAGAAAAGAATCCAGATGGTTAAAATTATTTTAAAGCAAATATTTAGTGGTTACAGTTCAGTTCTTCTGGCCCACATACTCCACTACAAAAAATGACACCCCACATTTACTGTGTTAATCATTTTCCAGTGTGCCAGCCAAATATGTTCCTAGCAGTGCATCTCTCTCTCTCTCTCTCTCTCTCTCACACACACACACACACACACACACACACACACACACACACACACAC
>ML681984.1:22998124-23026859 GCA_007922195.1 Podocnemis expansa | reverse complement strand
CACACACACACACACACACACACACACACACACACACACACACACACCCTGGAGGCATCATATGTGACTTCATACTTAAGATTCCTTTGAATATGAATTTAACACTGGGCTAAAATCCTACTATTTCTCATGTTGTTATTGAATTTAATCCACAGATGTAATAAAATAACTCCTCTGAGGGCAGTTGAATTTTCCATAATATTCATTTGGTAAAATATTTACCAGAGGTTGCAGAGGAAGCATTTAAAATTGATTCCCTTATGGCAATAAGGAGAATCTCACTTTCATGGAGGTCCACATTTATCCCTAAAATGCAAACTTTAGAATTCTTTTCAAACGTTTCACTTATACCCAGAATGAATTATTCATTAATTTGCCATAATCTAATTTACCTTCCAAAAGAAAAGTGTTTGGTGATTTCAGATTCTGCTAGGTTTTGCTGTTCTGCACAGTCACAGCCTTGACCCATTAGTCTTCTTTCCCTGGTTCCCACTACACCCATACCATGCTCTTACCCAACTTGCTTTGCATTTGACCAGATGAATACGCTGCTGCCACAGCAGAACTTCTCAGTCTGCTTCTCAGGCAGCTGTTTATGCAACTTTACCCCTCAACATGGTCTCCTTCCCTTCAGACCGTAGCCACTGTCACCAACAAGGAGGGAAAATTGGAACAAAAGGTACCTCAGAGGCAGAACTTACAGCTTCACTAGAAATTGTGGCTCCCTGTTGAGTGAGGGAAAGCATGGATAGTGGAGGTAGCTTTATAGAGAGTTAGAGTGATGGATGGTCAGAGGTTTGGCCATGGGGTTTACAGGTGCAGGGAAGTAGGCTGCGCAAGGAGTCAAGAACAATGTTTGAGAGCTGGGCTGGGCAGTAGGGCTTTCCAGTGCTTCCCTAGCCTTCTTGCCTGACTTGAGTTACCAGACACCAAAGCCTGGAAAGGAGGACAGGGAAGTATGAAAAGGAGGACATTGGAGGACATATGGAGAAAATCTAGTATTAATGTCATATTCTTCTGTTTTTAGGGGGCCATGGAATGCTTCCCCCTAAAAATAGGGTTTTCTGGGGTGTTCCAGCCTACTTTAACCACAGCAAGTAAAAAGCCAGACAAAATCATGTATTTTTAAAATGCCTGCCGGAGGGAGGATGTGAAGGTAAAAAGGAGGACATGTCCTCCTTTTGCCTGATATCTCGTAACCCTATGCCTGACTGATCCCCATGCTGCAGCCTTTGTGCACAGGGAATGCCAGTCTGTGGTAATGAAAACAGTTTATCAGAATAAGCCTCCACTCTGGCGAATCAGAGAAAGTTTGCCAAATGGAGAAACTCTTTCTATAAGAGAACTGTAACCTGTGCTTCTCAGGCTACTATGGGCTGTGATTCTTTTCCCTCTCCCTCTATACACCGTGTGACTGCCATTTTCCCTTCAGTTCCAAACTAGAAACAGGCAAACACATACATAGCTCCTGCTAAACATACTGTAATGCACAAACTTAAAGTAGTTCACATAGTTATTTTTATAAAATTTACATGATATATTTAAAAAAATACATACACTTCTATAGGGAATGTATCTTCACACATTCAGCTGAGACTGTGCATGCAGTTGTGAGGAAATGGATGGGTTGGTTATATGTTGGAGTTTGTAGTTCATTGTGGAGTTGCACAGTTTGGGTATTGTGATATTTGTGTGATAAGGCACATGAACTGATTTTGGTGTGGATATTAAATGGTTTTTATCTGGCGATTTCCATTATCTTTCAGGAGCTGTGTTGACCAGGGAAACTTCTCCTGAGAAACCTTAAGTTAATTTAAAAAAAAAAAATAACGACTGAATTACATATATTGCTTTGGTGTAACCTGAGAGTAACTTACACTAAAATAAGACAGCACTACAAAAGTATAATATAGACATACACACACACACACACGTGTCACCCTCATTTTATAACTACATGTGCACACACAATAGCAAGCGAAAGAAGAATCAAGTCCATAATGTGCAGTCCCCTAAGGGTTAACCCCTCTGCAGTTGACATGACCGCCTGTATTTGCTCAAAAGAGGATTAAGGCTAATGTGTAGCAGAGGAGCAATGCATGGAAGCTTATATTATGTCTCCCTCCTCTGCGTATCTACACAATGGGAAATACAGGAACTCAGCCTCCATGATCCATTTTCCCTTCCACAGGCATGGAATTCATTGAAAGTAATGGGAAGAAAATTATAGTGGTCTCACAGGTCTCTAACAAGAGGGCTCTGTGTGGAAAAGTTTGACTTGTCAAGATTTCTTATGAAATGATACAATGTAAGTAAAATGTATCATAAAGAATGGCTGAAAACCGAAGACTCTGACATTCCTTTTCCATCATTAAATCAAACCAGATACTGGTAAAAGGTGTAAGTTTGACTGGAAATTTTTAAGGTGTTAATATTCCTATTTCTTGAGGCAAGCAGTTATTCATAGACTAGACATCTGATTCTAACAAACTACCTCATCATATAGTTGCATTTTTTTTCTCTCTAGAGTTTGCCATTCAAAATTTCGGCAATCTGTTTACTTCAAAGGGAATAAGGAATAAACACACAAGCAAATAAATAGCTAAATATAATAAATAAGCAATGATAAAAGGCCTGAATAATTACTCCTTTTGAAGCGACAGATATGTGAGTAGTCCTACAGGTTACTCTCAAGGTAAGGGCAGCTCAGTCAGTTCCTGAATAATACTTAGACTCCTACAAAGATTTTGTAATCTTTACTTTAGTATACTTGCTCATATGCATATAGGTTTGCAGGACTGAGCCTAAGGTACTACAGCACATTGTGCTGTGAACTGCAGAGGAGCAAACCCAAATTATAGTAAAACTGTATGGCATTCATAATAGTGAATACAATAATAAATGTACAGTGATCCATAATGGCAGTTCTAAACTTTTGCAGGTCATGACACACTTGGTAGCATAGTGGGATCCTACAGGACGCACCAGCTCATCTTCCCCAGGCCAAATCCAGCCATCTCCCTGGTTCTCCACAACACACTTTCCACTGTGTGGTGACACAGTAATGTCCCACCAGAAGATGGATGATGCCACATCAGAGCACAAAGTCTGGTAATCAGCCTGTGGCAGTGGTCAGTATCTAATGCTTCAAAAGAGGTTCTCAGGGTCACTTGCCTCCGTGAAATCAAAAACACCTGGCTCATTGTGCAGTGCTGCACATAGCCTTCCTGAGTCCTGTGTTTATCATCTTTGAGTCCCTGAAGAGTTTTTTTCCCCATGGTGTTCTTCAGGGTAGATGGGAGTACGGTGTAGGGATTAAAGGACAGAACTGGGATTCTGGATTCCTGAGGTCTATACTTAGCTCTACTGTCATCAATTTTTTTAAAGGTTAACAGTCTTTAAAGTAGGCTCTCAATATTAACTTGCCCCACAGGAATATTGTGATGATCGATTAATATTTCCAATATACTTTGAGTTTCTCAAATGAAAGGTGTTAAGAACGCCAAAGAAGATTTGCTAGATAGGACATCTTATATGATATGCTGTCCAAGAAGGAAAGAAAAGGCAATTTTAAAAGCAAGAAATGCCTTTCCTTTTGTCCCATCCCCCAAATCCATCAACATAAAAACTAATACATTCACATTCAAAGTTCTTCTGTCTCAGAAACTAGTGAACAACGAAGATCTCCCCTGAGGCTGCCCCCCCCCCAAGTGTAAGTTTCCTCCAACCTCTCCAAAAATGAGACTTTTGGTTACCATTAGCTAGAAGAATCAGCCTGAAATACTATTACCAAGGCCAGATATAGTAAATAGGTTTAGAGCTATGGAATACTGATTGGACAACAGGAAAATCAGAGCAGAAAATGTTTTTGTATTCTCAAATAGATTTTTGCTTTTTCAACTTGCTGAGTAGTAATGCAGAAGAAAACATGAAGGTCAAAAAAGGGAAAATATTTAGAAAAGATTATTTTGACTTTGGTGCATTTCTGTTTTCTTACCAGTCTTAAACTAGTACTTTGCATTTACTGCACTTTATTTACTAGGGATTTTTCAT
The DNA here is from genome assembly GCA_007922195.1 of Podocnemis expansa. Classification (NCBI taxonomy): domain Eukaryota; kingdom Metazoa; phylum Chordata; order Testudines; family Podocnemididae; genus Podocnemis; species Podocnemis expansa. Next base: position 23,022,806 of record ML681984.1, on the reverse strand, counting down.
AGCATATACTAAGCATACCTGTATGAGAGAGATTCTCATGTGACCAGGATTCTTTGATATTGTTATTTCAACCACAAGTTGGCAAAGCACTAGCTTTATTTTGTGTGCAGTATATGACTACTTTTTCTTGGTCTAAAAACTTTTATTTACTTAATTATTGACAATGATGTGACCGGGGGAAAGATAAATAAAGAACAGACTGAGACAGAAAAATGCAGCTAAAGTCTCTCTTCATTTGATTACAAAGAGTTAATTAGTGAATTAGTAGAGTAAGCATAAAAATCCCAGTAGGACACTACTCAAGTTTACTAATACCATGCTAAGCTGAAGGTATTCTTTCTCTCTTCAAGAGACATCTCTGATCCAAATGTTTTCAACCATGACCTTTCATCTTTCACAGATGTAATAGAGTTGAAAATCTTTCATTCTCCTTTGGATATCCATCCATTTGGCCAAGATCCAATGTAACTGGCTTTTCTTCTTCCTTTTCCTGGTTTGTTTGTGAACCTTCCCAATAGCATGAGTGCTGGGATCAAATTGTTCTGTGAGAAATGTGTTCACAGACAGATATTATTCTTTGACCTACAGTCTCCAAGAACTGTGATTTTTTAAAGATTTCATCCTTCTCATCACCTCATTGTTTTTAATTTTTGTAATCCAGCTATTTTTTTTTTTGCATTCTTCTTAAACTCAAACACTCTGAGTCATCCCTCAATGTCCTTTCTCTCCATTCAGGAGGATTGACGTTACATAGCATTAAAACCATCTAATGTGGATGTGCAGTTTTAACTTTAGACAACACACAGAAGCCTTCGGAAGCTATTGAGTGAATTTTTTGTAAGCTGTATCCTCTTGCACCATCTGCCTGATCTTAAAAGTAGACTTCTTACACAGGGAAAACTAGTCACTTGATCCTCCACTTTACCATCGATATACAGGTGCTGTGTACCTGCACATTACCATATTTATTCATTATCATACATTTTGTCTTCCTAATTTAAATAATAATTCCATATTCATTGCTGTCATTGTTCACAACCTTGAGCATATTTTAAAATGCTTTCTTAGTCAAGTGATGCAAAGTAGGTTAATGGCATATTTTATGTTGCTGATATACACACTATTGACCTGTTGCTGTCTTTTAAATTTCCTTTATTACACCTTCTATGTGTATGCTGAATAGTTGCAGAGACAGAATGCAGTGTTGGCATGTGCTTTTCTTGATGCTGCAATACCAAGATATTTCACAGTTCATTCAGATCTCTCCTTTCTGTCCCCAGTACAGACTTTTCATTCATTGTAGACTTTGAAAGTCAATATTCAATCAGAGGGTTTTCAAACACAGCATTTTTTAACAGATTATTAAATCCTTGCTCAGTTTCCTTCTGGACAATTACCAGTTTCTTATGATTGCACCCAGTGCCTGGGTCTCTTGTGCTTCTAAGCCTAACAGGTCTGGGCTGATTACAGGCACAGTTTTTTAGCTCTGTGTCTCCCTTTCTGGTTCTTGATTCTGTCTTGGGATATTGGACCCTTCAATCCAGCTTCTCCCAAGCCTGGAATCAATGCTTCAGATCTCTCAAGTCTACTAGCTGCTTACACACCAACACCCAAAGTTCCACCTTGCTGCGAGTACCCTAGCTTCTGGCTTAACCACATCAGGAACAATGTGGCAGGTAGGCAAAGAACAAAACCATAACTACTGTTTATAGTGCCCCGGGCACATTCTGATTGGAATGCACCCCTTACAATGGTAAGTGCCTGAGGCGAGCAGCGCAGAACATGCCCTTTAATGGAGCAGCTCAATGGAGCTGCTCTGCCATGCCCAGGACAAAGCCCGGCTCACCCTGCCATAGTTATGGACCTGGCAAAGAACAAGGGTTTGGCAAAGGTTGGTCATTGAAAGATAGAGTCAATGGTCCCAGATTGTTGTCTTGATGTTTTATCACAGACTTTATTTAATGAGGTGTCAAGCATTTGTTTGGGGCAGACAGCTCCTTGGGATACATTATCATAATCATGACTTTGGAAAGGTTAGACATCAAATCAATACCTAACAAAAAATGGATGCTCTAATCCAAAATGGTGGTTACAATCCAAAATGGAGTTCATATGGCCACTAAGGAAACGTATATAAACATACAGTGTGTGTGCACAGACACCTGTGCCTAGATGTGTTGTATAATGGTTAGATGCTGTATGGCTATATTGAAATACAATTAATAATGCATTATTTTTAGATCTAAATTATTGTTTGTTCTAAAATTATATCAAGTGTTTAAAGTAGAAATCAAAATCAATAAATAAATACTGAAGTGTGGTCAGTTAAAACTCTCCTTGACATCAGTGGTTTTACTTGAATAACAAAGTCTGCATGACTGAGTCCTGGAAATACAGTTTTGTTATTATTTATTGTTGTTGTTATAGCGCTTGTTGTTAATTTGTATTACAGTAATGCCCAGAGGTTCTAGCTGAGATCAGGTCATCATTGTGGTAGGTGACATATAAACACATTGTAAAAGATTTTGGCCAAAGAGATTTCAATCTAATAGATCAGAGCAAAAAAAAAGGGAGGGGGGACCCAAACCATAAAATGGTAAAAGGTGAGATAAAGAGATGAAGTGACTTGCCAAAGGTGACAAAAAAGTCAGATCCATGAATGAACCATAGGCCTCCTAAATCACAGTTATAAATACTAGACCATACAGTGTTCTTTCAGAAGTATAAATGTTATTTCTTACAGTTAAAACACAAAAGGATAAGAAATTTTTTTTAAATATTTGTATTAGTATTTTCCTTACCTAAAATATCTTTTAATCAAAACTGAATAGATTAACATCATAGTAAATGTAAAGCACAGTCCCCCTCCAAACACTTATGCAGCTGAGTAACTTTACTCTTGTGAATCATCAAACTAAAATCAGTGGAGAGTAATGTATGTGCATAGGTGTTTTTAGCCCATGCTTATGTACTTGATATAAATCAGTTCTGAAAATACAACTGCCGTACAGAGAGTACACAGGAAAATCACTGTGACTCCTACTGAGGGAGATTCCAGGGTAGGCAGACTCTCTGCAGTATTGACAGTTTTTTTGTTTTTTTGTTTTTTTTATTACATGATGGAAGGAAATTTCTATATCAGTTCTTTGAAATCACATATTAACATGCTTCACACACAGTGAAACCTATCTGGGTATTCTGCATATTTAATAACAATAACTTAACTATCAACAATTTAAAAGCAAAAGGGCATATTATCATATTTCAGTTATTTTTCAAATACTGCCTAAAGTGCTATAATGAGGTCTTCTCCCATTCATTTATTTTGTATGGTGTCTGGCACAGATATTTTTAAAATGTGGAATTTGTTATATAAATACAAAATATAATTGTTTTTATAGTGCAGAATTACATAGGTCAGATAGTTTAAATGCTTTAAAGGTTTGAATATGCCCAAAGTATTTCAGCAGTTTAAACCCTTACTCATATTTAGTTAATTTTTGAGAATTATTCTTTATATTGGGGTTACTTAAAATCTCTTCTTGTCAGTTTAGAATAATGTAAAATTTCCAAGTTCACACTGGGCAATTAATAATTTGAAGTTCTAGAACAATTTACTTCAAATCCTCTTTAAGTCAGGAAAATGAAAAAGATTTCTAGAATAGTGGAAGATAAGTTTGTCAAAAGTGGAATTTTATTTTCTTTTTAATAAATATATTATTGACATAGTGCCCTGTTGAAATTTAAAAGGAAAAACTAACAACTTGGCTAAAAGACCTTATTTCACTTCAGGATAAAACAAATAAGCATTGTATAGTCATTGCTATCCAAAATGCTGTTGTGTTGAAGCTTTCAATACTACTCAAATTTGAATAAGCTACAGAGTTAGCAATGTTGCTGAAGAGCAATATCAAAATATGTGCTAATAGGTCTAAAAACCACACACTATTTTAGCTTTTGTAAGAATTCAGTTTTTTTTTAAGCTGAACAGAGCATGTAAATAAATATATACACTATCTACCTTTATGACCTTTTTTTCTGAAAGCAAAAGCATTCATCATTTGTGACTTGACTTTTTGTAAAAGTAACAGTTCATAAAAATCTGCGAAACTACTGGGAACAAACAAATTAAACAATGACAATGTAATAAAATAAAACTGCTGTTGCACTGCTATGGTGGAAGAATTGCTTCTTCGCTGGGATTAATACATCTTGCAGAAAACAATTTTAAATAATGTGTAACATATGGATTCGGCTTTTATTATTCTTCTAAAAGAAGACAATTATATTTATGTGATAAACTGTTCAGTGTTAGTAGCATAATGTTTATATTACTGGCCACTTAAATAGTCTTTGGCATACTTTTATAAGGAACAGCAGTCCCCAGATCTTTTGAAATCCATCTTACAAAGTAAGTCCTGTTTGTAACTGGAATGCACTGGTTCTTACATACGTCTTCCTTTACTTACAGAAGTAATGCAGGTAATTTAGTTACAAAATGAATGCATGAAAAACCTTCTGGTGTTTTAGATAGAAATATAAAGTTAATATGTTATTATGGGTATTTTTCTTCCTAATGAAGAGCACAGAAGGTCTGTAGCACTTGAGAAAATGAATGAAAGGCTGTTTTCTATTTTAACTTTTTGGAAAGAAGTTATCATACAGTATGTATATTAGTTAGCTTCTACGAGATTTTTTTATTAATCTTCTCATCAGTCATAGGAATTCATAGCTTTTATGTTCTCCCTTTAATAGAAAAGATAAAAAATAAGTAAAAAAGACTTTTGGGTAATTTTCAAGGAGTTGCTTATGTCCTCTTTATATTGTAGATACTAAGGAAAGGATTACATAGAAACATTTACCTCCCCATCTTCTAGGGTCTCTGAGACTAAACTGCACACATTACAAAACAATGTGTGAATGGGTTCCAAATTATTTTCTGTTGCTGCTGTATGCATAGATTTTACCATTAGCATCAATGACAACAGAATTTCTGCATTTCCTTGATCATGCTGGCCAATATTTCATTTGTATTACAAGATCAGTGCAGTGACTATGTAAAGTGAAAGAAATGTGCTTATTTCAAGGCATTAAATACAAAGAAAATAAGAAATAAGAACAAGTATGTCAACTTGGAAACTATTTGTGATCTAATTATTCACTCCTGAAGTAAAAGTTAGTATTTCTAACAATCCAGATTTCAACTGCTCTAAATGTTAAGGTCATAGAAAAAGATAAAGTAACACATGTCATTTTAAAAAGTGGAACCTAATGGAAGTGAAATCTTCATATCCAGTTAATTTGGGATTTATTATCCTTACAACTAGAATTCCAACTGTTTTGAATTCATGTTGACTGAAGACTTGAGAGCAGAATGAGTGGATGCTACCCCCACCCCCATTCTTAAAAGAAACCCTGTGCCTGCTGCTTCCAATTTAGTGCAATCATGCCTCTTACTGGCCAACACAAGATGCAGCATTAGCTGTCAAATGCAAATGAGTATTCATGGGGACTTTGAAATGTACAATAAAGAATAAAGACATGCATTCTGTGTGTAATTGTCTTCTTTTATACAACTGGATCCAAAAAAGAATGCCATTTCACCCAAAATCTATAGGCTTTCTATGGTTACAATCTGCTGTTGAAGCCAGATATTAAAAATGAAGTGTGGATAAATGGATAAAAATGAAGTGTGGATAAATGGAGGACTCCAGTTTCCAGTGCTGTCAATCTTTCACTAGCACTATGTTTGCTTAAAGAGAAATGATCCAATACACTTTTGTTTCTTTCTTTCACAGTTTCTTTTCCAAATGGCACTTTTAAACATACAAGACAGATATAAATAAAGCTGTCCATCTGGTTTTCTCTGTTTTATACAAAACTGACCAAAGCTCTCTATTGTCAAAAAAACAGATACATCAAATAATAAAGCACTGCAAACTTCACTATGCACCCAATCCTGAAGTCTCTGGCGCCTGTTTAGAGACATCTCTTTCAGAGGTGTGAGAGAGGGTAGAACAGGTTCCATGGCCTATTTAGTCACGCATGTTGACAAGCTCCAAAAGGGTAGCTGTGTTAGCCTAGCTCAGCAAAACAAAGAGTTCCATGGCATTTTTAAAGACTAACAAATTTATTTATTGCATGAGCTTTCATGGGAGAAAATAACACTTCAGTAGATGCTTGAAGATGCAGAATTTACAGAATTCTTAAATCATCTGATGAAGTGGGATTTTCAACCACAAAAACTCATGCAATAAATAAATTTGTTAGACTTAAAAAGGCCACAGGACTCCTTGTTTATTTTGTCATGGCACTTCTGGTGAAATTTCCATCAGGATACCATCTGGGGTAAGCTCTGATAACAGTCAAAGTGAATGCTATTATGCACATCTGTGAAGGTTGCATCTAATAATTCTTCACATTGGCCAATGAACAGCCAGCTATGCTTAACTATTTGCAGTCACTTCTAACACTGGGCTTGATTACCCCCTAGACTGTGCTGGCAGAAGCTTGGATGCAGCCTCTGCATGGTGAGAAGCCTATCTGGAGGGGAACTGCAGCAACATGAGCTCAGCTAGACAGCTCAGAACTGGCTGGTAGAGACCACAAAATGGGCAAAACTCAGTCTCCTGGATTATATCTAAACCAGCAACCCAGAACAGAAAGTCAGGCATCTGTTTGTTAATCACCTGAACCACAGTTTCTCAGTTACTGGGTCACAACTCCTCAAGAGGGTCAGAAAATATAGTGGGAGTGGATGTGGCTCTAGGTGATGAAAATGTTACGATCAGGAGGAAAGAAAATCTCTTTCCTCAATTTCCTGCACGCCTTTACTTTCAAGGTCAAATTTTCTCACTTAACCTCTTGAAAACATATGAGCAAGCAAATTATAAGGTCTATCGCTGTCATCAGTGATATTTTTTTACCCTTACTTTTACAATAAATACAAGAGGGTTGGCAAAATTGCATAAGGTTAAGGAACACTGAGCTACATTATCATATTTGCTAAATTCTAATATGAGAATAGGATATCTGGGGTTGGTTATTTCTCCACAATTCAACTTGAGTTTGGGCCTGTACAGTGCTACTTGAAGAGGTGGAAAAGGATGACCTCATGGCTAAGGCAAAGAATTGAAAGGCAGAAGATTTGGTTTCTCTTCCTGACCCTACTTTAGACTTCCTATATGATCCTTGACAAGTCACTTAATCACTTTTTATTCCCTATCTGTAAAATGGAGCTGTTACTACTTCCATACCTCACTACAGCGACAGCATAAATCTCTTAAAGGATATGAGTGCTCTGAGGATGAGAGTGTTACTGTACTGAGCTCCACAGAAAAATATATAGAAAATCATATAAAGACTAAACAAAAAATAACATTTTAGGGTTTTTACCTTGGAAGTAAATTAAACTAAATTGAATTAAGGGCATTTTAATTGTGAAAGAGAGCCTCCACACAGGCTTATCTAACCCACTTTAAATTCACTCCTTCAGTTAATTCAGATTAATTTTTCTGGGTGTCCCCAGGGAGCCCAGACCTGACTTACCCTGGGAGCTTGGGCAAATCATTTATTTTCCCTACACCTTAAAACAAGCAAGTCTCCTTATCTGTAAGTGAAAAGAATTGTGATGATTTACCTTTGCAAACTGTTTGAGATCTATGCATGTGAGTGTTATATACACATGCTATTTATTTATTCATTTATTATTATCATCATCATCATCACCACCACGACCACCACCACCACCACCACCATCGTCATCCTGCTAAGGGGTTTATAACATATGTGGAGTCCTCTTGCTACTTTAGCACTGGCCTAACTATCTTTTAGCATCAGCCAGATTAATGTGGAGAAATCTCCATGAGTCAAGGCATTTCTACTTTTCTTATGCTCAAACAAGATAGGAGCAGGATTTGGCCCATTCTGAATTAAGAAAGTATAGTTGCCTCACAAAGATTTTTCATGCTCTCTACACCAAACCAATTTATTTTTTAGCATAAAAAGAGTTTGGAATTGTTAGATAACCACAGGATATATTAATGCATGTGTTTGTGTGTGTGTGGTTATTACATTCAGCCACAACTATATTGTTCGCAACTTGTGGTGGAGACCATTGCCATTAATAGGAATTAAACACCACTTTATATATTCTGATTCAACCTTCACTAAAAAAGATATTTAGTGGATGCACTTAGCTACATCCTATCATGCTTTATATACTGCTCAATATTCAAATGAGTTAATTAGACCAGATTACTCTCTCTATCTTGCATTTACACAAAAATTACAATAGCTGTTTTACAAAATGTCAACTTACATGATTTGTATGTCTAAATTTTCAGTGTTTGACCAAAAATATCTAACAGAAAATGTACAGTAGTTTTGAAAAAAATATTATTAATGCATATTTTTCTCTTCTACTGGAAAAGTAAGAACTTTGTTATGCATGTTTTAAAATGTTAAATATTAGCATTATTTAAAGTTAATAGGATGCCAAAGAAAATGACTAATAATATATTATACAATTAGATGCCTTTCATATTAGTGCATCCATTAACAAAATAAAATACATTCAAACAGAGGAGTTCTGATTTGCAATTTTTAGCAAGGATTGCCCATGTGTAAAAGCTGAATTATTTATTCATTTTTAAACTGCTGGATACATCAGTTTGCAATTATTTGCATTATGTTTGAATGCTTTGTCATGTGTCTTTGATTCAAAAAATAAAAATAAAAATCTCCTTGTATAAAGGCATTTTCATTTACCCAAATACTTCAACTTGCAAAGACCAACAGTATCCTACCCTCCCCCCTTCAAATTAAGTGAATCATCTGTCATATCCAGACTGGCTAGAAATACCAAAAACCTCAATATTCCTTAGCCAGTTATTACAGATGTCTATTTGTTATCACTCTTTAACCTAGACCTCTCAATGAAGAGCTTCATATTCACTAAGTGTATTCTTTTTCCTGTGCATAACCAATTCCATCTTGTTCTGGGCATACAGATCTCAAGTCAGGCATTATGTATTTTTACCCACAGTTATTTTCATTCCATATCATGCAGAGTTTCTGCACTCAGGCTCATATTCATTTGAAAATCAGTTATTCTGACTTCTCAGCTGACATCAGCATTTTGCTTAAATAACACATTTTGAAAGCATCTAAACCTTCCTTTTTTAAGGACACGCTTTCAGCAGTACACAGACTAGACTTTGACCTCCCATATTGTCCTGTCACCTTCTCGTGTTTTGCACTATCTCTAGAAAAGTCTGTGTAATTTATCAAAGACACTATCACCAGCACCAGTGCATCTCTTCATCTCATTCTCACATCCTTCGTCTCTCCAGCCCTGATATCTAATAAATGAAGCCATTCTCAAATCTTCTATAGTAGAAGCATATAATCTTGGACTCTGGAAAGGTGTTTTACGTATCCCATTTATATCAACTAATTACTTTGGAAAATGTATCTCACCAGAGCTGTAACTACAGGGGGACTGACGGGGCAAAGCCCCGGGTGGCCCCGAGAGGCTCGGTGGAGCTGCGCTATTAAAGGGGGGGCTTTGCAGCACCAGCTCTAAGCACCACTAATGGGAAGGGGCACGTTCCAATCCAAATGCACCTGGGGTGGCAAAACAGAGCATTATGGCTCTGTATCTCACTGGTGGCATGCAAAAATCCAACAAACAGTGGTTAAGTCTCCTGTTTTTCAGAACATCCTGGAACGCCTTTACCCACTAAGACAATGTCTACACCACAGTTAAAAATCTTGTAATGACCTATGCCAGCTTTCTCAGGCTGACAGGGTTTTGACTAAGGGGCTGTTTAGTTGTGTTGCAGATATTCAGGCTCACACTGTAAGACTCTGTAAACCCCCATGTCTGCACTGGATTTATGCAACCGTTTAGGCCAATGATTTTCAGTCTAAGGGTTGGGAACCAGAAATGAGTCGCAGACCCTCAGGGACTGGGTGGCTGTGCTCCCTGCTGATATTGCCAAAAGACTGGAATGCATTGCTCAAAGATGATCACAGGCATAAATGATTTTTGTCAACTGGGAGACAAGGAAAAAAGTTTGAAAACCACTGCTTTAGTCCAAGTCCACACACCTGAGTCAGCTGACTTGGCCAGCCCAGGTGCCTATTTCAGTGACAACATAACCCAACAGTTCACCCTGTAATAGCTTAGGCCTATATTAAGATACACAGAGAAAGAGCAACACAACAATGAGGTTCTGACTGGGGACACTATATACCTAGAAAAATGTTACATGTTACAAGGCATATAAAGGATAAAATTATGAGCTTGGTTATGTGCTCATAACAACCAATGATTTCAGTGGGCATAGTACATGTTCATGAGAGGATGACTATATCTCAAAATAGATAGGTCATGCACACATTAAACATAAATTGGTAATATCAGTGTTTTTCCAGGTGGTCAGCCTAAATTTGTATGAGAGAAAAAAAAGGATATGCACTACAAGGGTTCAGTGCAATGGACATATAACAAGATTAAATCTTATCTATATGTTTTATACTCATCTAAAGTTAAAGGAATAGATTCTCTCCTCAGATGTGCCTTGTTCAGTGCATCAGAGTGTGGGGAATGGCGACATCTGGGACCCTTTTATGAATTATTAGTTTGAGACCTGACTTGCAGTGATCTGGAAAAATCATGGAGCAGGTCCTCAAAGAATCCATTCTGAAACACTTGGGGGAAAATAGAGTGATCAGGAACAGTCAGCCTGGATTCACCAAGAGCAAATCGTCCCTGACCAACCTGATTACCTTCTATGATAAGATGACTGGATATGTGGATGTGGGACTAGCCATCAATGTGATATACCTTGATTTGAGCAAGCTCTTGATACAGTTTCCCACAACACCCGTCAGCAAGTTAAGGAAGTATAGTTTGGATGAATGGACAGTAAGGTGGATAGAAAGCTGGCTAGATCATCAGCCACAAGAGGTATAGGGATCAATGTCTCAGTGTCTAGCTGGCAACCAGTAACTAGTGCAGTGCCTCAGGGGTTGGTCCTGGGGACAGTTCTGTTCAACATCTTCATTAATGATCTGGATGATGGGATAGATTTGTGGATGACACCAAGCTGGGGGAGAATGGTGAACATACTGGAGGGCAGGAATAGGATTCAGGGAGACCTAGACAAATTCGAGTTTTGGGTCAAGTGAAATCTCCTGAGGTTCAGCAACAAACAGTGGAAAGTCCTACACTTGGGACGGAAAAATCCCATGTACTGCAACAGGTTTAGGACTGATCAGCTAAGTAGCAGCACTGTAGAAAAGGACCTGGGGATTGTGGTAAATGGGAAGATGGATATGAGTCAAAAATGTGTTCTTGTTGCCAAAAGGGCCAATGCCACATTGGGCTGTATTAGTAGGAGTGCTGCCAACAGATTGAGGGATGTGATTATTCCCCTCTGTTTGGCACTGGTGAGGCCACATCTGGAATATCATGCCCAGTTTTGAGCTCCAGACTACAGAAAGGATGTTGGCAAATTAGAAAGAGTCCAGCAGAGGGCAACAAAAATGATTAGGGGGTTGAGGTTCATGACTTAGAAGGAAAGACGGAAGGAACTAGGCTTATTTCACCTACAGAAGAGAAGACTGAAGTGGGTTGATAACAAGCTTCAACTACTTGAAGGGGTACTCTAAAGAGGAGGAAGCTAGGCTGTTCTCAGTAGTAACAGAGAACAGAACAGGGAGCAATGGTTTCAAGATGCAGCTGGGGTGGTCAAGGATGGATATTAGGAAAAACTTCCTCACTGGGAGGGTGGTGAAGCATTGGAAGGGGCCGCCTAGGGAGGTGGTGGACTCTGCATCTTTGGAAACATTTAAGGCCCTGTTACCAAGACCCTGTCTGGCATTTAGTGGGATGCTTTTAGCAGGGGGTTGGACAAGATAACCTAATGAGGTCCCTTCCAACCCTCTGATTCTATGAACTTGGCAGGGGTGATGCTGCGCTGGGGCCAGCAGGGCATCGGCCCTGCATCTTCTGGCCAGCAGCACAGCAGAAGGGGCTCAATCAGGCTATAGGTCACTTCTGGCAAGAGTCAGGAGGGTTGGAAATGGCTTCTGCCGCTTGAGGGCAGTGGCAGAAACCAGCTCTGGCTTCAAGCCTCCTGCAACTAGCCTGAAGCCAGATCCAGCCCCTGCTGCTGACAGCAAGTGGCAGTGGCTGGGACTGGATTGGGCCCATGACCAGGATAGGGCTGCAAGGGGTGGCAGGCTCTGGGTACGAACCCCCCCCCCAATTAATGCTCCTGGGTCACCTTGGCAAGAATTAGAGCAGTTTAAGGGCTACTCTTACTTATGCCTGCTGTAGATCTGTGTAACACAGCCAGTGGTTAAAATATAATTTGGTGGTCCCCAGAATCCTCCAAATCATATGTGGGGCCCAGCCCAGGATGGATGAGGGCACAAGATGTGGAGGAATGGAGCAGGGGCAGGATGTGGGGGGTGTTAAAGGGGTGGCTGCAGGCAGGGGCAGGAGATGGAGCAGTGAAGGGAGGAAGGTGCATGAGATGGGGGTGGTGAAGGGAGACGGGCAGCAGATGGGGCAGAGAAGGGGTGGCTGGTGGCAGGTGATGAGGCAAAGAAGGAGTGGGTGGGCAGGAGGAAGGGGGCAGGGGCAGCAGATGGGGCAGAGAATGGGTGGATGGTGGAAGGAGGTGGAGCAGAGAAGGGGAGGATGGTGGCAGGAGGTGGGGGTTGGAGCAGGGGCAGTGGCAGGAGGTAGGGCAGAGAAGGGTTGGAGCAGAGGAGTTGGGGGGCTGGGGCTATACAGAAAGAGAACTCTGGGCCGCTTGCCCAGCTGGCTCCCCTCTGCATCTGCAGGGTGCTAGGGGACCCCAATTAGGGCTGGCCTGGTGGGACTGGTCCACCTTACTGCTCCCAGCATCAGCCCTAGCCCCAGCCCACCTCAACGTCCCAGGGCCTGTACTGTGGAGCCAGAGCAGCCTCAGCCCCCTGCTCCTGGCTCCTGTTCCTCCTCCATCTGAGACCCACCCTGGGCCACCTTACCTGGCCACCAGAGGAGAGTGGCACCCAACGGCTATGTCTACACACACAGTTTTATTTTGAAATCAGTCCTTGCGAAATGGCTTATTTTAAAATAAAACCCTTATTTCGAAATGGCTCATTTCAAAATAAGGAAAACCATGCAAGCGAAACGGCCATTATTTCAAAAGGGATATTTGGAAATAATGCCAATTGGACCACTGTTTTGAACAGTTGTTTTGAAACAACAGGTCTACTGGTGTTATTTCAAAATATCCCTTCTGAAATAACGGCCGTTTCAAGGGGGGGCCAGGTTTCACTTTTGCAAAATGGCGATTCTTATTTTGAAAGGATGGGGTCCGTCCTTTCAAAATAAGAGAATGTCTTGTAGACCTAATTTCTTTTATTTCAAAAGAACGAGTGTTATTTCAAAATAAAAGTGCCGTGTAGACGTAGCCAACGGGCTGCTCCTTCTGCCCCAAGCCAACTGTTACTGAGCATGCTCAGAGGTTCTGAGCATGCTCAGTCAGAGCATGCTCAAGGCGGGAGTTTTAAGAGCTCCCAACCTGGGGGAAGTTCCCTGCTGGCCAGAAAACTGTGTCTTATGGCTGTCAGGGAACTTCCTCCAGGCTGGGAGCTTTTAAAACTTCACAGGGTTAGTGAGGCGGAATGCAATGGAACCCTGCGTTCTGGCTGCTGATTCTACTTTTAGGAGCCATGGAACACTGCATTCTGGTGCGTTCCACCTTACTTTAACCGTTGAACACAGCACATCTCTGTCCTGATACTGACACAACACCCTACATCCCTGTCAATATGGAGTGCAACTGATGAAGGAACCAGTTCCACCAGATCTATACCAGTTGAGTATTCATTTGTGGATGGAAATATTGGTGGTCAAAATGCTTAGAACCTTGCTTCTGTGTGTGCTGCATGAAGGTTACAAAAGGACTGGAGGTGCAGGCAAAAAGCATTCATTTTAACAGTGATTAAGGTACTAGCAGTCTGAGCTGGTATTCTACACACCAGTAGTTAACACTACTCTTATTCACAACATTTTGCCTTTCTTAGTAGAGAAATCCTTAACTGGGGAGATATGGAAGATTTCTGGCCCTTCTGTGTCATCAGGACACAGCAAAACTACACAAAATGATGGAGAATCTTCAGCTGAATATATTTTAATGGTTCCAAAATGTTATATGCAGTTACTCTGCTATATAAATAAATAATAAGAAGAGGAGGAGATGACATTTTAAGTGTAGGTTCACATGCTTGTAGGCTGATTTTCAGTGAAACACAACACCAACAATCTCACTGAGATCACTGGGCGGATCCAAGGTTTGTGTCAGTCTCATTTTTTATATTAGAGTTAAGAAATGGTCCCTTTGACCTCAAGATGTCTAGACACAGACTTATGGAGACTTTCACTGATAACAGATAGAACATTAGAGATTACATAGTGCTGAAATTCAGCATGTCACAGCTGTGCATTCACTTCCAAGAATCAGGTACCAGGCATAACTTCAGACACTAAGAGCTTTTATCTTTTTTTTCTTTCTTTTGAGCACTATAGTTAAGAAGAATCATTCCAGAAATGCAATATCTTTTTTTTTTGTGGTATTCCTGAGAAGATTTGGAAGTGGAATAAAGAAGGGGATAAGACAATATATACAGAGAATGATATTTGATGGAAACAGTAATTACACACACATTTAAATGTCCATAAAATACTTTAAGGGAACACACCTCTTAGAAACAGAACTATTAGTTAATGAGATAATCCTATTCAGGCCATGAGGAATAAGCAGTGATATCCTTGAAAATAGAAATTTAAAATATTAAAAAATATAAAAAGTGGAATGAGTGATTTGAAAATTTCTTAGAAAGGGCAATTCCTTTTCACCATGAAGATTTTCCTAAGGGAGTTTGAATCTGTGAAGTAAAAATTCTTTGAAAAGAGCAAATCCCTCTAGTGATGTCAAAACCTCTTAAGTCCTCTTTATAAAAAAAAAATAGTTATTCATCTCATATATTTATGGGGAAGCAAATTGTCACTTAGCTGGTCTTATAATTTATATCAGTGAATAATCTGCCCCATGGAAATTAAGGCTAGAGGTATCTCAGAGGTTTTCAAATTCCCACTCTCCTTTACTGCTTTTGTAAATACTATCTAATCACTTTTCAAATGTTTCCAGAGAAGGTATCCATTATCCAATTTATCTTTCTGTTACTTGTAAAATCTTTTGCATCTGACTAGTTCTTCTTGCAGTATAGTTGTGATCAAGTGTGACTAAGTCAACACCCTCACTTTATGTATTTCCTCAGATGTATATATACATAACTATCAAAGTCTTACAACTCCTTTTTTTTTCTTTTTTTGAGACCATAATAAGAAAGTGGGTTTTCTTCTTTTTTCTTTTTCTGGTATCATCCACCCCTTTAAACATTTATTTGTATTCTTTGTAGTTTCGTTGTTTTGTTGTTTACACAGTGAAGTTCCCTATGTACTCTAGGTCAGGCCCTACTGATAGTCTGAGCATTGTTACCTCTCACCACAACTACATGAAGTACCTCTACAGCGGAAGATACTACAAAATATTAGCATTTGCCACCTATGGTAGCTGCATTTACAGGACATTTATGGTACTACCCATTTTGTATACAAAAAAATACAGCAAATACCATGGTAAAGTCAAATTCCATAAATTCTACAACTCAGCATAATATTACACAACATATATCCATGCATAATATTGTTTTTTTTTCTCTTGCAGATTCATACTGTAAGCTCATGTTTGTTAGCCAATACTACTACTAAGGCCTGATTTACACTGCTGTGCTAAGTCAATAGGAGATATGAAATCTATACTCAGCAGAATGCTTAGCTCATGTCTACTTACATACTACTACTTATTGCAGCATCTTCAGTCATCTGCATTGATCAGAAATGCTCTTCCTTTGATGCAATGTTACTTTTTTTGAGGGGTGGAGTTACGATGTTGAGTGGAGAACACTTCCCAGATCAATAGAGCTGGCCTACTTTGGCTTTTCAATTGATCCCACTGTATTGATCCATGGGGATCGACGCAGCATTTTCAGTGTAGACAAGGCCTAAGTCACAGAATTATAGATATTTGCCATACAGGGGGAAAAGAGGAAAAAAAAAAACCTCTTTGGTCTTATTGATCCTGTTCTTACAAGGGACTAAATGTCAGCATCTCTTATTAAGAGCTTTACAACTTACAAGGTGAGGCTCTTAGAAAATTCTGTACAGAACATTTTCTATACTTTGTACAGTCCACTTATTCTCTATCACATTTTCATGTTTCATTTTACCCTGCCTCTTTTGGTGTAATTCTAAATAATTCACCTTGATGTTCATTTCTGGACTCTTTAATACTGACATTTTTTGTTTGTTGCTATCCGAGCAGCACAAACCATAAAAATGAAATTACCCCAAGGACTAAGAACTCCCCAATACATAACTACCTCATGGAATTTTGTAAAGTCTTCAAAAGCAGGGCCTTTCAATTTGAACTTTTTGAAGTGCTAGTAAAAAAAAAATCTATTATGATGTAAATAGTTCTGTGGAGTAGAGAAGAAAAAAAAAGGCATGTCGTATGGGCATGGCCAAACAATGCAGGCTATAAAATTCATGCCATGAATACATCTGCTACTCTGACCTAGCTTACCACCTCTTCCTCCTCATTCTATTGCTGTATTCATCAAATGGGTTAAAAAAGAAACTGTATGACAGTACTTTTTGTAGCATGAAAAATGGCTTCTAAAACTGAAGACTTTAGAGCCATATACACCAATACTTCTGAGTCTTTGATCCTTACACACCAAGAACAAGGTCAGCTGAGTGAGAAAAACCATTACTTTTATAAAGATTATTATTTTTTTATTTCAAATTAGCAAACAATGAAAACACAAAATAGTCTGCAGTGAAACACAAATATACCATTATCTTCTTTAAGTCTAGAAATCTGGCTCTCATTTCCGAAATGGTGCGATTGTACCTATTTCTTCTTCCTCCTCAAAAGAAGAGAGTAATGTGTGTCTCCCCTACTTAAATGGCCCATGTCCAATGAAATTGAAAGGTCTGCATCTTAGTGTAGGCCATTTAAACACCCTTTCCCTTTTCCTTTCAGAAAAAGAAAAGGAAAGCACCTCCTACTGGAGCATTTGAAAGCTTAATGAACAACATATGCACATTGAGGGCATAAAGACATCACTTCTATGCTGTTGAAATTAATGCTCTGTTTGTCCTTTCCATTGTATTCCTCTTTTCTCAGGATTTTATAACTTGGCAAAAACTGAAGAATGATGTTCTTGGCTGCAACTTGGCATGTGCAGGTCTTAACCCAAGAACAAATTGTTTTATAATTATTCCTGAGAATTACTTCAGTCTGTTTTATTTTTCTTTTCTTGCTGGAAAAGTGTGAAGAAAAAAGGGATAACTATTTTTTGATGCTTTCAAGACATTTTGTTTCTTCAACTAGCAAAAAACCCAAGCTGAGCCTGATATTTCAAAAGTGAACTTTAGCACACACTTTATGGCTTCACACTGCTAGACTTTCAGAAGGAGTACATATGAGTAAATGCTCATGAAATGAAGTAAGAGATTCACAGTCTGTCCCATATTCAGTAACATAGGCTGGCTAAGGAGTTCATCTGAAAAGAAGCTGTCTGTGCATGTGGCTGAGTTCTAAGGTTAGAATCTAGGTTTAGAGTTTGTTTAAAAAAGAGAAACGTATTATTTAGGAAAAATAAAATAAAATAAAATAAAATAAAAGCTGCCTTAAAAATGTATCATTTGGATAAAAGGAGGAATCTAACGTGTTTCACTATACTTGCATAAGCTGAAACTTACTGGCCACACTGTCTTTTATATGTTTTTATAAATTAGAAACAAGAGAAGAAAACTAACTGGAAGAGGATTTTCTGTTCTCCACTTTTGCATGTGTAATTATTCTTAGCACACTATTAAAACACTGCAGACACTTGGATCCCACTGGACCTTTAAGTTTGTAACTGCTATCTGGAAGTTGGCAGCTTGCACTGAAGCCACTCTGCCTCCGCCCGCAGAGCCTTTGTTAACTGACAGAGGACTGAAACTGCTGGCGGCCTTTGAAATGGATATGTTGGGTCAGTGGAAACAGTTGGGTGTTTTTGAGCAGAACCTTATTTTTTAAAAAAAAGCTGTGAAAAGTAGCTGCTTCTTCGTCTTCTTCTAAACGCTTGCTTTAAAAACTCCCAGCCCATTTGTGCTGACCTGATGAGTCAGTTTCAAAGGCAACTTCAATCCTCCGTCAGTTACAAAAGCTCTGCCAACAGAGGCAGAGCGGAATCAATGCAGGCTTCTCTTTTCCTGATAAGAGCAGCTCCACACATTAAGCTCCAACAGGTTCCTAAAATCTGTTCTGTTTTAGTATTACAATAACATGCTCAAAAATAGCACCAAAAACATTCTCAGAACCTTTCTGCTGCTGTTTTCTTCATCTTCTTCTCTCACAGGTTTTTTGATACAGGAAATAGCAATACAGCTGAAGGTGGTCTAGATGCACATGTGGTTCAAACTCCTAACTCGCCAATTAGATTCTTGCTCTTATCCAAAGCATTGTGAACAATAAACACAGATGAAAAACAATAAGCTTTGAGCTGTCTGAATTCCAAGACTGGCATCATTGTATCAAATGGAACAGAAAAGAATAGTGCAGCCTTTTATTGGCCTTTTCAAAGTGCAGCAAAGTATAAATGGGAGCCAGATATTCATCAAAAAACCCATGTGAATAAAAGGTCAGTGGTTTTTACTAATAACTCCACTAATGAATTATGTTTAGAAAAGGGGATATTGCACCTATAAACTCAATATACTAGGTAGGTTGGAATCTGTAAAAATTCCAATTACTGCTTCAGAATTTATTGTGCACATATGGAAAATAATACTTGTAAAAGAGAACAGGGTTTGTGCCTGGTGCTGTCAATACTGTGAAGGATGGGGTGATTATAAAGCAAATTAACAATACTTTTAAATGTGCATTCACTTATCTTTCCAATTAAATCCTTGTTAAACAACTGCACAGACAGTAATGGTGCTTCTGCAAAGCACTGATCAAGACAGTTTTATTGTAATTTTTACTCTGTAACAATTAATCAAGTAGGCATTTTCTTTATTATTAAATTATTTAGTTAATAAATATCCTCAATCAGCTATCATATTTATAGTTTAAAATTTTATTTTTTTTTAAATTCTGGAACCTATATTTAAGTTTTTTCTTGTAGAAGGATCATGAGAGAATTATTTTAATTTTATTTTTTTGGCCAAAATAATATACTATCTGTTACCTTGGGATTATGATAGTTTTAATAATAAATGTATTTTTTTATAATCTAGCTGTTTATCAATTCCAGTATCTTTGACATTTCGCTTACAAGTACCAGAAATACACTGCTTTCTGCACCAATGAAATATTTAAACTCTGTAAAAAGTCACATTTCTTTTTTCTTTAAATAGTATATAAGAGCTAAAAACATAGTAACTGGTGTTTGTATGCTAAGTTGTGTTCTACATTTAACACAAGGTATTGCAAATGAAATAATGACATCCACAGGTCACCTGAACTGTAAATAGAAAGCATTTTGCCAACAAAAGATTGGATATAAAGAAAATTAGGAGCTACCTTGTTTGCTGAATGAACGAGTTCAGACCAAAATCTGTATTTGAATGGTTAATTTCTCTGAACACACAGGCAATTGCATAGAATTACAGTGCTTCCTTGAGCTATTATGAACCCTTTATAGCTGTATTTTCTGTTTATTTAGTACTTATGAAAACCGTCTCTTTGACAGACCCAGAAACTGAATTCTTCTCTAACCACTAAATAGGTACAGCATAGGAACTATGGCAGAATAAGATCCTTATCAGCATACCAATGTATATCAGTCCTATATTGGACAAGGTAATTAAATCTCCAAGATGACATCTTAATTCCTTGGGCGCTACAGGAAAAAATGGAAATGGCGGTGCCAATGACTTCCAACTATAGCAATGCTTGTGTTCTTAGTGCCATCTTCCCGCTGTCAGCATCAGACCCCCTCCAGCTCTCAGCCCCGGGTGGCTGACAGCGGGAGTCCCATTCTCAGCTCTGGGCAGCCAACAGCGGAAAATCATGAACAAATAATAATGGACTTTACTGTTACTTTTCTGTAATTTTCCATGGCTCATCCGGAACTCAGTCATAAATTTTTGACAATCATCCTGTAATTCAGTTAGGGCCCTAACTTTTTAGATCCTTTCCAATTTCTTCCTATTCCTTACTTAATAATGAAACAGTTAATTGTTAGCTTGCTTGATTTTATTTCTTCTCCCCACTCACTCTATTTTTTCTTTCACCCAGTTTCTGATAACTGGAAGATAATGTTAACAGGACAAAAACACTGACCTGACTTCATGCTTTGGTCTTGAGATTATTCTAAAAGACAAAGTATGGTAGGCAGCCTAGAATCTTTCTGATGATACTTATGGTAATTTGCACCACTAAGTATAGATCCAGCTCTGATAAAACCAGAAAAGTCTAATATATAATTCAGATGTGCTGTACATGGTTTTTTTTGTTTGTTTGTTCTTTTTTTTGAAACGGGAAGGGGAATGCCAAAATCAACTGGGGGTGGAGACATAATCTCCCAAGTATTTGGCCTGTATGCAGACTGGATGCATGCTCCACTTTTGTAATTTAAATGGTCTTTGGGGGCAGTGCTGATTAGTACATATAGTTGAATTAATTTTTGCAGAAACAAAATACTATACAGAAGTGAAATGAAATAATGACAATACAAGTCATTTTTTTTTTTAAAATTCTGTTTGTCTGGTTTAGACTAAGGACAAATATCAAGAATACTGCTGAGTATCACCTTACTGTAGTAGTTTTACTATTTGTAAATAAGCAGGTCATGAGAAGATAGGAGAAAATCCCTGAAACATGTAGGTAAACATGCTCTTGCCCCCACCTCATCCTGTTTCAGTGTCAGAGTGTGACTTTGATCAACTGACAGGCGATGGACATCGTTGATGTCCTTCCTATGCTTCTCTGCAGCATATGACACAGAAATCAGACCAACAATGACTCCACATCTTTTCATGTGCATATGTAAAGTGCATTCATGGGTCAGAAATAGGTACAACTTCTGGCTCTTTTTCATGGAAGGCTGGGGAATTTGATTAGCTACCTTAGCTCTCACTTTATGTGGTGAATTTTTTCTTTGCACTATCCACAGGTGGCTTCTGATGAGTTCACTCACCATTCCCAGTTTTATTTGTTCTTATGTTTCCTGGCAGTGTCCCCAGGTATATTGTGAGTCTAGCCTTTCTGAAGCAGGGAAGGGATTTACCCATTGGACTAACCTGGCAAACTTCTGGTGGTTTTTTTTACCTTCCCTACCACAGGCTAGATGTCAGGCTCATTAGTCAGGGATAAATTACACTAGGACACTAAAATTTAAAAAAAAAATAGTTTCATGCTGTGTGGATAGTGTCCAGAGCAAGGAGTCTAATATGGGCAAGTTCTTGAGGTAAAATGAAACACAGTACCCCAGGAGGTCACTGGCAATACCCAGCACATCATCGGAGTGGCAGCTGACTTAAGTTTGAAGCAGATTAAAAACATGTCGAGACTGATGGTGACCAAGTCACTGTCTTCAGATCAGTTTTTCAAGATCAACCAAGCGATTTAAGACACTCTTGGTTGATCTTGAAATTGACTTAATAAAATCACCTCATTAAGTTGCCTAGTGCTCCATTGATGGGAATGCATTTCCTGTTGGTGTAGAACAGTGAAGATGGTGAGCTAAAGGAGAGTTATGAAGTTGACAGAAGTCACGTAAGCAACTCTGCATAACTTGCATAACTCCATTGACTACTGCTGAATTTTGCTGGAAGTATAGAGTGTCCATAATTCACTGATGTCTGCATTTTCATCTCCTTAATAAAGCTGCAGCCTGATGCTCAAGAGCAATTCCTTATGTCTGTATCATTTCCTCAGTGTTTTTGCCAAAAATACTGAATCTTTAAAAGTGAAATCATAGATTATTTGAGTTCCTGGCACATGCTATTAGGAGAGCTTAACAGGGTTTGCAACCCTAGCTATAGGGCTGTTGAAAAGGCTCCTTGAACCATTCTCAGGAGTATACCTGAGCAAGGGCTAAAGTTTTCTGGTCTCAACAGATCTACAGCTGAGACTTTCAAATCTTTTCTAAAGGGAATTGGGTATCCAAGTCCCTTAGACAACTTTGAAAATCTCAGCCTATACCTCTAAGAAGAAGGTAAGTGTAGAAAGATTTTTTTAAACACAATGAATAGATGAGAAGATATAATACACCAGTGACCTAAAGGTAGAATTTTTCTTTGAATTTCCTTTGACCACTTAAAAGAAAGTTAGGTTTCCTGAGTATGCACTTGATAGACGATGTCCAAATGATCCTAATGTACTACTAGTTGTGCCATTGCGTATTCAACTTTGGCAGTGGCATAAACCAGAAGAAAGGTTTTCTGACATGTCTATGCAACCAAATACTGGCTAAGTGCTTTAGTTTCCTATTGAGCTTCACAACATCAGCCCTTCTATTTTAGGTGGAAACTTGAGCAGTAATGTAACTCTGAGCAAGTTAATGTTTTGATTCCAAGAGACAGGATAGACAGATCTAATATTTTCATGGCAGCTTTATTTTTCCATTCTTCTGATAGCATCAAGGAAAGATCTTAGGATGTGAATAAAGATAGTGAATGCTTTCATTCTTGTTAGTGGTTCTCTTTCTCTGTGTCCAGGAGAAATGTGTTGCACGACCATTTAGCATTCAACCAAACTATAGTTACTTAAAAACTATGAGTCTGATTATCCACTTAGACTGGTGTAAAATAGTTAACTCCCTTGCAGTCAATCAAATTACAATTGTGTAAAATTACTGTAAAGGGGAGGAGATGCAGGAAGCATGTTTCTAGAGAGATAGAAGGAATTACATCAGTATTAACTTAGGCTATGTCTATACTGAAGAAGTTAGTTTGAATTAACTTAGCTCAAATTAATTAATTAATTCAAACTAATAACAGTTAACTGAAAATAAGTTAATTTGAACTAACATGGCCCCACTGGAAACACAAATCAAACTAGCATGTCCATGGACAGGACTTGCTAGTTTGATTTAGGAGAGGAGCACCATGGGAAGTGTGGCAACATGGCCCTCGAGAGGGGCCATGCCCCCACCCAATGCAAAGAAAGAGGAAGGCACCTTGGGATGGAGGTCATATCATGTTAATTCAAACTAATGGTTTGAATTAACATGGCTTCATTGAGTTAATTCAAACTAATAAGCTCAAATTAACCATTACTTTGAAAACAAGGTTTTATAACTTCAAAGTAAGCAGGAATTCCTTGGTTTGAAGTAATGAAATCCAGTGTAGCCATGCATTAATTTAGTTCAAATTAACCCTCATTAATTCAAACTAAATTGTAAGTGTAGACATACTCTTACAGTTCAACACATGATTCATACTTAAAGCTGAGCCATTTTATTTCCAGACTTTCAATCTGTTTTTCTGTGTTCTTCTTTCTGCCATCATGTTGCCAGGCACTGATATACAGCTATTATGATATAGTTTTGCTACCAAAAAAATCTCAGATTAACTCTGATTATAATCTTCAGGAGTTTGCACCTTTTCAAATTAACTACAAAATTTAGGCCAAACCCTTGACTTTCACTAGGCTTCCATAGCAAATTCAGCTATGAGACTTTCACTGCACATTTTTGTTCCCAGTTTCTTTAATTCTCTTTCCCACTATTTTAATCCTCCCTTCAAGCCTAACTTTTACTTTGACTCTTGCCATTCTCATCTTTGTGCTCTCCTCCATGTGGACTACTATGCCACTGTTGGGCAAACATTCTCCTTCTCCATAGTCAAATTTGCATTTTAATGAATTCTGTAAAATTCCACTAAGTCACCCTACATTGCTTAGTTTTACAAATTCTAGACATTCACATAACGGGTTCTGATGGGTTTTATCCCCAGTTGCTAGTCTCAAAGCCACTACCTATAGCATATGAAAGTGCAAAACAAGTTGAAAGCAGATAAAATACCTGGAAAGTGACACTGTGTCTTCAAAATATTTATGATACTAGATGCTACAAGTCCAGCCAGTTTTGAGAGATTTAATACAGAAAATATCAATTGTTTTCATAAATGTAAAACATCCAGACACTTGCCAATGGGCGCCAAAATAAATTTCTAAATAAACAATAAACAAACAATAAAGATTTTGCCTTGGGATGCTATAGACCACATTTTCAAACTAGCAAATTTTTCATGGCAGCCTTTGAAATAGAGAAAAACCTCAATCTACATACGTAACTTAGATAATTGTACAACTAATTACTTGATTTGCATGAGCAAGAGTGCCCCCTCCCCCTCCAAAAAAAAAGATGTGCAATTTAGAGCCATAATGGGGTGGGGAGAGGCTCTTTATCTCTCTGCAGTACTTTATATTAGAAGAAAGACCAGAGAATGAAAAGCTGAAACTACTCCAGGAAAAGCTGAAAACTGAACTGTTATCTGAGTAGAGCTTGCATGGTAAAATATGTGATTTGAGTGAGCAAGTGGCGAGAG